>JAUJYN010000055.1:0-460481 GCA_030737835.1 Acorus gramineus | reverse complement strand
GCGAACTTTTGACGGAAGCTGAAGGCGGCGGAGAGCTGTTTCGGAAGCCCAATGCGGGTGCGTCCGAGGCCCGCCATGCCCTTCGCGCCGCTCGCAAGGCCTTGCAGGAGGAATGTCGGAGCGCAGGAGAAGAGGAAGTGAGGGACAGTGGCGAGGGGACCGGGGTTCGAGCCATCGGTGGATCGGAGGGCTAAGACGTCATCGCCTAGATCACCACTTGTGCTTGTGCGGATGAGGGGGTTGTATGGGAAGAGCCCGCACGTGTTGTTGTTGCACCCAGGGCGTGGCGAGGAGAAGCAGTCTCCGCATGAGGTGGAGGCAGCTAAGGAACATTGCGCAGAGCGGCAGCGCGCGGGGCAGAAGGTTGTGGAGGAGTAGCCGGCATCGCAGTCGACCCAGAGGAACCGCCCACCGAGATCTACAACTGCTTCTACTTGGATTTGCGGTGTGCGTTGGCCGATGCGGACGACGTATTGGGATGTTGGCGCGTCTTTGGAGACGGGGAGGATGAGCGCGTGAGGGCGAGGAGTGGAGGACTGCGCGTTTGAAGGGGAGGAGAGAAAGAGGGAGGTGAGGAGGATGGCATGGAGAAGTGGAGAAGCCATTGTTTTTGGTGTTTGTATCCTGTGGGGTGGGGTTGTGTATTTATAGTGGGTGTGTTGTCTTCACAGTTTTGTTGGAGGTGTTTGTTGTTGCCTTGCTGGCTATTCTAGCTGTGGATATGTTTAACTCGATTTTGTTGCACAATCTTGACTTTGACCAGTGCCTAGATGATGATCCAATCTTTTTATTTGCTTGACTTTTCATGTCATGACAACGTGCTTAAATCATGCAATGCATGACAGAATGAATTTCTGGAGTAATTTCAAGGATAAACATCCTTTATGCCATAGTAGGAATATGGGATACGTAGATGAATATATTCTCGGCCCATTGTAGGCTTCTGGAATGCAAGCATCTAGATGTCAGGCTATGTTACAGAAAAAATTAAATTATATTTTACCAAGAAAACTGCTTTTGTTGGTAAATATATATATCTTTACTGACAAAATTTAAATTTTGTAAGTAAAAAAGATAATTTTTTATTTAATTAAGTTTTTATTTTTGTTACGGAAGAAATTAAATTTTTCGTAGTAAAAGCTAAACGTTTTGTGTGTGTTAGTGTTACCATTGCATTGAAATATTGTATGTATATATCACAATCTCTGGTAGAGGCGGGGTTCTAGACAATCTAGTTAACTAGAAATTATGCCATATTTAGGGATGCTTGGGTGTATATTGAAAACATGACGGAGATGGTTTTTCAATTCATCTTGGACTGGGGTCATTTTGTCAGGCCCCAGGGCGGCCGTTTCCGAGACGTGGTAATATATATAGTATCAACTATCAAGTACAAGACGTCAACAATTACTCTAATAAATAACACACAAGCTAGCAAAGCAATGATAACTGATAACTCAACTGAAAAGGAGGAAGCATAAAATATCAATAAGTCTGTAGACCAAAAATATCATTACAGACTTAAATATACAATCAATGTCCTGTGAGAGCCAAGTCTTGTCCAAATAAAATACACCCTGTGCCACATGCACGATTTACAATACATGAATAATGACTCTAAGACTGCTGATAGCCTCGCACTCACCACCCGCCGGACAGAACGGTCCACGCACATATGACCACGCCACAGGGAAGCTCCAGCTCCATGCCCAACACTGCCCCTGAAAAGAAACAGTATGCGAGGGGTGAGCTACAAGCTCAGTGAGTGGCTGGAAACCAATCATCAATACAAGAGTTCAATACTAAAACAATTTCCTTTCAAGGAAAACATGGGTGGAAACCCAATGGATAACAAGGTCACGCGGCGGCGCGACCAACCTCACCCTCACCCTCACTCCTGGAGGATGGCTCTTGGGACTTTTGGGGAGAAACCATACTGTTGGTTGAAGAGACACGGAATTACTTGTCTACACAACACTACTGGATCATCTACATCGAGATAACTGCCAAACGATGTCTCTAAACATCGATATGTAACCGGACCCAACAACTATGGGAACGGACGAAAAACGAATGGGTCACGTGGCGACGTGACTTCACTTCATCCTCACCCTCACTCCTATGGTGACACATGACTGTTGGAAGAAAATCTTTTGTTCTACACCCTTCGTCATTTGGTAGCCCTCTCCCGAGTAGCCTCTACCTGGTATACTTCCATGATCAGTACATCTGCCGAACGCATCGATAGTACCTACAGGTGGGAGCCCTCTGTCAGGACAGCTTTAACGTCGGGTAGCTTCAACGTGGATCCGAAGAAGGGGAGAACGATTCCACGCTCGCAAAAATCATCCGGTAGCCCTCTCCCGCGTAGCCTCTACCTGTCGGCCTTCCACGATCGGTACATCAGCCAAATGCGTACCGCGATACGCATCAGTAGCACTTACAAGTGGTGGCACCCAAACAGAACAGCTTCGACGTTGAGGTGTTCGACGCACGACGATGTCGGGTGGAAGCACCCCACGTTCGCAAAGAGAACCCTATGGGAAAGTCAACTACGCTCAATAATCACATATCGATGATAACGAATACTCTTGGACTCCCACACGAGTGCATCGCTCAGACGCGAGGGGTTACCTCTGCTCTCACGCAGAAATAAGCCCAAGGCATATAACCCAACAGGCGGTTCATATACGCGCCTAGCATGGGTAGGCCTAACTTAATGCCAAAGCTACCGGTTTAACAAAACCGATACAACAAATGAATTCTCCTGAATTCCATTCAAGTGCATCACACGGATGCAAGGGCGATTACATCGCTCGCGCACTAACTAATGAGGTACATCCTGACAGCGGGTTGTACCCATGCCTATTTCAGATAGGCCTAATTAGTTTTAACATGCGCATATATTTTATAGGAGAATTAAATCTTAGTTATGTGCATGAACCATATGCACGATCACATATCAATTAATCATAGGGATACTCCCTAACATGGATAGAAAGCATAAACAATATACATATACAACATGCATATCATGCATGGCTAAATAATAAGCATACAAGCGTGCAAGCATATAAGCATACCTCATACAAGCATATAAATATACAAGGTATACCCTAAAATGCGTTGGATATCACCAACTTAAATGGGAAGTGTCAAGCGCGATCTCGCGCACTAACATGTGCATGCCAATATTCCAAACGAACCTGAGTGGAGTAGGAAATCGCATCTACTTACTCAGTTCGTACAAAGGGAGAGGGCGAGAGAGAGCTCATCATCTCTTGAAGTTGGTCATAGCTTTGCCCCATTATCATGGGCGCAAAACTACACCACGCCCTCGAGTCTTATCACAAGGGAATATTAGGCATGTGCCCTTTATTAACCCAGACTTAATCATGCTGGATATTCCAATTAACATGGTAGCATTTCTCATAGGGACTACCTAAGGCTTGCCATATTCTATACATTCATAAAAACACATCACACATGCCCATACATGAAGGGCACAAGCATACATAATAATTCACACATGATTAAGCATTTCTCATAGGGACTACCTAAGGCATGCCATATTCTATACATTCATAAAAGCACATCACACATGCCCATACATGAAGGGCGCAAGCATACATAATAATTCACACATGATTATGATACTTGGGCAAGTATATGGTAGAAAAGGAGGTTCTACGCAATATACGAGCTATACAATCCTAGCATGCAAATATCTAGCATATTTAGGGTGCAAAGAAATCCCATGGATGCGCAATGCGCGACTACGTGCATCGAGCACATCCCAAAGGGTTGGATCGAACCACTCACTGCAACCCGGGTCGTCGCGCATCATGAGGCAGCACACGAGCTGGGCAAGTGGGGCAGCACGCATGCAGGGGGAGGCACGCACACGCGGGGCAGCACTCGGGATGCACAGGCAGGGCAAGGCACGCTGGGCACAGTCGCAGGGAACGTCGCAGGACGCACTGGGCACAGGCGCAGGACGCGCTGGGCACAGACTCAGGGCACGCCGCAAGGCACGCCGCAGGGAACGCTGGGCACAGGCGCAGGGCGCGCTGGGCACAGCGCAGGGCACGCCGCAAGGCACAGACACAGGGCGCGCTGGGCACAGACGCACGGCACGCCGCAGGACGCTCTGGGCACGCTACAGGACGCGCTGGGCACAGACGCAGGTGCTGGCAAGGCGGCAGACAGAGCATGCTGGGCACAACCGCTAGGCATGAGTTCTGGTGCTGGCAGGGCAGCAGACAGAGCATGCTGGGCACATGCAGCACACACAGGGCAGTAGACACACGGGCACGCTGACACGCCTACTGTCACGCCTCAGGGCGGCTGTCCCCGAGACGTGGCAGGTATATATAATATCAGCAGTATATACAGGAGATCAATAAAATACTCTAAACAACATCAAAAATGACAACACAGACAAAAGTGTAGCTGACATGATATATACAAATAGTGGAAGCTTAAACGACTGAGTCTGTAATTCAAAGACATATTACAGACCGATACATAATCAACTGTCCTGTGAGAGCCAATATATACAATGACATCCAAATACAATCGTGTGCCCAAGCACGGATAACAATACATACAATCAAAAGGGGATGCTGATGGCCTCTCACTCGCAGAACGTGACGCTGCTCCGCTACTGCTGTGGTGTCTCGGGGAGCTCCTCCTTCAGATCCGACTCAGATATAACTGGAGAAAAATATATGCGAGGGGTGAGCCACACGCTCAGTGAATAGCACAACCCATGCATCACAATTCATATCAACCTTATATAAATTACTGCCCCTAACACGGGAGCAACCACACATTCTAATGGGTCGTTTCATCGCCAACCCACCTCCCCCCCCTCACCCTCACCCTTTACTAGGGGTGACATGGGCCTCTTGGGGCATACTAGACCGCTCTCCACCCCTGGTCCACCCGGTAGCCTCTCCCACCCTCGTAGCCTCCACCTAGTCCACTCCCACTATCAGTACTGTCCGACACATCGGAGGTACCTACGGACGGGAGCCCTCTGTCAGGTCAGCCAACGCCGGGGAGTTCCTACATCGGATCCAACCAAAAGGAGAAGACAGCCTACTCTCGCGGATATGATCCTCTTGGATCCGTCGACAACGATTTGTAACACTAAATAATGTCATGAATTCTCAAGAATTCCTCCAGGGCGCATAACTAAGATGCGGGGAGACATATATTATAACAACAAGGTTATAATATTCTCTAAGGCATGCTTGTAACTATATGCTCTCATTTTGATTTAATTAGATTAAACTAGATGGGAACATGCATAGTCCGGGGCTTTCCAATCAGGGGACATGGTGGCTAGGCATGCATAGGCCTCTATACATGATATATGGGTGCATATCCCTAGCATACAAGTCTAAGGTGGCATGGATACAACATAATAATCATGCATGCATAGCTTTACATTTACTACATGTTAATAGACAATTATGGTGCCCTAGGGGAGGGCAATGCACCCCTACGTGCATCGAACGCCTCCCCCCTGGGTTGGATTGTCCCACTCACCGAAACCCGGGTCGTTGCGTGACCGTCCGTCAAGATCCAAAGAGAGGAAGAACAAAGGGAGGAACTCGGGTGCCCTTTGCACACCGAATCGCCACCACCAAGCCCACTCTCAGCCCTAAAATGGCTATCTTTTTCCCTTCAATGGCTTTCTATTTCAACCTCTTCTACTAGCTCTAATGGAAGAAAATAACAAGAGGGAGAGATGGATCTTTTTGTGTGTGAGAGAGATGAAGAAGAGAAGAGAAGAGAAGAGAAAGAAGTGGACGTCCAAGTGGTTGCACACACACACACACACACACTCACACACTCACACACTTAGAAAAATTAGGGTTTTTGGTGTTTGACTTTGAGTCAACCCAACCACACAAACAAACAAAACCAATTGACCAAGTCAATGGTCAAACTTGACTTGGTCAAAGTCATCTTTGACTTGGTCAAGTCTCCCCATGACTTTCCGCTTGGTCAAAACCCGGATACGATTCAGAACTGCCAAATTCTGAAACGTTACCGGAATTCGATGAAATTTTCGTGAGTGGTTTGAAATGGCACCAGGACACATAATGTGCAGTTAGATTTTCAATCGGAGTTCTCAAGCTCAGGATGATAGCTAAAAGTCTAAAATTTTAGCGGTTCCGATCGAAAAAAGAAAAAGTTGAAAAACTGCCAGAAATGTCCCAAAGGTGCCCGGAAGGCTAAAAGTGACACATATATAACACCTACACCCAAGCAACCAAGCACACACAAACCAAAACACAAACACTTAGCATGCACCACCTCTCAACACACCCAATGAGCTGAAAAACCAGAAAAAAAAGTGGGGAAAGCTTATCAAGAGAAGGGGAAAGTGAAGGGGGTGGTGTGGGAGCTCGCAAGCACGCCCATGACCACCTCGACCACCACCACCACTACCACCACTTCAGCCTTCATTCCTCTTCTTCTTGCTGAACCAGAGGGGAGGGGGGATCCATGGATAACATTAGGGGGGAGCAATAGAAGGAGGAGAGGGAAGAGACAACAACAATGGCACACACCTTCTCTTCTTTGCTCTTCCAAGCACTTCTTCCTCATCTTCCCCTTCTAAAACTCTACCAAACACACTCAAGAGGGCTGGACCAAAGAGAGTGAGAGAGGAGACATTTGGGGGGGAGGACATTATATAGCCAAAGTGGAATTCAAAGGACAAAAATCATCCATGACCTGAAATTCTGTACATGCTTCACTAGAACAGCCATAACTTTCTCAATATAGCTCCGAATTGCACAATTCAAAATCCACTGGAAAGCCAAGAAGATTATCTACAACTTTCATGTTTATGCTCAGATTAAATAACCCCTCCAGCTATTTCAAAATGTGAGCTAAACATCAAACAGGGCTGCTGCCAGGATTTTCTCATCCCCGGGGTATACTTGGAAAAATACCCATAACTTTTACTACATGAATCCAGTTGATCCAATTCCACTTTTGTATGAAAGCTAACTCAAAATTGAGCATCTCATGATAAAATCATATTTAAACCTCTTCATCTTTGATATTAAAAAAATTAAATCCGAATACCAATCGGAATGCATAACTTCTACAAAGATGTCAGAATGCGACGCGAATTTACAGGTAGGCCAATGCCAATACCAGGAGAACAATCATGTAGACAAATTTTCAATCAGAGTTCTTCAAATCCTGCAGGTAGCTAAAAACCAAAATTTTAGCGACCCCGATCGAAAAAATATATGCCTCCAAATGACACAGGCCTAACATGCTCCCCCCTTAGGAAATTTAGTCCTCGAAATTTAAGAAAACCCAGAGGGGAGACTGAACATAGCCATTATCACACACAGTGCCCTTGCTCCCAGTGGTCTAGACACCAAATTGGCGCTACCAATGCACTTTAACCAAGGGAACGGTCTTGGTGTGGAACCTCTTCTCGCATTGGTCCTTGATCTCGATTCACTGCTCGACGAACGACAAATCCAGCTCGAGGATTAGCCGCTCGAATGGAAAGATATGAGCAGGATCGTGGACATAACGCCTCAGTTACAAGACGAGGAAGATGTCTTGGGCATGAGTTAGCTACGGGGGCAAGGCTTCACGACAAGCCACCTCCCCAATCCACTCAAGGACGAAAACCAGTCTGATGGAAGGCCAACTCAGCATGCCCTGAACACCGAAGCAGAGGATGCCCATAAATCGAGACACCTACAAGAAAACTTGGTCGCCAAACCCGAAGGTAAGCTTCCGATGACACTGACCTGCGTAGCCCTTCTGTTGGTTCTGGGAGGTGCGGATGCACACACGAACCAACCTGGCCACCGCAAGGTCAAATAACTAACTTATGGCCCCTCCAACTGGAGCTCTTCAACCGTCCCAACATGAGGGAGGTCTAAAACTGCGCTCATAGAGTGCCTTTCACAGTACCATCAGGATGCTCGAATGGCAGTTGTCTTGCAGGCAAACCCCACCAAATGGGAGATGCCTCTCCAACTACCCCTCAGTCGAGCACACAGGCACTTAGCATGTCCTCCAAGGTCTAAACCATCCTCTTTGCCTGGCTGTCCATCGGCGATGAAACGCTATACTTAAATGGTGGCTCGAGCCAAAGCCTGCTAAGGCTGTGCCACAACCTCAAAGTAACCCTCGCGTCTCAACCGAAAATAGCGCCGACCGGAGTGCCATGAAGACGAACAATCGCGAAGGTGGAAACCCACGTCAAGGCGTCCAGAGACTCAATCAGTCGGATTAGGGAGGGAAGCGCGGACTTAGTCAGTCGGTCAATGATCACCGAGACGGCGTCGCGACCCGAATGTGACTTTAGCGAGCCCGCAACAATCCAAGGTAACCCACACGTCCACTAAGGAATCTCGATGGACTGACGCTTTCCACTCAATGATGATTCTCGAACTTTGCCTGAGGGCATGCCAACCCGGGGAAACAAAGTTACCCATCGCTTTCAAATCTCGCTACTAGCAATTTCAACGAAGTCTACCTCAAAGTAGTTTACGGAGGCCCAATAAAACTTCTGAGATCCACGAAGGCATCCGGCGCATTCGTCAACCCCGACAGCAGTACTTAAAACTCGTAGTGCCCGAAACGGTCACGAAAGGCCATCAACGGAATGCATGACTCCCAGATCTCCAACTTGTGGTACCCTTGTGCGAAGATCGATCTAACAGAAGATACTCGCTCCCAGAGCTGGTCAAATAGATTATCAATTCACAGCAAGGGGTAACCGATCTTCAACCCTTACGAGAAGATCAAAACAACACCTCGAACAATTAAGTCCAGATTCTGCTCCTCGAGCATGGCTGGCACTCATGATGACACTTACACGCTTGGTAAGCCGCTCAACCACACTTAATCAACAAGACACGCAATAAGGGATCGTCGAACCTCGACAATGCCTATGCGATGTCATCTATCTGATAGGGCGGTTGAGTCCCATCACGAACGCTAGCATCGCGTCTCCTCGTTTACGACCCATGTGGGGGCAAAACGCGATAGTATCGCGAACTGTGCTTCACATGCCGCCACCGACAGGTCGCCCTACTACAACCATTGGAACTCCAGCATCATGCACTCAATGGGCAGATTCATCACGGGGAGTCCACACTCTCGACATCATCCGGTAGCACTCTCCTAGCGTGGCCTCTACCTGGTGGCCTCCCAAGCCCACTATCTCTGCCATATGCACGCACCGACAAGCATAGTATCTGGGAGCACCTCACAGGGCTCTGGCCTCAACCGGGCAGCTACAACGCACAATGATATATCGAAGCGACTCTAGATGCCACTATGGAACCCTGTCCACAAGCGATCGCCCACCAAGCTGCAATAGGACGCACCCAATCCCGATCGTACGCATCACCACTCGCTACAGCACCTTCCAAGTGAGAGGAAAAATCAATCATCAAATAGATGCTTCAAAGGTATTCCTTGACTGGGAAAAGAACCCCTTGGGAGGGCACCATGAGGTCCCGATATAGGATATCCTGACAACCAAACAAGGAACACGGAGTACCCTAGCCCGGGTCTCAACGATGACCCCGCAAGGCCCCTTAATCCTGAGTAGGAAAACTGGAAGAAGACATCACCCATTAATGAGCAATATGCCACATCCTCAAAACTGGAAGCCGGTGCTGTACGCGAACTCCATGGTTACTAGCAATACCGATGCACGGGAACGAAGCTCCATTATCGAGACGCAATCCATACCTTAGAAATTGCAACCAATTCATCACTATCATACTACTGGGCTGGAATCTCCTACCCAAGCCTTAATCCCAGAACAAGGGACCCAACAACTGACCCTATTCAGTCGACATAGTCGACAACTTAAGGGTGGGTCCAGTGGTGGCCACATCCACGTCCACGGATCCGAGGAGGACTGTCAGCAACCTAAGATAAACTTCTAAAACCAGAGTACTCGGATGGCAATCCTATGACTCATCATCTATACGACTACACCTAAGCTCTGACAGGACCAGGCTCTAATACCAACTTTAGTCACGCCCCAGGGCGGCCGTCCTCGAGACGTGGCAATATATATAGTATCAGCTATCAAATACAAGAGGTCAACAATGACTCCAATAAATAACACACAAGTTGGCAAAACAATGATAACTGATAATTCAACAAAAAAGGCGGAAGCATAAAATATCAATAAGTCTGTAAACCAAAAATATCATTACAGACTTGAATATACAATCAATGTCCTGTGAGAGCCAAGTCTAGTCCAAATAAAATACACCCTGCGCCACATGCACGATTTACAATACATGAATAATAACTCTAGGACTACTGACAGCCTCGCACTCGCAACCCGCCGGACAGAACGCTCCACGCACATAAGACCACGCCATGGGAAGCTCTAGCTCCATGCCCAACACTGCCCCTGAAAAGAAACAGTATGCGAAGGGTGAGCTACAAGCTTAGTGAGTGGCTGGAAACCAATCACCAATACAACAGTTCAATACTAAAGCAATTTCCTTTCAAGGAAAACATGGGTGGAAACCCAATGGATAACAAGGTCACGCGGCGGCGCGACCAACCTCACCCTCACCCTCACTCCCGGAGGATGACTCTTGGGACTTTTGGGGAGAGACCATACCGTTGGTCGAAGAGACGCGGAATTACTAGTCTACACAACACTACTCGATCATCTACATCGAGATAACTGCCCAACGATGTCTCTAAACATCGATACGTAACCGGACCCAACAACTATGGGAACGGATGAAAAATGAATGGGTCACGTGGCGACGTGACTTCACTTCATCCTCACCCTCACTCCTAAGGTGACACAGGACTGTTGGAAGAAAACCTTTTGTTCTACACCCTTCGTCATTCGGTAGCCCTCTCCCGAGTAGCCTCTACCTGGTATACTCCCATGATCAGTACATCTATCGAACGCATTGGTAGTACCTACAGGTGGGAGCCCTCTGTCAGGACAGCTTTAACATCAGGTAGCTTCAACGTGGATCCGAAGAAGGGGAGAACGATTCCCCGCTCGCAAAATCATCCGGTAGCCCTCTCCCGCATAGCCTCTACCTGTCGGCCTTCCACGATTTGTACATCAGCCAGATGCGTTCCGCGATATGCATCATTAGCACTTACAAGTGGTGGCACCCAAACAGGACAGCTTCGATGCTGGGGTGTTCGACGCACGACGATGTCGGGAGGAAGCACCCCACGTTCGCAAAGCAAACCCTATGGGAAAGTCAACTACGCTCGATAATCACATATCGATGATAACAAATACTCTTGGACTCCCACACGAGTGCATCGCTCAGACACGAGGGGTTACCTCTGCTCTCACGCAGAAATAAGCCCAAGGCATATAACCCAACAGGCGGTTCATATACGCGCCTAGCACGGGTAGGCCTAACTTAATGCCAAAGCTACCGGTTTAACAAAACTGATACAACAAATGAATTCTCCTGACTTCCATTCAAGTGCATCACACAGATGCAAGGGCGATTACATCGCACGCGCACTAACTAATGAGGTACATTCCAATAGCGGGTTATACCCATGCCTATTTCAGATAGGCCTAATTAGTTTTAACATGCGCATATATTTTATAGGAGAATTAAATCTTAGTTATGTGCATGAACCATATGCACGATCACATATCAATTAATCATAGGGATACTCCCTAACATGGATAGAAAGCATAAACAATATACATATACAACATGCATATCATGCATGGCTAAATAATAAGCATACAAGTGTGCAAGCATATAAGCATACCTCATACAAGCATATATGTATACAAGGTATACCCTAAAATGCGTTGGATATCACCAACTTAAATGGGAAGGGTCAAGCGCGATCTTGCCCACTAACATGTGCATGCCAATATTCCAAACGAGCCTGAGTCGAGTAGTAAATCGCATCTACTTACTCAGTTCGTACAAAGGGAGAGGGTGAGAGAGAGCTCATCATCTCTTGAAGTTGGTCATAGCTTTGCCCCATTATCATTGTCACGCCCAGGGCGACCGTCCCCGATACATGACAAATATATATAATATCAGCAGTCTATACAAGAGATCAATAAAAGATTCTACACAACATCGAAAATGACAACACAATCAATAATGTAGCTGACATAATATATATACATATAGCGGAAGCTTAAACGACTGAGTCTGTAATTCAAAGACATATTACAGACCAAAATACATAATCAACTGTCCTGTGAGAGCCAATATAAACAAAGACATCCATATACAAGTGTTGTGCCCAAGCACGGATAACAATACATACAAGCAAAGAAGGGGATGCTGATGGCCTCTCACTCGCAGAACCCAAAACGTGAACGCTGCTCCGCTACTGATGTGATGCCTCGGGGAGCTCCTCCTTCAGATCCGACTCAGTAACAACTGGAGGAAAAGAATATGCGAGGGGTGAGTCACACGCTCAGTGAATGGCACAATCTATGCAACACAACTCATATTAACCTTATAATAATTAAAGTCCCTAAACGGGAGGAACTGTACAAGCTAGTGGGTCGTAACACCGCCGACCCACCCCACCCTCACCCTCACCCTTTAAGGGGTGACATGGGCCTTTTGGGACAGACTAGACTGCTCTCCACCTTTGGTCCACCAGTAGCCTCTCCCTCGCGTAGCCTCTACCTGGTATACTCCCACGATCAGTACCCTCCGAACGCATCGGTGGTACCTACAGATGGGAGCCCTCTGTCAGGACAGCTTTCCCAACGTCGGGGAGTCCCTACTCGGATCCAACGAAGGGGAGAAAACAGCCTACTCACACGGATACGATCCTCTTGGATCCGTCGACAACGATTTCTAACACTACTAATGTCATGAATTCTCAAGAATTCCTCCAGGGCGCATAACTGAGATGCGGGGAAACATATATTATAATAACAAGGTAATAATATTTTCTAAGGCATGCTTATACCAACATAATCTCATTTTGATTTAATTAAATTAAACTAAATGGGAAACATGCATAGATCAAGGCTTTTCAAGCATGGGACATGGTGTCTAGTAATGTATGGGCCTCTATACATGATACATGGATGTATATCCCTAGCATACAATGTCTAATATGGCATGGTTACATCATAGTAAAACATGCATTAACATAGTTTTTCATTGACACAAGTTAATATGCAATTATGGTGCCCAGGGGAGGGCAATGCACGCCTACGTGCATCGAACGCCTCCCTACTGGGTTGGATTGACCCACTCACCGCAACCCGGGTCGTTGCGTGACCGTTCGCCAAGATCTGCAAGACATGGGCATTCAATATGGTGAGTAAACTACACAAATATACATGAAATTTACTAGAAATACCAAAGACTTAGACATGCACGCATACGAGCTCGCACGCATGCGAGCACGTGGGTACGCACGCATGCCCGGGTGCCCCTGCACCTACCCGAGACCCTGGGCAGCCCCACGCATGCCCCAACGCACGCACGCTCGCGCGCGCCCGCGCGCACTCACGCGCAGTTCCCGCGCGCACCACCGCTCGAGCCAGCGCCCGCGCGCACCCGCAAGCTCGCGCGCCCGCCTGCGCCTGCCAGCGCCCTCCTGCGCGCGCGCCTGCGCGCGCACGCGAGCAGACAGCCCCCAGTGCGCACCCACTCTTCCCTAACCCCTTTTTAACCCTCCCCAACCCCTCACACACATTCTAACACATCTACCCAACATGGATGACCTCCCCAACCATCCCTAAGCCATAAAAACCAAGAAAAGAAGGGGAAAGGCTCACCTTGGGAGGGGAAATGAAAGGGGGAGGTTCGGGGGCCCTCGACGCACCCGCGACCATCTCAACCACCACCACCACTACCACCACCTCCTCAGCCCTCCTCAGCCCTCCATTGGCTGCAAATCAGGGAGGAAAAGTTCATGAAAGATAACTTGAAAGAGAGGAGATCAACAACAACAACAACACTTACACAACCCTAGACTTGCACTTGCACCTTCTCCTTCTCTTCTCTTTGAGGAGATAATACAAACACTTGGGGGGGGGGGGGGGAAAGAGAGAAGAGAGAGCCAAGAAAGTGTAGACGTGTGAGTGGGAGAGAGAGGGAGAGATATTTTGGCACATAAATATCTAAAGGAGGGGTAGAAATGACCTATTTATCGTTGGCTAGAAATTCTGAGCATGCTTCACTATAACCGCCATCACTTCCCCAATATAGCTCCGCATTGCACAATTCAAAGTCCGTTGGAAAGCCAAGAAGATTATCTACAACTTTCATGTTTATGCCACGATCAAATAATCCCTCCAGCTATTCTGAAATGTGAGCTAAACATTGAACAGGGCTGCTGCCAGAATTTTTCATCCCCGGGGTATACTTGGAAAAATACCCATAACTTTTACTACAGGAATCCAGTTGATCTAATTCCACTTTTGTATGAAAGCTAACTCGAAACTGAGCATCTCATAATAAAATCATATTTAAACCTCTTCATCTTGGATTTTAACAAAATCAAATCCAAATACCAAATTGGAAATAGATAACTTCGAGGAGAAAATTATGTAGCCAAATTTTCAATCAGAGAGCTCCAAATGACACAGGCACAACATTCTTCCCCCCTTAGGAAATTTTGTCCACAAAATAAATACAAAAACATCTAGGAAGGGAAAAGATGTGGATATGCGCCACGCATGGCGTCCTCGCGCTCCCAAGTGGCCTCGGCACCAGAACGGTGCTGCCATCGTACCTTAACCAGCTGGACGGTCTTGGTGCGGAGCCTCTTCTCGCGTCGGTCCAGGATCTCGATCGACTGCTCCACGAATGACAAGTCCGGCTCGAAGACGAGCGGCTCGAACGGAATAACGTGAGCAGGATCGTGGATGTAACGCCTCAGCTGCGAGACATGGAAGACGTCATGGGCTTGAGCCAACTGTGGGGGCAGGGCTATGCGATAGGCCACCTCTCCAATCCGCTCAAGGATGAGAAACGGACCAATGTAACGTGGACTCAGCTTGCCCCGCACATCAAAATGGAAGATGCCTTTGTCGGGGACACCTTCAGGAACACATGGTCACCAACCTCGAAGGCGAGCTCACGGCGACGTCGATCGGCGTAGCTCTTCTGACGGCTCTGAGCGACTCGGATACGCTCACGAATCGTCTTGACCATCTCTGAGGTCTGGTGGATGATCTCTGGTCCCTCCAACTGGCGCTCTCCGACCTCGTCCCAACACAAGGGGGACCTGCAGCTGCGGCCATGGAGCGCCTCGTATGGTGCCATCCGGATACTCGAGTGGTAGCTGTTGTTGTAGGCAAACTCCACCAACGGGAGATGCCTCTCCCAACTGCCCCCAAAGTCGAGAACGCAAGATCGTAGCATGTCCTCCAGGGTTTGAATCGTCCTCTCCGACTGGCCGTCCGTCTGTGGATGAAACGATGTACTGAAGTGGAGGTTCGTACCAAGGGCGTGCTGAAGGCTACGCCAGAACCTCGAAGTAAACCTCGCGTCTCTATCAGAAATGATGCTGACGGGAGTGCCATGGAGACGAACAATCTCGGAGACAAACAACTGTGCCAGGGTGTCCAGAGAATCGGTGAGTCGAATGGGGAGGAAATGAGCGGACTTAGTCAGTCGGTCGACGATTACCCAGATGGCATCGCGACCCAAACGTGACCTCGGCGGATCTGAAACGAAGTCCATGGTGATCTGCTCCCACTTCCATTGAGGAATCTCAATGGACTGCAGCTTCCCCGCAGGACACTGATGTTCCGACTTCACCTGCTGGCATACCAAGCAACGGGCAACGAAACGGCCAATATCTGCCTTCATCCCGCGCCACCAGTAGCCACGACGAAGGCCCCTGTACATCTTCGTGCCACCAGGATGCACTGTGTACCTCGAACGATGGGCCTCGTCCAAGATCTTCTGCTTCAACTCTGCGTCATCAGGAATGCATACTCGACCTCTGAACCGCAGGATTCCGTCCTCGCGAATCTGGTAGTCCGGACGCTCGCCCCGGGCGACGCCTTCAGAGAGGACTAGAAAGTGAGGATCCTGCCCCTGAGCCGTGCGGATCTCGTCGAGAAGAATGGGCTGCACCACTAGCCTGGCCAAAAAGCCACCCGCAGGTGTCTCTCGAACGCTGATCCAGCAAGCGGCCTCCTCCCGAAGCCTCCAACGACGTACAGTCAAGTGGGCGGCCATGCCCAAGGGCTGCCTATTGAGAGCATTGGCCATGACATTCGCCAAACAGCCGAGCGGGCGGCCAAAAAGCCACCCGCAGGTGTCTCTCGAACGCTGATCCAGCAAGCGGCCTCCTCCAGAACCCTCCAACGACGTACAGCCAAGTGGGCGGCCATGCCCAAGGGCTACCTATTGAGAGCATCGGCCACGACATTCGCCTTACCCGGATGGTAAGCGATGTAACAGTCATAGTCCTTCAGGAACTCGACCCAACGTCTCTGACGCATGTTGAGCTCCGGCTGGGACTGCAAGTAAGTCAGGCTCTTGTGATCGGTGAAGAGCTCGAACTCCTCGCCATAGAGGTAGTGCCTCCACATCTTCAGCGCAAAGATGATCGCTGCTAACTCCAAATCGTGGGTGGGGTAATTCTGCTCATGGCTTCAACTGACGCGACGCGTAAGCCACAACCTTACCGTACTGCATCAGGACGCAACCCAAACCCAGCCGCGATGCATCGGAGTAGACTGCGAATCCACCACTCCCAGACGGAATGGTAAGAACTGGCGCTGAGGTGAGTCTTCGCTTCAACTCCAGGAAGCTCTCCTCGCAAGATGGGGACCACTCGAACCGGACATCCTTCCGAGTGAGGCGGTCAGAGGAACAGCTATCTTTGAGAAACCCTCGACAAACCTCCGATAATAACCGCCAAACCCAGGAAGCTCCGAATCTCGGTGGGGTTCGACGGTCGCCGCCAATTCGACATGGCGAGCGTCTTGTCCGGGTCCACAGATATACCCTCGCCGGAAATCACGTGGCCTAGAAAGGTCAGACGCTCAACCAAAACTCGCACTTACTGAACTTGGCGAACAACTGATGTCGGGCCAAAGTCTCCAAGACAGTGCGGAGATGGTCAGCGTGCTCCTCAAGACTCCTCGAGTACACCAGAATATCATCGATGAATACTACGAAGGAGTCGAGGAAGGGCCGAAACACCCGGTTCATCAGATCCATGAAGGCTGCCGGCGCATTCGTCAACCCAAACGGCAGTACTCGGAACTCGTAGTGCCCATAACGGGTACGAAAGGCCGTCTTCAGAATATCTGACTCCCGGATCTTCAGCTGATAGTAGCCCGAACGGAGATCGATCTTAGAAAAGACACGCGCTCCCTGGAGCTGGTCAAACAGATCGTCAATCCGTGGCAAGGGGTACTTGTTCTTCACGGTCCGCTTGTTCAGCTGCCTGTAATCAATACAAAGACGCAGCGAACCGTCCTTCTTCCGAACGAACAAAACAGGGGCTCGTCACAGAGAAACACTCGGACGTGCGAAGCCCTTCTCGAGCAACTCCTCCAGCTGCTCCTTGAGCACCTTCAGCTCTGCTGGGGCCATCCGGTACGGAGCTCTCAAAATCGGCTCGGTCCCTGGAATTAGATTAATCTCAAACTCGATCGCGCGATCCGGCGGTAATCCCGGGAGGTCATCGGGGAAAACCTCCAGATATTCTGCCATGACCGGAGTCTGACTGATATCTGCCCATAGTGGTGCATCCTCCTCAGCAATATACGCAAGAAAACCCTCACATCCTCCCTGAAGGAGTCTCCACGCCTGGATGGATGACACGAACCCCAAAGGGGCTATGTCCCGATCGCCCACGAACTGGAAAGATCTCTGACAGGGGATGTGGAAAGACACCGACTTCACAAAATAGTCGATACTGGCGTGGATAGCTGAGAGCCAATCCATCCCCAGGATGGCATCGAAATCCGTCATGGCGAGCTCTACCAACTCTAATGGAAACACATGCTCCGCAATCGCCACAGTACACCCCCGGTAAACAGAACGGAGGAGAATACGGTCTCCGACGGGCAATGATATCTCCAGCATAACATCAAGAGGGGCGGACACCACGCCCATCCGTCTCGCGAAAGCGGGAGACACGAACGAGTGCGTGGCTCCGGAATCAAATAGCACATATGCAGGAAGCTGGGAGATCAGAACAATACCTCGGACAACGCTACCCGAAGCCTGCGCCTCCTCGGCTGTAAGTGCTGCAACACGACCCTGAACAAGCTGCGGCTGAGGAGCAGGGGCACGCCTCGCAGGCTGCACTGGCTGCCTCCTCTGGTCAACTTGGCCACTCTGTGGCTGCTGCTGCTGGCGCGGCACACGGGGTCGGCCAGCATCAGGGCAATCATATAAAATATGCCCGATCCGCTGGCAATGGTAACAGCGCCGCGTCTCCGGTCGCCTAGCCTGGACTGGTACTGCAGCAATGGGTGCTGGACCTCGCACTGGCACCACATCGACTGGAGTAGCGGCGGCCGCTGACTGATCAAAGCGGGGCCGCTTTTTCTTGCGATGTCCCTGGTCCTGGCTCCTGGGGGGCCTCTGGTCTGCAGGAGGGGTTGGAACCCCCAAAGGGACCCCAAGGTCTCGCTCAACTGTCCTCGCACGAGACACCAAGTCTGAGTACCTCGTGAATGCCTGTGAGGTGACATGCACCCGGATGGTGCTAATGAGACCCATCTCGAAACGACGGCATCGCGTCTCCTCATCCATCACCAAGGCGGGGGCGAACCGGGAAAGCCTCGTGAAACGTGTAGAGTAATCAGCGACCGACATGGAACCCTGCGTCAGCTGCTCGAACTCTCGCATCACGATCTGGCGTGTCGAAAATGGGAAGTACTCCAGAAAGTAACTCCAGAATCCAGCCCATAGAAGTCGCCCCACGCCCTCGGGGATGTCCACCGATCGGGTAGCCCACCAGTCGGCGGCGCTACCCTTCAACATGAAGGTGGCCAGTGAGACACGCTGGCGGTCGGTGCAGTGCATGGTCGAGAAGATCTTGTCTACCTCCATCAACCAACGCTCAGGGGCAAGGGGGTCCGCCGTCTGGCCATGGAACTCGGGAGGGTGAAGCTTCAGAAAGGCAGTGAGGCCGCTCTGATGCACTCGTGCCACAGCCTCTAGCTCCACCTCCCTCTCCAGGGGATCCTGAACTCCCACTACCGGAATCTCCACATGGACAGGGGGTACCTCGGGCACCACCGGTGGATCTGCCACCAAGGGGACCTGTGGAACTGCCTCGCGGGCCGCCCGCAGCTCCTGGATCTCTCGCGCCTGATCAGCCAACGCCCTAGTCTGGGCCTCCAGTGCCCTAGTCTGAGTCTCCACTAGATCTGCGATACGAGCGTAAGCACGCTCCCATGCAGGAGGCTCCTGCGCTAGTCCTGGCCCAATAGCCGAGGACCCTCCAGTAGACTCCTCGCCTCTGGTAGGTTCGGAAACCTCCAAGGCCCGAGGGGGACCACGTCCACGCATCCCTCTGCGAGGAGGCATATCAGCAACCTAAGAAACAGACACTAGGATCAGAATACTCATATAGAAATCCTAGGACTCATCTCTAAGAAAAACAATTGGCTCTGACAGGACCAGGCTCTGATACCAACTTTTGTCACGCCCCAGGGCGGCCGTCCCCGATACGTGGCAAATATATAATATCAGCAGTCCATACAGGAGATCAATAAAAGACTCTAAACAACATCGAAAATGACAACACAATCAATAATGTAGCTGACATAATATATATACATATAGCGGAAGCTTAAACGACTGAGTTGTAATTCAAAGACATATTACAGACCAAATACATAATCAACTGTCCTGTGAGAGCCAATATAAACAAAGACATCCATATACAAGTGTTGTGCCCAAGCACGGATAACAATACATACAAGCAAAGAAGGGGATGCTGATGGCCTCTCACTCGTAGAACCCAAAACGTGAACGCTGCTCCGCTACTGATGTGATGCCTCGGGGAGCTCCTCCTTCAGATCCGACTCAGTAACAACTGGAGGAAAAGAATATGCGAGGGGTGAGCCACACGCTCAGTGAATGGCACAATCTATGCAACACAACTCATATTAACCTTATAATAATTAAAGTCCCTAAACGGGAGTAACTGTACAAGCTAGTGGGTCGTAACATCGCCGACCCACCCCACCCTCACCCTCACCCTTTAAGGGGTGACATGGGCCTTTTGGGACAGACTAGACTGCTCTCCACCCTTGGTCCACCAGTAGCCTCTCCCTCGCGTAGCCTCTACCTGGTATACTCCCACGATCAGTACCCTCCGAACGCATCGGTGGTACCTACAGATGGGAGCCCTCTGTCAGGACAGCTTTCCCAACGCCGGGGAGTCCCTACTCGGATCCAACGAAGGGGAGAAAACAGCCTACTCACACGGATACGATCCTCTTGGATCCGTCGACAACGATTTCTAACACTACTAATGTCATGAATTCTCAAGAATTCCTCCAGGGCGCATAACTGAGATGCGGGGAAACATATATTATAATAACAAAGTTATAATATTTTCTAAGGCATGCTTATACCAATATAATCTCATTTTGATTTAATTAAATTAAACTAAATGGGAAACATGCATAGATCAAGGCTTTTCAAGCATGGGACATGGTGTCTAGACATGTATGAGTCTCTATACATGATACATGGATGTATATCCCTAGCATACAATGTCTAATATGACATGGTTACATCATAGTAAAACATGCATTAACATAGTTTTTCATTGACACAAGTTAATATGCAATTATGGTGCCCCAGGGGAGGGCAATGCACGCCTACGTGCATCGAACGCCTCCCTACTGGGTTGGATTGACCCACTCACCGCAACCCGGGTCGTTGCGTGACCGTTCGCCAAGATCTGCAAGACATGGGCATTCAATATGGTGAGTAAACTACACAAATATACATGAAATTTACTAGAAATACCAAAGACTTAGACATGCACGCATACGGACTCGTACGCATGCGAGCACGCGCGTACGCACACATGCCCGGGTGCCCCTGCACCTACCCGAGACCCTGGGCAGCCCCACGCATGCCCCAGAGCGCGCACGCTCGCGCGCGCCCGTGCGCACTCGCCCGCACCCCCGCTCGCGCCCATGCGCACTCGCCCACACCCCCGCTCGCGCCAGTGCCCGCGGGCACTCACGCGCCCACTCCGCGCGCAGGCGCCCGCGCGCGTCTGCGCGCTCGCCTGCGCCTGCCAGCACCCTCCTGCTCGAGCGCCTGCCTACGCACGCGCGCAGACAACCCCCAACGCGCTCCCACTCTTCCCTAACCCCTTTTTAACCCTCCCCAACCCCTCACACACATTCTAACACATCTACCCAACATGCATGAGCTCCCCAACCATCCCTAAGAAAAACCAAGAAAAGAAGGGGAAAGGCTCACCTTGGGAGGGGAAATGAAAGGGGGAGGTTCGGGGGCCCTCGACGCACCCGCGACCACCTCAACCACCACCTCCTCAGCCTTCCCCAGCCCTCCTTTGGCTACAAATCAGGGGGGAAAAGTTCATGAAAGAGAACTTGAGCGAGAGGAGATCAACAACAACAACAACACTTACACAACCCTAGACTTGCACTTGCACCTTCTCCTTCTCTTCTCTTTGAGGAGATAATACAAACACTTGGGGGGGGGGGGGGGGAAGAGAGAAGAGAGAGCCAAGAAAGTGTAGACGTGTGAGTGGGAGAGAGAGAGGGAGAGATATTTTGGCACATAAATATCTAAAGGAGGGGTAGAAATGACCTATTTATCCTTGACTAGAAATTCTGAGCATGCTTCACTATAACAGCCATAACTTCCTCAATATAGCTCCGAATTGCACAATTCAAAGTCCGTTGGAAAGCCAAGAAGATTATCTACAACTTTCATGTTTATGCCACGATCCAATAATCCCTCCAGCTATTCCGAAATGTGAGCTAAACATTGAACAGGGCTGCTGCCAGAATTTTTCATCCCCGGGGTATACTTGGAAAAATACCCATAACTTTTACTACAGGAATCCAGTTGATCTAATTCCACTTTTGTATGAAAGCTAACTCGAAACTGAGCATCTCATAATAAAATCATATTTAAACCTCTTCATCTTGGATTTTAACAAAATCAAATCCAAATACCAAATTGGAAATACATAACTTCGAGGAGAAAAATTATGTAGCCAAATTTTCAATCAGACTGCTCCAAATGACATAGGCATAACAATCATGAGCGCAAAACTACACCATGCCCTCGAGTCTTATCGCAAGAGAATATTAGGCATGTACCCGTTATTAACCCAAACTTAATCATGCTGGATATTCTAATTAATATGATAGCATTTCTCATAGGGACTACCTAAGACATGCCATATTCTATACATTCATAAAAACACATGACACATGCCCATACACGAAGGGTGCAAGCATAAATAATAATTAACACATGATTATGATACATGGGCAAGTATATGGTAGAAAAGAGGGTTCTACGCAATATACGAGCTATACAATCCTAGCATTCAAATATCTAGCATATTTAGGGTGCAAATAAGCCCCATGGATGCACGATGCGTGACTATGTGCATCGAGCGCATCCCAAAGGGTTGGATCAAACCACTCACAGCAACTCAGGTCGTCGCGCATCGCGAGGCAGCATGCGAGTAGGGCAAGCGGGGCAGCATGCATGCAGGGGGAGGCACGCACATGCGGGGCAGCTGTTATATATGTGTCACTTTTAGCCTTCTGGTCACCATTGGAGCATTCTGGCAGTTTTTCAGTTTTTTTCTTTTTTCGATCGGAACCGCTAAAATTTCAAACTTTTGGCTATCATTATGAGCTTGAGAACTCCGATTGAAAATCTAACTGCACATTATGTGTCCTGGTGCCATTTCAAGCCACTCACGAAAATTTCATCGAATTCCGGTAACGTTTCAGAATTTCACAGTTCTGAATCGTATTCGGGTTTTGACCAAGCGAAAAGTCATTGGGAGACTTGACCAAGTCAAGTTTGACCCTTGACTTGGTCAAATATTTTTGTTTGTTAGTGTGGTTAGGTTGACCCAAGTCAAAGTTCACCAAAACCTAAATTTTTCTAAGTGTGAGTGTGTGTGTGAGTGTGTGTGTGTGTGTGTGGCCCCTTAAGTGGGCGTGCACCCCCTCTTCATTATTAATCTTATTCTCTCTCTCACTCAAACACAAATCTCACATTCCCTCTCTTTAAATCCCCCATTTGATCTAGTTAGAGTGGAAAAAAGAAAAGCCAAAGAAGGGAAAAAGGAAGGTGAGGTCTTGATCTACCTTCCCATGGTTTTATTTTTGGTTTCCCCCTTTCTCTACCTCCTCTCTTAGCTCCCTTTCTCCTCTGTTTTCATCCATTCTTGGGCTGAGAAGAGGCTTGGTGGTGGTGTCTTTGGTGGTGGTGATTCGGTGCGCGAAGGGCACCCAAGTTCCTCCGTTGGTTCTTCCTCCTTTTGGGTAAGCTTTTCTCCTCCCCTAGCTAGGTTTAGATGCATGTTAGGGTGTGTTATGGAGTATGCATGGCATGCATGTGTATTAGGGGTGTGGGAGGGCTGAGGGAGGTGGTGGGAAGGGCTCGGGTGCGTGTGCAGGGTCATCCGCGCGCGTGCGCACCAGTCTGCGCGCGCAGGCGGATGCGCTGGCGGGCGCGCGCGCGTACACGCAGGCGCGCGGGCGTGCGCGGGTGGTGCTGCACGGGGGCGCAGTGCGCGGGGTGCGCGCGGGGTGCTGCGCAGACGCGCAGTATGCGCGGGTAGACGCAGGGCTGGACGCGCGGCAGCGTGTCTGGGCGCGCGGGCTGGGGCGCGGCAGTGCGCCCGGGGCACGGGCGTGCGTGCGTGCGTGCGCACCCGTGCGTGCGCGTGCGGGTGGCCGTGCGCATGGCTGCCCGTGGGTGCGGGAGGATGTCGGGGCACTCGGACTAGCGTGCGTGCGGGCCCGTATGCATGCTTGTCCGAGTGTTGGGTATTTCTAGCGTATTTCTTATGTATTTGTGTAATTACTCACCATTTTGATTACCCATGTCTTGCAGATCTTGACGGGCGGTCACGCGACGACCCGGGTGTTGGTGAGTGGGACAATCCAACCTAGTAGGGAGGCGTTCGATGCACGTAGGCGTGCATTGCCCTCCCCTGGGGCACCATAGTTGCATATTAGCTAGTATTAAATGTAAACTATGCTTTGCATGAATATTATGATGTATCCATGCCACCTTAGATTTGTATGCTAGGGATATGCACCCTTACATCATGTTAGAGGCCTATGCATGCCTAGACACCTTGCCCCGACCTGTGCATGTTCCCACCTAGTTTAATTTAATTAAATCAAATGTGAGCATGCCTTAGAGAATATTATAACCTTGTTGTTATAATATGTCTCCCCGCATCTTAGTTATGCGCCCTGGAGGAATTCTTGAGAATTCATGACATTAGTAGAGTTACAATCGGTGTCGACGGATCCAAGAGGATCATATCCGCGTGAGTAGGCTGTCTTCTCCTTATGGTTGGGATCCGAGGTAGGAACTCCCCGGCGTTAGCTGGCCTGACAGAGGGCTCCCATCTGTAGGTGCCTCCGATGCGTCGGACTGTGCTGATCGTGGGAGTATACCAGGTGGAGGCTATGAGGGTGGGAGAGGCTACCCGGTGGGGCCAGGGGTGGAAAGCGGTCTAGTATGCCCCAAGAGGCCCATGTCACCCCTCGGAAAGGGTGAGGGTGAGGGGAGGGGAAGTGGGTTGGCGATGAGACGACCCACTAGAATGTGTAGTTGTTCCCGTGTTAGGGGCTATAATTAATTGAGGTTAATATGAATTGTGATGCATGGGTTGTGCTATTCACTGAGGGTGATGCTCACCCCTCGCATATTTTTTTCTCCAGTGATATCTGAGTCGGATCTGAAGGAGGAGCTCCCCGAGGCACATCAGCAATAGCGGAGCAGCGTCACGTTCTGCGAGTGAGAGGCCATCAGCATCCCCTTTTTATTATATGTATTGCATTCTGTGCTTGGGCACACGTTTGTGTATTTGGATGTCATTGTATATATTGGCTCTCACAGGACAGTTGATTATGTATCGGGTCTGTAATATGTCTTTGAATTACAGACTCAGTCGTTTGAGCTTCCGCTATTTGTATATATTATGTCAGCCTCTTTGTTGTCTGTGTTGCCATTTTTTTTATGTTGTTTAGAGTATGTTATTGATCTCCTGCATAGACTGCTGATATTATATATGCCATTGCCGCGTCTCGGGGATGGCCGCCATGGGGCGTGACAGCAGCACTCGGGATGCACAGGCAGGGCAAGGCGCGCTGGGCACAGTCATAGGGAACATCGCAGGACGCACTGAGCACAGGCGCAGGGCACGCCGGGCACAGACGCAGGGCACGCCGCAGAGATTGCTGAGCACAGACGCAGGGTGCGCTGGGCACAGCGCAGGGCACGCCGCAGGGCTCGCTGGGCACAGACGCAGGGCACTCCGCAGGATGCGCTGGGCACAGACGCAGGTGCTGGCAGGGCATGCTGGGCACAGCCGCTGGGCATGAGTTCTAGTGCTGGCAAGGCAACAGACAGAGCATGCTGGGCACAGGCAGCACACACAAGGCAGTAGACACACGGGCACGTCGACACCCCTACACCCAAGCAACCAAGCACACACAAACCAAAACACAAACACTTAGCATGCACCACCTCCCAACACACCCAATGAGCTGAAAAATCAGAAGAAAAAAAGAGAGGGGAAAGCTTACCAAGAGAAGGTGAAAGGGAAGGGGGAGGTGTGGGAGCTTGCAAGCACGCCCATGACCACCTCAACCACCACCACCACTACCACCACTTCAGCCTTCATTCCTCTTCTTCTTGCTGAACCAGAGGGGAGGGGGGATCCATGGATAACATTAGGGGGGAGCAATAGAAGGAGGAGAGGGAAGAGACAACAACAATGGCACACACCTTCTCTTCTTTGCTCTTCCAAGCACTTCTTCCTCATCTTCCCCTTCTAAAACTCTACCAAACACACTCAAGAGGGCTGGACCAAAGAGAGTGAGAGAGGAGACATTTGGGGGGGAGGACATTATATAGCCAAAGTGGGGTTCAAAGGACAAAAATCGTCCATGACCCGAAATTCTGTACATGCTTCACTAGAACAGCCATAACTTCCTCAATATAGCTCCGAATTGCACAATTCAAAATCCACTGGAAAGCCAAGAAGATTATCTACAACTTTCATGTTTATGCTCAGATTAAATAACCCCTCCAGCTATTTCAAAATGTGAGCTAAACATCAAACAGGGCTGCTGCCAGGATTTTCTCATCCCCGGGGTATACTTGGAAAAATACCCATAACTTTTACTACATGAATCCAGTTGATCCAATTACACTTTTGTATGAAAGCTAACTCAAAACTGAACTTCTCATGATAAAATCATATTTAAACCTCTTCATCTTCAATATTAACAAAATTAAATCTGAATACCAATCGGAATGCATAACTTCTACAAAGATGTCAGAATGCGACGCGAATTTATAGGTAGGCCAATGCCAATACCAGGAGAACAATCATGCAGACAGATTTTCAATCAGAGTACTCCAAATCCTGCAGGTAGCTAAAAATTAAAATTTTAGCGACTCCGATCGAAAAAATATATGCCTCCAAATGACACAGGCCTAACACATTTTATATCCAGAAATATGTCGATCAATTTCCGTGGAAGGAGGATGATTGTCGATGGCTGGGGGCCTTACATGCTAGTCGAGCTCTTAGGATTTAGGTAGTCACTCGTCTACCTAAGTTTCTTCCGTGGCTGCTGTCTGGGGCTTCCTCCCTATGTTCTTTTTATGCTTTTTCATTCAAAGTATTCTCTCATTTCTCGTCTCTAAAATTCGGATTTTGTATTGATTTTTCAATCGTAATGCAATGTCTATCTTTTGTTAAAAAAAATATATATTGTCTGTATGTACAGTAGTGGCAAAGGCACCTTGGAACAGGGGGTCCCATCCCCCCATGGGTTTAATTTTTTATTTTTATTTCTAAAATCTTTGGAAAATGATATGTCCAACCCATTTGCAACCCCAATTGCAGCTCACACCGATTTTGTTTTTTTAAAAAAATCATACACTCTCCTATTGGTGTACATGATGTTATTGAAATAAAGTATATATTGAGATACATTAATGTATTTTTTTCGTGTTGAAAAAATGATAAATTGTTTTACGTCATACGCTATGATAGAGTCCCACACACTATGATAGCATAGTATATACTATGTTGTCATAGTGTATATGGTTGTAAAACAGGTTGCAAAACAGACTAAGTGTATTGTTAGAATTAGGAATTAAAGAGAATGAACCAAAATATTATTAAGGTTTGTACCCAATATGTATATTACAAAAATGGAAAAAAGAAAAAGACTAATCTACCCTTAATCTGTTATATATGTGTCACTTTTTGGCTTGCTGGTAACCATTGGAGCATTTTGGCAGTTTTTGAGTTTTTTCGTTTTTCGATCGGAACCGCAAAATTTTGGACTGTTAGCTATCGTCCTGTGTTTGAGGACTCCGGTTGAAAATCTAACTGCATATTATGTGTCGTGGTGCCATTCTAAGCCACTCATAAAAATTTCATCGAATTCCGGTAACGTTTTTGAAATTTCACAGTTCCGGGGCGTATCCGGGTACTTTAAGTGATTTGTCTATATAAATGAAATCTAATATTTAGTTGTCACTATTCATCATCCCTACCAAAGCTTTCTCTCTCTCCCCTCTCTCCTTTTCTTCCATTTGAGCCCCTTAGAGCCCTCAAACCCAAAAACCTAAAGCATAGAAAGTGTAGATCGGGTCCCGATCTACACCCCGGTGCTTTCAAATCCCGATTCCGGCCAACCTAGCCCTCCCATCCGCCCTCTCTTCTCCTCAGATCCGAGCCAAATCGGAGGTGGGGGTAGGTCTTGGTGGTAGAGACCGTTGGGGGAGCGTTTCGGTGCGCGGAGAGCAACCGGACACCTCTTCCTCCCCTTGGTATGCTCTTTTTCCTCTTCTTTTTGGCTTAGATGCATGTTAGGAGGGGGGTTTTGTGTTTGGGTGGTGGTCGGCGGCTGTGGGAGGCTGTCGGAGGTGGTTGGGGGTGGTCGGAGGCCGTTGGATGGGTGGTGGAGGTGCTCGGGCATGGGGGGGTTCTGTTTCGGGCAGTAGGCAGCACAGGCAGCAGCACAGGCAGCGCAGCAGGCTGGGCGCGCGCGGGCGTGTGCGCGCGGGCGTGCGCTCGGGGGGAGCTGGAGGCCAGCAGGGCGCGCGTGCTGGGCGCTGTGCGCGGGTGTGCTGGGGTTGCTGATCGAGCGGCTGGTGCGAGGTGCTGGTCGACCGGCTGGTGCGAGGTGCTGGTCGAGCGGCTGGTGTGAGGAGCTGGCCGAGCGGCTGGTGCGAGGAGCTGCTCGAGCGACTGGTGCGGAGAGCTGTGCGCACGGAGTGCGCGCGTGGCGAGGCAGGGGAGGTGCGCGCGGGGTGCGCGCGGCGCGCGGCGAGGCAGCGGTGGTGCGCACGGGGTGCGACGAGGCAGCAGTGGTGCGCGCGGGGCGCGGCGAGGCAGCAGTGGTGCGCGCGGGGCGCGGCGAGGCGGTGCGCGCGGGGCGTGCGGGGTGCTCGCGGGCCAGCGCAAGGCGTGCGGGGTGTGCGCGGGCGGCTGCGCTGGGGCGCAAAGGGCGCGCGGTGCACCCGGGAGGCTCGGCGGCGTGTCCAGGCGGCGGGCAGGGCCCGGCGGTGCGCTGGGTGCGCGGGCTGAGGCGCGGCAGAGCACCCAGGCGGTCGGGTGGCCGTGCGGGTGGCTGCCGGGGGTGCGGGTGGTTACCGGGGTGCTCGGGCTAGCGTGCGTGCGTGCGGGTCGTATGCACGTTTGCCCGAGTATTGGGTGTTTGATTTTGGGATTTTGGGTATTTATTTGTGTATTTCTTGTATTTTGAGGTATTTGAGGATTTTACTCACCAATTGATACCCTGTCTTGCAGATCTCGACGGACGGTCGCGCGTCGACCCGACTTCCGGTGAGTGGGACAACCCAACCCAGTTTGGGAGGCGTTACATGCTTTGGGCGTGTACCGTCCTCCCCTGGGGCACATAGTTAGTATTAACTGTTGTATTGTAAAGCATGTAAGCATGATGTGTGTGTAGAATGCATGCCACCCTAGACTTGTATGTTAGGGACTTGCACCCTTAGGATATGTGCATGAGCCGTGCATCCTGTCACCTCGTTATCATGCTAGGAAAGCCCTGACCTATGCATGCGTCCTATTAGTTTGATTTATTTACTTAAATGCAAACTTGTAATATTGTTAGCATGCTTTGGGGAATATAAGGGGGCCTTGCGAGGTTAACATTGAGACCCGGGTTAGGGTACTCCGTGTTCTTTGTTTGGTTGGCGGGATGTCCTACATCGGGACCTCAGGTTGCCCTCCCAAGGTCTCTTTTCCTCATTTTTGTCTTATTTATTTCCCCGCATCTTGGTTATGCGCGCTGGAGGAATTTTGAAAGAATTCAAGACATTAGAGTTGTAGAGATGTGCTGTCAGCGGATCCGAGTGGATCATATGCGATGGATAGGCTGTTCTGTTCCCTTCGTTGGATCCGTGTAGAGACTACCTCAGCGTTAGAAAGGTTGTCCCGTGCAGGGGCTCCCATCAGTAGGCACCTCCTGATTTGGTAGAAGGACTGTGCTGAATGTGGGAGTGGCCAAACGACCTACGGAGTGGGGAGAGACTATCGGTGGACCAAGGGTGACCAACAGCCTAGTTAGTCCCAAGAGCCTATGTCACCTATTGAGGGGTGAGGGTGAGGGTATGGTGGGCCGGCGATGCGGCGACCCACAGGATTGTGTATGGATGATTATCAGCCCATTAAGTCCCAATACCCTTTGTCACCTATTGAGGGGTGAGGGTGAGGGTGAGGGTGTGGTGGTGGTTCGGCGATGTAGCGAACCACCGGACTTGTGATTGATTATGCCACTTTGAGGCTTTTTGCTATAAATTGTGGTTAATATAAACTGTATGCATGGGTTGTGCTATTCACTGAGCGTGTGGCTCACCCCTCGCATAAAATCTTTTTCAGTGATCACTGAGGAGGACTTGAAGGAGGAGCTTCCCGAGCGACTACACCAGTAGCAGAGTAGCGCCACGTCCCTCGAGTTTTGAGGCCATCAGCATCCTTCTCTTTGTTGTATGTATATATTTATGTGCTTGGTCACCAAGTTTGGATTATGTATGGATTGTATTTGTGTGTATATGGACATGTTGGCTCTCACAGGACATATGATTATGTATCGAGTCTGTAGTATGTTTTGATTACAGATTCAGTCTTTTAGCTTCCGCATTTGGTGTATATATCATGTCATCCCTGCTTTTATCTGTGTTGTCATTTTAGCTGTTGTGTGAGTATATTATTGAACTCCTGTTTACTGATATCATATATACACTTGCCGCGTCCCGGGGACGGCCGCCCTGGGGCGTGACATAATCCTTACGTATATACACATTTAACACCCCCTCTCAAACTCATGGTGGATCATACACCGAGAGTTTGCTCAATAAGAAAACATGTCATTGAAGTGTATGCGACTTTGTGAAAAAGTCAGATAACTGAATAGAAGAGGAAATATGTGGGAGTGATATAGTGCCTGCAACAAACTGATGACGAACGAAGTGACAGTCGATCTTGATGTGCTTCATACGTTCATGAAAAACAGGATTACTGACAATCTGAATGGCGCCCTTGTTGTGTCAATATAGAGGAGTAGGCACAGATAGAATGACACTCATGTCATAGAGGAGGCGCCGTAGACAAACAACCTCAGTAGTAGCGAGCGCCATAGCACGATATTCTGCATCAGTAGTCGAATGAGAAACAATATCCTGTTTCTTGGCCTTCCAAGAGATAAGCGAGTCACCAAGAAATGCACAAAAACCAGTCACGGATTTTTGATGTGTGACATCTCCAGTCCAATTAGCATCAGTGTAAGCCCGAAGTTCAAGAGAAAAAGAAGACGATAACAACAGAGCACGCGATATGGTTCCACGAAGATATTGAACAATCCAAAGATACGCGCATAATGAATAGTACAAGGGGTAGCAACGAACTGACTAACAACATGCACATCATAGGCAATGTCACGGCGAGTGACAATGAGATACACGAGACTCTCAACAAGCTGCCGGTAACAGGTGACATTAATAAGAGATTCTGCATCATTTGGTTGGAGCTTAGCATGAAACTCAAGAGGGGTAGGAGAAGTGCAATCATCAGTCAAACAGGCAGGGTCGATCAAGTCAGTGTCATACTTGCGTTGTGGATAAGATTGCCAAAGATCTTTCATCTCAAACTGACGTTGAAGATGTTATCCAACCAACTGTACGTGGGAAGGATTGTCGCCAATGATGTTCATGTCATCGACATAAAGCAGCAGAATATTATGATGATGATCAGAGGTGTAAACAAACAGAGCTAGATCAGAAGAATTTAGAACAAATCAAACAGCATTAATAGCATTATGAATCAAGCAAACCAAGCATGAGGAGTGTGGTTGAGATCATAGAGAGTGCGTCGAAGATAATATAGGTGATCAGATAGATGATGAAGGCCCGGAGGAGGACTCATGTAAACCTTCTTTGATAAATTATCATGAAGAAAGGCATTATTAACATCAAGCTGATAAATGGGCCACTGACGAATAGAAGCAACAAAAATCAAAGTGCGAATAGTCGTCATCTTTGCTACAAGAGCAAATGTCTCATCATAATTAATAACATGATGTTGAGTAAAACCACAGGTAACTAGCCGAGCCTTGTGACGCTTAATCAAATCATCAGAGTTGGTCTATATCTTATAAACCCATTAACAGTTGATTGGAGTCTTCCCTTGAGGAATTGGTATAATGTCTCACGTATGAGTGCGCTATAATGCACTAAGCTCCTCTGCCATAGAATCTTCCTAATCTGGAATCCCGATAGCCTCACGATATGATTGGGGCTCCGAATGAGTGGAAATAGTTGAAAGAAAACACTAAAAAATAGGAGAAAAGGAATAAGAGGCAACCAAGCTAAGTTGTTGAGGAGGATGACGAGTGCAAGGTGGAATGCGACGAGGAGCAACTAGTACTAAAGCAGAATCATCTTTTGGGTATGCAACATCCGGAATAGGTGTAGAAGAAGGGATCTCCCACGTGAATCATCTTGAATAGAGTGTGATGAAGACAGCAAAGGTGAAGAGGAGATTGGTGGTGAAGAGATGTCAAGTACAGAGCGAATCGATGACTCAAGAACGAAAGTGGAAGATGAGGAAAGGTCAAGAATGGAAAAGTCCAAAAATGTAACCTCTTCAACCGTGGATGGAGGAAGAGGAATAGGAGGCGAAGGAAGAGCGTAGTATAAATGATTCTCAATGATTGTAACATGATAGGATGTTCGAAGGTGACAAACATAACATCAATATCCTTTGTGTTCATTACTATACCCAATGAAGACACACGAGGAGACAAATTGGTGCACTCAACAGGAGGAAGAGGATGAAACACGTGCATCCAAAAACACGAAGATGAGAATAATCAGGAGGATTATGATGAAAACACAGAAAGGGGAAGATGCTAGTAGTGATAGACGAAGGAGTGCGATTGATGAGTTACACACTTGTGAGAACAGCCTCACCCCAAAACTGAACAGGAACAAAAGCATAGAGGAGTAAGGACTGGGCCGTCTCGAGGATATGATGGTGTTTATGCTGAGTAACCCCATCCTGTTGGTGAGCATAAGAAGTGAAAAACTGTGGTAGAGTGAGTGCCTTGGGAGGATAAATAATCACAAAAAGCACAAGAGCGGCACTCTCCTACGCAATCAGAGCGAAATACCTTGATACATTTGAAAAATTGAATTTAAATTATTGTAACAAAAGATTGATAAACGGATAACAACTATGAACGACTATGCATCAAATATATCCAAGTAAAGCGAGAAAAATCCTCAATAAAAATAACATAATAAAGGTTACTGTCACGCCCCAGGGCGGCCGTCCCCGGGACGCGGCAAATGTATATAAAATATCAGAATCTACACAGTGGTCAATAACATATCATACACAAGCAACCAGAATGACACACAGACAACAAAGGGGCTGACATGATATATACACCAAATGCAGAAGCAAAAGACTGAATCTGTAAATAAACATACTACAGACTCGATACTCAATCATCTGTCCTGTGAGAGCCAATATACACAAATACAACTGAATATATACAAACGCGTGCCAAGCACGGAAATAAAATATATACAACCAAGAAGGGATGCTGATAGTCTCTGGCACTCGCGGAACGTAGCACTGCTCCGCTACTGAAGGAATCCCTCGGACGGCTCCACCTGCTGCTCCGGCTCCAGCTCAGGCTCAGTGGCAACTGGGAAAAAAAACATATGCGAGGGGTGAGCCACACGCTCAGTGAACGGCACAACCCATGCATCACAGACAATATTGACCACAATTCAATTATTTATCCAGCCTCCAAGTGGCAGGAAACAACACAATCCAGGGAGTCGCTCATCGACGACCCACCACACCCTCACCCTCACCCCTCAACAGGTGACGCAGGATATTGGGACTAATAATCATCCAATCACAATCCAGTGGGTCGCTCATCGCCAACCCACTACACCCTCACCCTCACCCTACCACGGGTGACATAGGATTTTGGGACTGACTAGGCTGTTGGTCACCCTTGGTCCACCGATAGTCTCTCCTCCACTCCGTAGGCCGTTTGGCCTTCACCCATAACTTCAGCACAGTCCATCACAGAGATCGGGAGGCGCCTACTGATGGGAGCCCTCGGAAGGGACGGCCTTATCACGCTGGGGCAGTCTCTACACGGATCCAACGAAGGGAAATAGAACAGCCTATCCATACGCATATGATCCACTCGGATCCACCGACAACACATCTCTACAACTCTAATGTCATGAATTCTTCAGAATTCCTCCAGGGCGCATAACCAAGATGCGGGGAACATATACAATAATAGCAAGGTTGGAATATCATTGGGGAAAGAAACTTGGGAGGGCAGCGTGAGTTCCCGATATAGGACACCCCGACAACCAAACAAGGAACATGGAGTACCCTAGCCCGGGTCTCACCGCTGTCCTCGCGAGGCCCCTCCCCTATAATATTCACTAAGATGCTAATGATCATACAAGGGGTAATTCATTAATTATCAACTAGAGATATAATATTATTGGGACAAGAACCTTGGGAGGGCAGCATGAGGTCCCGATACAGGACATCCCGACAACCAAACAAGGAACACGGAGTACCCTAACCCGGGTCTCAATGTTGACCTCGCAAGGCCCCTCCCTATAATATTATCTAAAGCATGCAATACTAGCATTTAATTTAATAAATAAACTAGTAGGACACATGCATAGGCCAAGGCTTCCTAGCATGAGAACAGGGGGACATGATGCATGGCTCTTACACATCCTAAGGGTGAAAGTCCCTAACATGCAAAGTCTAGGGTAGCATGCATTCTACATTTTAAATCATGCTCGCATGGAATACACTTTACAACGGGTTAATATAAATCCATGGTGCCCCAGGAGAGGTCGGTATAAGCCCAAATGCGTATAACGCCTCACTACTGGGTTGGATTGTCCCACTCACCAGAAACCGGGTCGTCGCGCGACCGTCCGTCAAGATCTGCAAGACAGGGTAGTAACTTGGTGAGTAAAACCCAAAAACACTACAAAATATACCAAGCTACACAAATAAATACCCAACACTCGGGCAAACGTACATACGACCCGTACGCACGCTAGCCCGAGCACTCCGACACACTCCCGCACCCCCGGCAACCATCCGCACGGCCAACCGCCCTCGGATGCGCCGCCGCGCCTCAGCCCGCGCACCCAGGCGCACCGTCGGGCCCCTGCCCGCCCGCCTGGACATGCAGCCGAGCCACCCGGTGCACCGCGCGCCCACTGCGCCCCGCCGCAGCAGCCCGTGCGAGCACCCCGCACGCCCCCGCGCGCACCACGCGAGCACATCGCACGCCCCGCGTGCCCAGCGCCTCGCCCCTCGCGCACCCCGCGCGCACCACCAGCTCCGTCCCCCGCGCACTCCGCGCGCACCACCAGCCTCTACCCGCGCGCACGCCTCTGTCCTCACCGCGCGCACGCCTGCGCCTCAGCCCAGCGCCCCGCGCGCATACTCCTCTGCAGTGCCCAGCGCCCCAGCGCCCAGCGCTCAGCACCCACGCCCAGCACCCGGTATCCGTGACCCAGCGCCCGAAGCTCAGCGCCCAGCACCCGGGACCCTCACCCAGCGCAGACGCGCGCGCCTGGCAGCACGCGCCCAGCGCGCCTGCCAGTCGGCCCGCGCTGCTGCCTGCGCTGCCTGCCTGCGCGCATCGCCGAGTGGCCCGAGCACCGCTCGCCTGCACGCCTGCCACTGCCCGCCTGATGCTCGAGCACCGCGTGCCCTGCACGCCTGCGCGCCCAGCCTGCCAGCCAGGCCTGCCAGCGCGCACAGCCCAGCCATCCTACCCGCATGCCTCCCCCTGCACCCCCTGAGCGCACGCCCGGGCGCGCGCCCACGCGCACGCGCTCGCGCGCCCGGTAAACTGGTGCGCCTGCTCCCAGCCTACCCAGGGCAGCTAGCCTCCCTGCCCGGGACTGCAACCCCCATGCCCGAGCACCTCCACCACCACCCCACCGACCTCCGACGGCCTCCGACCGCCCCCAACCATCTCCGACAGCCTCCCACAGCCGCCGACCACCACCCAAACACAAAACCCCCCTTGCTAACATACATCTAAGCCAAAAAGAAGAGGAAAAAGAGCTTACCAAGGGGAGGAAGAGGTGATCGGTTGCTCTCCGCGCACCGAAACCTTTCCCCAAAGGCCTCCAACGCCGGATCTACTCCCACCTCCGAAATGGCTCGGATCTGAGGAGAAGAGAGGGAAGATGGAAGGGCTAGGTAGGCCGGAATCGGGATTTGAAAGCACCGGGGTGTAGATCGGGACCCGATCTACACTTTCTATGCTTTAGGTTTTTGGGTTTGAGGGCTCTAAGGGGCTCAAATGGAAGAAAAAGAGAGAGGGGAGAGAGAAAATGAAATTGGTAGGGATGATGAATAGTGTCAATCTAATTTTAGCTTTCACTTATAAAGCAAGTCACTTAAAATACCCGGATACGCCCCGGAACTGCGAAATTCCAGAAACGTTGCTGGAAATCGATGAAATTTTCGTGAGAGGCCTAAAATGGCACCAGGACACCAAATATGCAGTTAGATTTCCAATCGGAGTCCTCTAACTCAGGACGATAGCTAACAGTCCAAAAATTAGCGGTTCCGACCGAAAAAATGAAAAACTACCAGAACGCTCCAACGGTTACCAGCAGGTTAAAAGTGACACATATATAACATTCTTCCCCCCTTAGGAAATTTTGTCCTCAAAATATGCAAAAACATCTAGGAGGGGAAAAGATGCGGATACGCGTCACACCTGGCATCCTTGAGCTCCAAAGTGTCCTCGACACCGGAACGGTGCTGCCATCGCACCTCGACCAACTGGACGGTCTTGGTGCAGAGCCTCCTCACGCGGCGGTCCATGATCACAATCGACTGCTCCACGAATGACTGTCCGGCTCAGAGACGAGCGGCTCAAACGGGATGACGTGAGCAGGATCGTGGACACACCTTTACCCAACTGCGAACCCACCCCTCCAAGACGGAAGGGTAAGAATTGGCGCTGAGGTGAGCCTCCGATAAAACTCCAGGAAGCTCTCCTCGCAAGACGGGGACCACTCGAACCGGACATCCTTCCAAGTAAGGCGGTTAAGAGGAACAGCTATCTTCGAGAGACCCTCGTCAAGCTTCCTGCAATAACTCGCCAAACTTGGGAAGCTCCGAATCCTAGCAGGGTTCGACGGTCGACGCCAATATGACGCAATGAGCGTCTTGCCCGGGTCCACAGATATGCCTTCACCAGAAATCACTCAGCCCAAAAGGCCATAACTCTCACCAAAACTCATAACTGATCTTCCATCCATTTGATGCTTCCATGGTATCCCTTGCCTGGGAAAAGAAACCTCGGGAGGGCACCATGAAATCCCGATATAGGATACCCCGACAACCAAACAAGGAACACGAAGTACCCTAGCCCGGGTTTCAACGCCGACCTCACAAGGCCCCTTAATCCAGAAAGGAACACTAGAAGAAGACATTATTTTAAAGAACACTACTAACCCCTCCGGATCATCTATCTCTAGGTGATCACCCAACGATGTCCTTCAACATCATTTACAAGACCGAACCCAACATCATCGGGAATGGTCGAATCAACAATTTGGTCACGAGCGACCTGTCTTCGCCTCATCCACACCCTCACTCCCGAAAGGAGACATTTTGGGACTTTGGGAGAGACTTAGACTGCTCTACACCCCTGGTCCACCGGTAGCCTCTCCCCGCTCCGTAGCTCGCCTGGTCCTCTGACCGGGAGCCTGTCTAACGCCGGGGCTGTACTACGCGGATCCGACGAAGGGGAGAGCGATTCCACGCTCGCGGCACCATTCAATAATCTCTCCCGGGTAGCCCCTACCTGGTATACTCCCAGATTCAGTACCCCTCCGACTGCATCGGTGGTACCTACTGATGGGAATTCTCTACCAGGACGGCTACAACCCGGCTTCCTTAACCCAAACAACCGCTCTTGACACTCGCTCACCAAAATACCACACACACTTGCATAACAGCAACCAAACACGCACCCACACATATATCCTATTACTAGAGAGCTGGGAACACAAAATAATACCTCGAACCATGATACCCGAAGACTGCGCCTCCTCGGCCGTAAGCGCTGCAACTCTGCCCTGGACCAACCGCGGCTGAGGAGTAGGAGCACGTCTCGCCGGCTGCACTGGCTGCCTCCACTGGTCAACTCGACCACCCTGTGGCTGCTGCTGACGCTGAGGCTGCTGCTGCGGCTGGCGCGGAAGCTGCTGCTGTAAGAACTGCGGCTGCTGAGGTAGCACTCGAGGTCGGCCAGCATCAGGGCAATTGTATCTGATATGCCCGATGCGCTGACAATGGAAGCAGCGCCGCTTCTCCGGCTGCCTGGACTGGATGGGCACTGCTGCAATGGGTGCTGGATCCCACACTGGCACCGCATCTGCTGGAGGAGAGGCAGCCGCTGACTGATCGAAGCGGGGCCTCTTCCTCTTGCGCTGCCCCTGGTCCCGACTCCCGGAAGGACCCTGATCTGCAGAAGGGGTCGGAACCCCCACGATGATCCCGAGATCTCGCTCGAGACACCAAGTCTGAGAACCTCGAGAATGCCTGGGAGGTGACGTGCACCCGGATGGCGCTGCTGAGACCCAACTCGAAACGGCGGCACCGCGTGTCCTCGTTCATCACCAAGGCTGGAGCAAATCTGGAGAGCCTCGTGAAGCGCGTAGAGTAGTCAGCAACCGACATGGAGCCCTGCGTCAACTGCTCGAACTCCCGCATCACAATCTGCTGCGCCGAGAACGGGAAGTACTCCTCCAGGAAATACCTCCGGAATCCTGCCCAAGAAAGCTGCTCCACTCCCTCTGGGATGTCCACCACTCGGGTAGCCCACCAGTCGGCGGCGTTACCCTTCAGCATAAAGGTGGCCAGGGGGACTCGCTGGCGATCAGTGCAAAGCATGGCCGCGAAGATCGTGTCCACCTCCCTCAACCAACGCTCTGGCGCAAGAGGATCTGCCGACTGACCATGGAACTCGGGAGGGTGGAGCTTCAGAAAGGCGTTGAGGCCGCTCTGCTGCACTCGCGCCGCCGCCTCTAGCTCCTCCTCCCTCTCCAGGGGATCCTCAACTCCTACTGTCGGAATCGTCACGGGACTGGGGGTACATCGGGTACCACAGGCGGATCTGCCACCAAGGGGACCTGCGGAACTGCCTCGCGAGCCGCCCTCAGCTCCTGAATCTCTCTAGCCTGCTCTGCCAATGCTCTGGTCTGGGCCTCCAGCGCCCTCGTCTGTGTCTCCACCAAATCAGCCAACCGAGCGAAAGCACGCTCCCAAGCAGGAGGCTCCTGCGCCAAGGACTCTCCGGTAGCATCCTCGTCTCTGGTAGGTCCGGAAACCTCCAAAGACCGAGAGGGACCTCGTCCGCGCCGTCCTCTGCGAGGAGGCATATCAGCACCCTAAGAAAACCAGACACTAGGATCAGAATACTCATATAGAAATCCTAGGACTCATCTCTACGAAAGGAAGACTATTGGCTCTGACAGGACCAGGCTCTGATACCAACTTTTGTCACGCCCCAGGGCGGCCGTCCCCGGGACGCGGCAAGTGTATATAAAATATCAGAATCTACACAGGAGGTCAACAATATATCATACACAAGCAACCAGAATGACACACAGACAAACAAAGAGGCTGACATGATATATACACCAAATGCGGAAGCAAAAGACTGAATCTGTAAATAAACATACTACAGACTCGATACACAATCATCTGTCCTGTGAGAGCCAATATACACAAATACAACTGAGTATATATACAAACGCGTGCTCAAGCACGGAAATAAAATACATACAGTCAAGAAGGGATGCTGATAGCCTCTGGCACTCGCGGAACGTAGCGCTGCTCCGCTACTGAAGGAATCCCTCGGAAAGCTCCACCTGCTGCTCCGGCTCCAGCTCAGTGGCAACTGGGGAAAAACATATGCGAGGGGTGAGCCACACGCTCAGTGAACAGCACAACCCATGCATCACAGACAATATTGACCACAATTCAGATCTTAATAATCCACAATCTCTTATTAACAACCACAAAATGGTAACAAATACTCAAACCAGTGGGTCGCTTAATCGCCAACCCACTACACCCTCACCCTCACCCTACAACGGGTGACATAGGATTTTGGGACTGATATTCATCCAATCACAACACCAGTGGGTCGCTCATCGCCAACCCACTACACCCTCACCCTCACCCTTCAATGGGTGACATAGGATTTTGGGACTGACTAGGCTGTTGGTCACCCTTGGTCCACCGATAGTCTCTCCTCCACTCCGTAGGCCGCTGGCTATCACCCACAACTTCAGCACAGTCCGTCACAAATATCGGGAGGCGCCTACTGATGGGAGCCCTCACCCACAACTTCAGCACAGTCCGTCACAAATATCGGGAGGCGCCTACTGATGGGAACCCTTGGAAGGGACGGCCTTTCTAACGCTGGGGCAGCCTCTACCGGATCCAACGAAGGGGACAGAACAGCCTATCCATACGCATATGATCCACTCGGATCCGCCGACAACGCATCTCTACAATTCTAATGTCATGAATTCTTCAGAATTCCTCCAGGGCGCATAACCAAGATGCGGGGAACATGTACAATAATAGCAAGGTTGGAATATCATTGGGGGAAAGAAACTTGGGAGGGCAGCGTGAGTTCCCGATATAGGACACCCCGACAACCAAACAAGGAACACGGAGTACCCTAGCCCGGGTCTCACCGCTGTCCTCGCGAGGCCCCTCCCCTATAATATTCACTAATTATGCTAATAATCATACAATGAGTAAATCATTAATCACCAACTCGAGATATAATATTATTGGGACAAGAATCTTGGGAGGGCAGCATGAGGTCCCGATACAGGACATCCCGACAACCAAACAAGGAACACGGAGTACCCTAACCCGGGTCTCAATGTTGACCTCGCAAGGCCCCTCCCTATAATATTACTTAAGGCATGCATTTAACACACACTAGCATTTAATTTAATAAATAAACTAGTAGGACACATGCATAGGCCAAGGCTTCCTAGCATGAGAACTGGGGGACATGATGCATGGCTCATACACATATCCTAAGGTTGCAAGTCCCTAACATGCAAAGTCTAGGGTAGCATGCATTCTACATTTAAATCATGCTCGCATGAAATACACTTTACAACAGGTTAATATAAATCCATGGTGCCCCAGGAGAGGTCGGTATACGCCCAAATGCGTATAACGCCTCTCTACTGGGTTGGATTGTCCCACTCACCAGAAACCGGGTCGTCGCGCGACCGCCCGTCAAGATCTGCAAGACAGACATTTATACGGTGAGTTAAATACACAAATACATCAAAATACACCAAAAGAACTACACTCGGGCAAACGTACATACGACCCGTACGCACGCTATCCCGAGCACCCGACACCCGAACCCACGGCAACCACCCGCACGGCCACCCCCCCCGGACGCGCCGCCGCGCCTCAGCCCGCGCACCGCCGGGCCCCTGCCCGCACGCCTGGACCCGCAGCCGAGCCACCCGGTGCGCCGCGCGCCCACTGCGCCCCGCCGCAGCAGCCCGCGCGCACCCCGCACGCCCCGCGCGCACCACGCGAGCAGAATGCACGCCCCACGCGCCCAGCGCCTCGCCCCGCGCGCACCCCGCACGCACCACCAGCCCCGTCCCGCGCGCACCACCAGCCTCTACCCGCGTGCACGCCCGTGCCTCTACCCAGCGCCCCGCGCGCATGCTCCCCTACGGTGCCCAGCGCTCAGCACCCGCGACCAGCTCCCAGCCCTCAGCGCCCAGCACCCGGGACCCTCACCCAGCGTCCACGCGCACGCCCGCGCAGCACTCGTCCAGCGCGCCTGGCAGCACGGGCCCAGCGAGCCTACCAGCCTGCTCGCGCTGCTGCCCGCGCTGCCTGCCTGCGCGCATCGCCGAGTGGCCCGAGCACCGCTCGCCTGCACGCCTGGCACTGCCCGCCTGATGCCCGAGCACCTCCTGCCCAGCACGCCTTCGCCCCCCGTACGCCCAGCACCCAACACGCCGAGCGCCAACCCGAGCGCACGTCCGCGCGCACGCGCGCGTGCGCCCTGCCGCTGCATGCCTGCTGCGCCTGCCTGAGCGCTGCCTGTGCTGCCTGCTGCCCGGGACTGCCAGCCTACCAGCCCGAGCTCCTCTACCACCCACCTCCGACCACCCCAAGGCCTCCGACCACCACCCACCGTCGCCGACCGCCTCCCATCCTCATACCCACCTCCTAACATACATCTATACAAGAAAAGAGAGGAAAAAGAGGCTTACCAAGGGGAGGAAGGGAAGTCCGGTTGCTCTCCGCGCACCGAAACCTCTCCCAAAAGGCTTCCAACGCCCGGATCTCTCTTGGCCTCCAAAATGGCCCAAATCAGGGAAGAAAAGAGGGGGGGAGAAGAGGCAAAACTCGTCGGAATCCGGATTTGAAAGCACCGGGGTGTAGATTTGAAAGCACCCGATCTACACTTTCTATGCTTTAGGTTTTTGGGTTTGAGGACTCTAAGGGGCTCAAATGGAAGAAAAATGGAGAAAGGGAGAGAGGGAGCACTTTGGTAGGGATGATGAATAGTGTCATCAGATTTTTAGATTTCATTTATATAGACGAATCACTTAAAATACCCGTATACGCCCCGGAACTACGAAATTTCGGAAACGTTGCCGAAATCGATGAAATTTTCGTGAGAGGCCTAAAATGGCACCAGGACACCAAATATGCAGTTAGATTTCCAATCGGAGTTCTCTAACTCAGGACGATAGCTAATAGTCCAAAAATTAGCGGTTCCGATCGAAAACCGAAAAAAAAATGAAAAACTGCCAGAACGCTCCAACGGTTACCAGCAGGCTAAAAGTGACACATATATAACACTATCCATATGCATATGATCCACTCGGATCCGCCGACAACACATCTCTACAACTCTAATGTCATGAATTCTTCAGAATTCCTCCAGGGCGCATAACCAAGATGCGGGGAACATATACAACAATAGCAAGGGTGGAATATCATTGGGGGAAAGAAATTTGGGAGGGCAGCGTGAGTTCCCGATATAGGACACCCCGACAACCAAACAAGGAACACGGAGTACCCTAGCCCGGGTCTCACCGCTGTCCTCGCGAGGCCCCTCCCCTATAATATTCACTAAGATGCTAATGATCATACAAGGGGTAATTCATTAATTATCAACTAGAGATATAATATTATTGGGACAAGAACCTTGGGAGGGCAGCATGAGGTCCCGATACAGGACATCCCGACAACCAAACAAGGAACACGGAGTACCCTAACCCGGGTCTCAATGTTGACCTCGCAAGGCCCCTCCCTATAATATTATCTAAAGCATGCATTTAATTTAATAAATAAACTAGTAGGACACATGCATAGGCCAAGGCTTCCTAGCATGAGAACAGGGGGACATGATGCATGGCTCTTACACATCCTAAGGGTGCAAGTCCCTAACATGCAAACTCTAGGGTAGCATGCATTCTACATTTTAAATCATGCTCGCATGGAATACACTTTACAACGGGTTAATATAAATCCATGGTACCCCAGGAGAGGTCGGTATACGCCCAAATGCGTATAACGCCTCACTACTGGGTTGGATTGTCCCACTCACCAGAAACCGGGTCGTCGCGCGACCGTCCGTCAAGATCTGCAAGACAGGGTAGTAACTTGGTGAGTAAAACCCAAAAACACTACAAAATATACCAAGCTACACAAATAAATACCCAACACTCGGGCAAACGAACATACGACCCGTACGCACGCTAGCCCGAGCACCCCGACACACTCCCGCACCCCCGGATGCGCCGTCGCGCCTCAGCCCGCGCACCCAGGCGCACCGCCGGGCCCCTGCCCGCCCGCCTGGACATGCAGCCGAGCCACCCGGTGCACCGCTCGCCCACTGCGCCCCGCCGCAGCAGCCCGCGAGCACCCCGCACTCCTCCGCGCGCACCACGCGAGCACATCGCACGCCCCGCGCGCCCAGCGCCTCGCTCCTCGCGCACCCCGCGCGCACCACCAGCTCCGTCCTGCGCGCACTCCGCGCGCACCACCAGCCTCTACACGCGCGCACGCCTGCGCCTCTGTCCTCCTCACCGCGCGCACGCCTGCGCCTCAGCCCAGCGCCCCGCGCGCATGCCCTTTGCAGTGCCCAGCGCCCCAGCGCCTAGCGCTCAGCACCCTCGCACCCGGTATCCGCGACCCAGCGCTCGACGCTCAACGCCCAGCACCCGGGACCCTCACCCAACGCCCACGCGCATGCCCGCGCAACACGCGCCCAGCGCGCCTGGCAGCACGCACCCAGTGTGCCTGGCAGCACGCGCCCAGCGCGCCTGCCAGCCGGCCCGCGCGGCTGCCTGCGCTGCCTGCCTGCGCGCATCGCCGAGTGGCCCGAGCACCGCTCGCCTGCACGCCTGCCACTGCCCGCCTGATGCCCGAGCACCGCCTGCCCTGCACGGCTGCGCGCCCAGCCTGCCAGCCCGGCCTGCCACCGCGCACAGCCCAGCCATCCTACCCGCATGCCTCCCCCTGCACCCCCCGAGCGCACGCCCGCGCGCACGCGCTCGCGCCCCCGGCAAACTGGTGCGCCTGCTCCCAGCCTACCCGGGACAGCTAGCTTCCCTGCCCGGGACAGCAACCCCCCCCCTCATGCCCGAGCACCTCCACCACCACCCCACCAACCTCCGACGGCCTCCGACCGCCCCAACCACCTCCGACAGCCTCCCACGGCCGCCGCCCACCACCCAACCCCAAAACCCCCCTTCCTAACATACATCTAAGCCAAAAAGAAGAGGAAAAAGAGCTTACCAAGGGGAGGAAGAGGTGTCCGACTGCTCTCCGCGCACCGAAACCTCTCCCAAAAGGCTTCCAACACCGAGATCTACTCCCACCTCCGAAATGGCTCGGATCTGAGGAGAAGAGAGGGCAGATGGAAGGGCTAGGTTGGCCGGAATCCGGATTTGAAAGCACCGGGGTGTAGATCGGGACCCGATCTACACTTTCTATGCTTTAGGTTTTTGGGTTTGAGGGCTCTAAGGGGCTCAAATGGAAGAAAAGGAGAGAGGGGGGAGAGAGAATGCATTTGGTAGGGATGATGAATAGTGACAATCTATTTTTAGATTTCCTTTATATAGCAAGTCACTTAAAATACCCGGATACGCCCCGGAACTGTGAAATTCTGGAAACGTTGCCAGAAATCGATGAAATTTTTGTGAGAGGCCTAAAATTGCACCAGGACACCAAATATGCAGTTAGATTTCCAATCGGAGTCCTCTAACTCAGGACGATAGCTAACAGTCCAAAAATTAGCGGTTCCGATCGAAAACTGAAAAAAATAAAAAACTGCCAGAACGCTCCAACGGTTACCAGCAGGCTAAAAGTGACACATATATAACAGTTACCCCCTTTGGAAGGAATAGGGGAGGGACCCTAAACATCAAAATGGACTAGATCAAAAGGAAAAACATAAATGTGATTACTAGAAGGAAATGAAAAAGTCAAGTATTTTGCCAACTTGCACCCCACACATGGTCGAAGCTCAGTTTTTGAAAAAGAAGCTAAAATACTGGTACTTATTAGATAACAAAGTCTTGGGTGAGAGAGATGACCAAGATGGTAGTGCTAGACATCAAACGAGGAAAGAGAAGAGAAAATCAAGTGAGCAGAAGCTATAGAGGACGAAGGAATACAAAGATAATCCATGTAGTAGAGCCCACCACATCTATAGCATGTCCCAATCTGCTTCTCCATGTGACAATATTATACTGAACAAGTAGAGAAATCAAAAGTTTGAAACGACCCATGTCACCCCCAGTAAAGGGTGAGGGTGAGGGGGGGGAGGTGGGTTGGCGATGAAACGACCCATTACAATGTGTGGTTGCTCCCGTTTTAGGGGCTGTAATTTATATAAGGTTGATATGAATTGTGATGCATGGGTTGTGCTATTCACTGAGCGTGTGGCTCACCCCTCGCATATATTTTTCTCCAGTTATATCTGAGTCGGATCTGAAGGAGGAGCTCCCTGAGGCACCACATCAATAGCGGAGCAGCGTCACGTTCTGCGAGTGAGAGGCCATCAGCATCCCCTTCTTGATTGTATGTATTGTTATACGTGCTTGGGCACATACTTGTATTTGGATGTCATTGTATATATATTGGCTCTCACAGGACAGTTGATTATGTATCGGGTCTGTAATATGTCTTTGAATTACAGACTCAGTCGTTTAAGCTTCCGCTATCTGTATATATTATGTCAGCTACACTTTTGTCTGTGTTGTCATTTTCGATGTTGTTTAGAGTATTTTATTGATCTCCTATATAGACTGCTGATATTTCTCACGACCCAGGGCGGCCGTCCCCGGGACGCGGCAAGGGTATATATGATATCAGAAGCCTACACATGAGGTCAAGTACATATACTCTAAACCACAGATAAAAATGACAACATAGATAAAACAAGGCTGACATAATATATACACAATATAGCGGAAGCTAAAAAACTGAGTCTGTAATCAAAACATATTACAGACTCGATACATAATCATACGTCCTGTGAGAGCCAATATACATAGCAACAACTGAATATATACAGACGCGTGCCAAGCACGGAAATAAAATACATACAGCCAAGAAAAGGGATGCTGATAGCCTCTGGCACTCGCGGAACGTGCCGCTGCTCCGCTACTGAAGGAATCCCTCGGACGGCTCCAACTGCTGCTCCGGCTCCAGCTCAGTGACCACTGGGGAAAAACATATGCGAGGGGTGAGCCACACGCTCAGTGAACGGCACAACCCATGCATCACAGACAATATTTACCACAATTCCATTATTTATCCAATCTCCAAGACATAACAACATAATCCAGTGGTTCGTACTTCGCCGAACCACCACACCCTCACCCTCACCCATCAATGGGTGACATAGGCTATTGGGACTGACAAGCATCCATAACAAATCTAGCAGGTCGCTCATCGCCAACCCACTACACCCTCACCCTCACCCTCCAATGGGTGACATAGGATTTTGGGACTGACTAGGCTGTTGGTCACCCTTGGTCCACCGATAGTCTCTCCTCCACTCCGTAGGCCGCTTGGTCTCCACCCACAACTTCAGCACAGTCCGAAACCAAATCAGGAGGTGCCTACTGATGTGGGTCCTCCGAAGGACGGCCTTTCTAACGCTGGGGGTAGCCTCTACCGGATCCAACGCAGGGAACAGAACAGCCTATCCATACGCATATGATCCACTCGGATCCGCCAACAACATATCTCTACCACTCAAATGTCATGAACTCTTCAGAGTTCCTCCAGGGCATATCCAAGATGCGGGGAAATAAGTACAATCAAAAGCAATGTTGGAATATCATTGGGGGAAAGAAACTCGGGAGGGCGGCGTGAGTTCCCGATACAGGATACCCCGACAACCAAACAAGGAACACGGAGTACCCTAACACGGGTCTCACCGCTGTCCTCGCAAGGCCCCTCCCCTATAATATTCACTAATCATGCTAATAATCATACCAATCATACAACATTACTTATAATACTATTGGGACTAGAAACCTTGGGAGGGCAGCGTGAGTTCCTGATACAGGACACCCCGACAACCAAACAAGGAACACGGAGTACCCTAACACGGGTCTCAATGTTGACCTCGCAAGGCTCCTCCCGATAATATTACCTAAGGCATGCGATTTAACATACACTAGCATTTAATTTAATAAATAAACTAGTAGGACGCATACATAGGTCGAGGTTTCCTAACATGAAACAGGGGACATGGTGCATGGCTCATACACATATCCTAAGGGTGCAAGTCCCTAACATATAAGTCTAGGGTAGCATGCATTCTACATTTAAATCATGCAAGCATGGAATACATATTACAACAGGTTAATATAATCCATGACGCCCCAGGAGAGGTCGGTATACGCCCAAGTGCGTATAACGCCTCTCTACTGGGTTGGATTGTCCCACTCACCAGTATCTGGGTCGTCGCGCGACCGCCCGTCTAGATCTGCAAGATAGACATTCAATATGGTGAGTTAAAATCCACAAATACTACAAAATACACAAGAACTTACATAAACCCACAACTAAACTCCCAACACTCGGGCAAACGTGCATACGACCCGTACGCACGCTAGCCCGAGCACCCCGGCAACCACCCGCACGGCCACCCGACCGCCCGGGCGCACCGCCGCGCCTCGGCCCGCGCACTCCGCGCACCGCCGCGCCTCGGCCCGCGCACTCCGCGCACCGCCGCGCCTCGGCCCGCGCACTCCGCGCACCGCCGGGCCCCTGCCCGCCGCCGAGACACGCCGCCGAGCCTCCCGTGTGCACCGCGCGCCCCCTGCGCCCCAGCGCAGCCGCCCGCGCACACCCCGCACGCCATCGCTGGCCCGCGAGCACCCCGCACGCCCCGCGCGCAGCGCCTCGCCCCGCGCGCACCACCTCGCTCCGCGCGCACCCCGGGCGCACCACCTGCCTCTACCCGCACGCACCACGCGCGCACCACCAGCTCCGCCCCGCAGCGGTGCCCAGCGCCCAGCGCCCAGCACCCTCGGCCAGCACCCGGTACCCGCGACCCAGCGCCCATCGTTCAGCGCACAGCACCCGGGACCCTCACCCAGCGTCCACGCACACGCACGCGCAACACGCGCCCAGCGCGCCTGGCAGCACGCGCCCAGCGCGCCTGCCAGCCTGCCCGCGCTGCTGCCCGTGTTGCCTGCCTGCGCGCGTCGCCGAGTGGCCCGAGCACCGCTCGCCTGCACGCCCGGGGCACTGCCCGCCTGATACCCGAGCGCCCCTGCCCTGCTCGCCTGCGCGTCAAGCCTGCTCGCCCGGCCTGCCAGCGCGCGCTAGGCAAACTGGTGCGCCTGCCGCCTGCCGCACGCCCGAGTGCCCTGCGCCCCATGCGCAGCACCCGCGCGCGCCCCGCCCTCACGGCCATCACCCCCAGCACCGCCGCCCAGCTCCAGCCGCTCGACCAGCACGCCCAACGCCTGCAGCACCACCCGAGCGCACACCGCGCGCACCCCTGCGCGCTCGCACCCGCACGCCCGACCACCTGGTGCCCCACGCTGCTGCGCCTGCTGCTAGCGCTCCCGGGACAACCACCCCACCTACCCGAGCAGCCTAGCTCCCCTACCCGAGCACCCACTCACCACCACCGACCACCCACGGCCTCCGACCACCACCCCAGCCCTCCGACGGCCACCCACCGCCTCCGACCTCCACCCAACCTCATTTCCCACCTCCTAACATCCATCTAAACAGGAAAAGAGGGGAAAATAGGGCTTACCAAGGGAGGGAGCGAAGTCCGGGTGCTCTCCGCGCACCGAAACCCTTCTCAACGGCTCTCTCACGCCCCGATCTACCTTGGCCTTCAAGACGGGCCAAATCAGAGGACAAAGAGGGGAGGTCGGGGAGGCTAGGATCGCCGGAAACGGGATTTGAAGACACCGGTGTGTAGATCGGGACCCGATCTACACTTCCCGTGCTTTGGGTTTTTTATTTTGAGGGGTGGAAGGGCTTGGAAATTGAGAAAAAGAGAGAGAGGAGAGAGGGGATGCTAGTCGTAGGGATGATGAATAGTAACTCGGGAATTAAATCCCACTCTTATATAGTGTGCGACTTAAAAACCCGGATACGCCCCGGAACTGTGAAATTTTTGGAAACGATACCGAAAATCGATGAAATTTTCGTGAGAGGTCTAAAATGGCACCAGGACACCAAATATGCAGTTAGATTTCCAATCGGAGTCCTCTAGCTTAGGACGATGGCTAACAGTCCAAAAATAAGCGGTTTCGATCGAAAACCGGTAAAAACCGAAAAACTGCCAGAACGCTCCAACGGTTACCAGCAAGTTAAAAGTGACACATATATAACATATATATTGCCGCGTCTCGGGGACGGCCGCCTTGGGGCGTGACAGTAGGGGTGTCGGCGTGCCTGTGTGTCTGCTGCTCTGTGTGTGCTGCCTGTGCCCAGCATGCTCTGTCTGCTGCCCTGCCAGCACCAGAACTCATGCCTAGCAGCTGTGCCTAGCATGCCCTGTCTGTCGCCTTGCCAGTACCTGCGTCTGTGCTCAGCGCGTCCTGCAGCGTGCCCAGAGCGTCCTGTGGCGTGCCGTGCGTCTGTGCCCAACGCGCCCTGCATCTGTGCCTTGCGGCGTGCCCTGCGCTGTGCCCAGCGCGCCCTGCGCCTGTGCCCAGCGTTCCCCGCGGCCTGCCTTGCGGTGTGCCCTGCGTCTGTGCCCAGCGCGCCCTGCACCTGTGCCCAGTGCGTCCTGTGACGTTCTCTGCGACTGTGGCCAGTGCGCTATGCCCTGCCTGTGCATCCCGAGTGCTGCCCCGCGTGTGCGTGCCTCTCCCTGCATGCGTGCTGCCCCACTTGCCCTGCTCGCGTGCTGCCTCATGATACGCGACGACCCGGATTGCAGTGAGTGGTTCGATCCAACCCTTTGGGATGCGCTCGATGCACGGAGGAGCGCATCGCGCATCCATGGGATTTCTTTGCACCCTAAATATGCTAGATATTTGCTTCCCCATGGATTTGCTCTTGATGTCAACACAAGAACAATATGCTTCAGTTTGAAAAAAAAAATAGTGGATGATATAGGTATATATTATATATTATACACAGTATTAAAAAATAATTTATTGCAACAAAAGCAAATCCATAATTCTTAGATATTCGTCAAATATATGAGTAGATATCAATATTTCATGCATATTTACATTCATAAAAAATTCTTCTTCATTAAAAACAATCAATCTAATAAAATAACAAAGAGAGAAAAAAATACATTCTATTGAGAAAAATCCACAATGAGCCAACTTTTTTTTTTGTAGAGAGAAAAAATCATAAGCTTTTATAGAGGGGAGGGATGAGTTTTTAATTAGGAAGATAATAAAATAAGGAAATATATATATTATATAAAAATCATATATTACATCTCTTCAAATATAATGAAATAAAATCATAAATTATATTACTTAAAATAAAATAAAATAAAAGTAGTCATTATATTACTTTAAATAAAAAATAAAATAAAAGCAATCAGTATATTTCATATATGTAAATATATCTTTTTACTTTTATATATGTTTAAACATTATAAAAAATATATATATGCATCTATATTGTACAATAATAGAAACATCTTCAAGGAAAATCAAATCAAACATTATACATATAATCAAATATATGATAAATCTATATTTTAAAAAATAATTGTGGATGATCTAGGCATATATAATATAATCTACCATTCTCATATATTCATCAAACATATGAGGTGATAAGAATATTTCATACATACGGAGATTCATAAAAAAAAAATGATAAATAAAGAAAAAAATGTGAATAAAAATATGAAAGGCATGTGATAAAAATCATAAAGTAGATTTGTTAAAAGAAAAAAAGAAGAAATATTCACAATGTTGGAATAAAAGTCCATGAGAATCCCACCCATTTGGGTGGGATTTTGAAATGACTTTTTCCTTTATATTTCTCTCTCTAAAGTCCACAAGAATCCATCACTTATGAAAGTCTTCACAAATCATGTTTAAATTGAATAACACATGACAAAATGTCTACTATGAGGAGTCTCAATCGAATAACGCTGGACTTTTTGTCCACGAAATAATGTCTTAATTGAATAACACTGGATTTTATGTCCACGAAATAATGTCTCAATCGAATAACGCTGGACTTTATGTCCATGAAATAATGTCTCAATCGAATAACGTTGGACTTTTTGTCTATGAAATAATGTCTCAATCGAATAACGCTGGACTTTTTGTCCACGAACCAAAGTCCTGATTGAAAAACACAAGATTTACAAATCCACAAGCATGGACATTTTGTCCATGAAAATCCTAATTGACTACCCCCCTATTAATATTGTATATGAAATCTGTATCTGAAATTTTTTAGATATATGTATATCTGAAAAATCTAATATACTCATATGTATATGAAATTCTAATTTATTAATATGTATTTGTAGCTGTATTTTAAAAAATAGAGGTAGAGGTCGTAAGAGGTAGAGATCGGAGGAGAGCTCGAAAGGTACCTGATCCACCTCTCATATAATGGAGGGCGACGAGAGCAATCCAAGGGTGGTGATGCCGGTAGTCAGAGATGAGGAGACGGACCAGAATGAATTTTTGAAGTAGCAGATGCTTTATGAGGGTAAAAAAGAAATTTTTCTTAGAGGTAGTGCTAGGAGGCGGTTATATAGCCCTGATTAATGAGGGATTATTTTTTTGGATTGAAAAACTCAAATATAAATAAAGAGTAGTATTGTTTTTACTCTTTTTATTTTTTTTTAAAATCAAACAGCGAACCAATTAAGTAATGACACCTATTGGGGTGTCTCAACATGGCTTCAATTTTGGGGCCCATGTAGCATGACCCCTTTATAAATGACTCTCAGTGACATAACTCTCGATGTAATTTCTTTTAAAATCGAGAAAAATCCATATAACCCCCTATAAACTGACTGAAACCCATATAACCCCCTGACTTTTCTTAATATCCGTATAATCCCCTGAAAACACCAAGTAAATCCAAATAACCCCCAGAAAACAAATTACGTTTACAATTGACGAATATTTTGTGAATATTATGTTTAGTTAACCCTGATAGAAAATACAGTATATCAAAAAACCTTACAATGTGTTAAAAATGCAAAACATCTTCTATAAATGACGATTTTACTCCTCGAGATAGAGTTTTATAATATATCCAAAGAGGCTAAAATCATCATTTTTATAGGATTTTTTACATTTTTAACCAATTGTAGTTTTTTAGTATATCGTGTTTTCAATCAGGGTTAACTAAACGAAATATGTGCAAAATATTCATCATCTATTAACAAAAATTTTATTCAGGGGATTCATTGGATTTACCAGGAGTTTTCAGGGGGTTATATGGATTTTAGGGAAAGTCAGGAGGTTATATAGATTTTAGATAGATTTCAGGGGGTTGTATGGATTTTTCCCTTTAAAATCCTTTTTTTTCAATGGCTTGCAATTGCGTAATCAATGTGCTTCTTAACGAATCTGACTCCGTTGATGAATTGGAGATCATGATAGCTACTAAAGAGAAAGAACGACTTCATAGCAAGAGGATTCGAAGACCACATCATGGTTTTGTTCAAGGCCACACGGTCATCTGGTACGATAGAGTACAAGGACATGAGAGACTCTTTCATGATTATTTTACTGAGCAACCAAAATTTATTTGTGGCAAGCTGAATCATTGACTACCGATGCATTAAAGAATTTGAATTCTGATTGAAATTGGATTTTTTGTGTTCATAAAAAAAACTCCAATAATTGTGTCTAATAAGTTTTGTGTTTTCATTCATTACTGTGCACCGCATTCATTGCTATTGCATCATTTTATTTGAAAAAAATTTCGATGAACATGGATCATTAATATTGTAATATGCATCTCCTTGAGGCTCCATTGTTGTCTTTATAAACAAATAAATAAAAACGGTAAAAAACGGATAATTTAACTTTGTGGAAAAACATATTCAACGATTGGTTACAAATGGCTAGGATTTTTTAACACAAAAATGACTTTTCAAAGGGCAAATATGTCATACCAGGGCGGACCCATGCATGTAGGGACAAGGGGGGCTCAAGTCCTTCCTTAATTATTTTTTTTGGATAATGTTGCATCCAGTCTTTTTTACATCCCTAAATGCAATCTACAGGTATTTTGAATTTTATATGGGCTGAATGTCTTCATGACATTTTCGCTGTAAGCGGAAGGTTTCTTTGACGATATGTGTATCAAAGAGCACACATTCCATCTCTCTCAGACCTCACAAAGGAGAAAATGAGGCCACGAGAGGAGTTCGAATCATTTGTGGCACGATGGCGTATGCTGGTGCACAGGACAGGACTACAGGAGACAGAAGGCCGAGAGATAGACATGATCACTCCGAAGCTGCGGATAAATCTTGCTTATGGGGACTGCTCCACTTATTAGAAGCTGATCGATCTCCACAACCGCATTCAGCGTTGTGCAAGCATCACCACTGTTCCACCAACCGGTAACCCCCGCCCTACCCTCAAGAAAAACCCTGTCTCATCCCCCATGGCAGAAAGGGTCAGCCCACAAATCTCGATGTTCCATCCGAATGGATAACCAGCCTCTGGTCGAGGACCGGTGGCGTGGCCGTATATGCCTGGACCACCTAGGTATACCCTACCACGACCGGTAACCCGCTATCAAGGGTTCACTCCTCAACAGACGCTGGTGTACCATCCAACACACCCTGCACAAGTTCCCTCACTTTCAACTCCCCACCTACCTCCCCGTCAGTCGTCCCAGTATCACCACTCAGCTCCCCAAGTTCAGCCTGTTTGGGCCTCACAACCCCCACCAAATGACTCCTAAAGCAGCTCCTGAAAGACAATAGGCCGTTGTTCCTCCACCCACATCTTACCAGGCTCGAAGGATCAGCAAACGTGATACTTACCCACCACTGCTAGAGTCCTTTCCCGACATTTTTATGGCACTAATGGAATCCAATGGCATCACCTTGCCCCCTGAGAGACCTTCACGCACTGGAGCTGATAGTTCGTGCTACTGCCCATACCACCGGATGCATGGTCATGAATATCCGTGGTTGCTACACATTTTGAGATTTTGTTTATGATCTTCACGAACAAGATTGCATGGACTGGGCATTGTTGTGAAATATCATCACCAGGTCCCACTCAACCCATCCCGCGTAGTCTTTTGCTTCATCTACACCCCTTGGTATCCATGTTAACCCATTACCTTCCCATAACCAACCATCTACTTCATCTGGCCATGTTATCAATTTCATTGGGACCAACTCTCCATCCCCCAACCAGTCTGACTCCTCATCACACCTCTGGGCCAACCTTGTTACCCCACCCACAACCCCTGATAGTGGTTAATCCGATTCTGAAGAGGAGCCCATGGAAGAAGAGGAGCCGGAAGAAGAATCTGAAGAAGAGTCCATGGAAGAAGATGAGTCGGAAGAAGATCCTAAAGAAGAGCTAGAGGAAGAGCCAAAGTAAGAGCCAGAGGATCTAGAGGAAGACCCAGAAGAGGAGCTAGAGGAAGAGCTAGAGGAAGAACCAGAGGAGGAGCCAGAAGAGGAACCAGAGGAGGACCCGGAAGAGGAGGAGCCAGAAGAAGAACCTGAGGAGGAAAAACTCCCAGAAGAGGAGTTTGATCCACCATAAGATTATCATCAGGATCAGGATTGGTCTGACACATCAACAGTAGCCAGTACAATCCTGGATCTTGAAGCCGATGTCGTAGACCAACCAGGGAGCCTCACCATTACTTTCTTGGAGGAAGAGCTTGCTCCGACAGACTTGCGCATTCGCCCGCTTCACGTCACGATAATGATTTCAGGGTTATCCTTCAACCAAGTTTACATCGACACCAGTGCCGAGTTCAATCTAATGTCCCACACCAAATACATGGCATATTATTATGATGAGGGCTTCAAACTTGAGAGTCTAAAGGTTTTGTGACTACATACAATGAGAGCTGTCAACCTGTCATCGGTACATGCACCTTTTCGTTCAAGATGGGACTATTGAATACCCAAGTGTGTTGTAAGGTGATCAGAATGAGAGAAGAAGAGTGGAGTATAGTCCTAGAAAGAGAATGGCTTAACGACGTCGGAGCAGTCCCCTCAACCCGCCATCAATTTTGCGCTTCCCACTTTGAGGAAGAATTGTCACCATTTTGGGAGAATCACTACTTAGAAGGAAACTGCGGGACAGAAACTAGAGCATTAATGCATTTTCCGTCAGCTCGGGAAAGGAGGAAGAAAAAAAGAAAGTTGAAGAAGACGACTCCTCAGAATCTGAACCTCCTATCACTTGTGCACCTGAAGGCACTGGTTGCTCCGATTCATCCGATTCACCTCCCATTATATTGTAATCCCACGGGCTCGTTGAGCCTAGCATGCACACCACTCCTCTTGAAATCAAGGCAGAGATAAAATTTTTAGGAACGTCATGATCGACACCGGGGCGTACACCAACATTATGACTTTTTCCATCTATCAGCAAATCTTGAGAGCACTTCCGAAGCCTCAGGCCTCAAATGAGTGCATGTATGGGTACGACAACTCAAAGCAGGTCGCATATGGCATGGTTTCTTTCAAGCTAATGGTGGGATCAGGTTCCTCCACTATGACTTGTCAAATTATAGAGGTTGAGTCACCTCATTCCATGATCTTGGGGAGGCCATGGCTCGATAGTGTCGGAGCCATCTCTTCCACACGCCATCAATGTGTCTGATTTCCGTTTGTCAGAATGATCATCTCTGTCTGGGGAGAGGCACGCTTCAAAGGAGCACAAAAAATACTCAACTGGAGCATCAGCGCATTGAATACCAATCCATGGGAAGAATCAGCAGATGAAACAGAAATATATGATGAAGGTGATCCATCCAGTCCCGCAACAGATGATTCATCAAGAGCAGGAGATTCAGCCGCACACTTGCCAAGCCCTCCTCCCATCACATTTTTGTCACATGATTTGGTGGAACCTAGGCTTCGCTCCCATCCCCTCGAAATTAGAGCCACCATCGTGGGGAAAGTCATCCACGACGTCCTCATTGACACAGGTGCCAGATCAAATCTCATGACCTACTCCCTATACAGGAAACTACGGCAAGGGCTCCCCAAGATCTAGCCATCCGAGACATTGCTTCAAGGGTATGATGATCCCCCACGAGCCTCCCGTGGGAGGATCACTTTTGTTCTGAAGGTGAGGCCGGTTTGCAGTTCAGCTAATTGTGAAGTCGTGGATGTTAAAGCACCCAACCTAGTCATTCTTGGAAGACCCTGGCTTGATGAAATCGAAGGTGTCTCTTCCACAAGACACCAGTGCTTGCATTTTCCCAGCAATGGAAAAATCATATCAGTATGGGCAGAAGTGCATTTTTGACCAAGGATGGTGGGCTGTCGCATCAGCGAATTCAGCGCCGCATCAAGAGAGGGTGGGTACCAGTCGCAGAATAATCCTCCACCTCAGATCCGACCAGGAGGCATCATCCGCCCTCTTCCGAGGGGACCTATAAGACCGTCATCAGTTTGGTCCCCAACCAGCCTCAGTGCAATCCAACCACCCTCATTCTTGGGGCACCATGATCCTGACACAACAATTCACAACAACTCCACGAGGACCTGACGGATCTTCAACAACATGCCTGCTTAGATCTCTCAACGAGCCACTACAGAAGCCGACATGGAAGAAGGAGGAGCAGGCGATAGAATTGATTTCCTGGAGCAGTTGCACAAAACTTTTGCCGAAATCTTGATCATAGAGCTGATAGAAGCTTCGTAACACCACCAGAAGGCACTGAAAGAGTTTCTAGAAAAGTTAAAGGAAGACCGCCACATCTCTGCTTTCAACATCTCAGCAGTGCTAACATCCAGAGGGGCAAATCCTGCAATATCCTTCTGGCCCAACGAGGTCATTACTGATCCTATAGCCAGCATCTCTGCCCTTTGTGTCACTGCTCTGGTGGAAAAGAAGCTAGTCAATCGCACCCTTGTTGATGCTGACACAGGAGTCAACCTCATGTCCCTCTGGACATTCCAGAAAGTCGATGGAGACATCACTTCTCTCTAAGAATCAGTGTGACGGCCCATGTCCCAAACCATCGACACGTGCACACCACCTAAGCTCTGATACCAACTGTGACGGCCCGAGCCCAAAAATACCAGCACGAGCACGTCACGTGCCTCAAAACTCACCATTTCTTTAAAAAAAAAACATCAAAATATCCACCCTGTATAATCTCATATGATAACAACCCTGGGATAACATATATAATCAACAAGATATTCAATTACTTATATAAACCTTCCACTGTGCAACTCTGATACAACATTTAATCAATCATATACATAATCAGCTATATTACAACATGTTCAGGAAAGTTTAAGCAGTCAACAGAGCATCTAATACACCTCATATACAGTGATCCATATTTACAGAGCATTTTAACATAGGCGTGGTTCACTAGACCAGCGTCTGTCACGCCCCAGGGCGGCCGTCCCCGAGACGTGGCAATGGTATATATGATATCACCTGTCTATACAGGAGATCAATAATATACTCTAAACAACATCAAGATGACAATACAGACAATAAGGTGGCTGACACAATATATACAAATAGCGGAAGCTCAAACAAGTGGGTCTGTAATTCAAAGACATATTGCAGACCCGTTACATAATCAACTGTCCTGTGAGAGCCAATATATATACAATGACATCCAAATACAAGTATGTGCCCAAGCACGGATAACAATACATCCAACCAAAAGGGGATGCTGATGGCCTCTCACTCGCAGAACGTGACGCTGCTCCGCTATTGCTGATGTGCCTCAGGGAGCTCCTCCTTCAGATCCGACTCAGAGATAACTGGAGAAAAATATATGCGAGGGGTGAGCCACACGCTCAGTGAATAGCACAACCCATGCATCGCAACACCTATTATCCTTAAAAATAATTATAGCCCCTAACACGGGAGCAACAACACATTCAAATGGGTCGTTTCATCGCCAACCCACCTTCCCCCCCCCCTCACCCTCACCCTTTCCGGGGGGTGACATGGGCCTCTTGGGGCATACTAGACCGCTCTCTACCCCTGGTCCACCCGGTAGCCTCTCCCACCCTCGGGCCTCCGCCTGGTATACTCCCACTATCAGTACAGTCCGACGCATCGGAGGTACCTACGGATGGGAGCCCTCTGTCATGTATAGCCAACGCCGGGGAGTACCTACATCGGATCCAACCAAAAGGAGAAGACAGCCTACTCACACGGATTCGATCCCCCTTGGATCCGTCGACACCGATTGTAACTCTACTAATGTCATGAATTCTCAGGAATTCCTCCAGGGCGCATAACTAAGATGCGGGGAGACATATATTATAACAACAAGGTTATAATATCAATAAAGGCATGCTTGTAACTATATGCTCACATTTTGATTTAATTAGATTAAACTAGATGCGAACATGCATAGTTCGGGGCTTTCAAATTAAAGACAAGGTGACTAAACATGCATAGGCCGCTATACATGATATAAGGGTGCGTATCCCTAGCATACAAAGTCTATAGTGGCATGGATATATCATAATAATCAATATAAGGGTGCATATCCCTAGCATACAAGCCTAAGGTGGCATGGACACATCATAATAATCATGCATGCATAGCTTTACATTTATTACATGTTAATATGCAACTATGGTGCCCCAGGGGAGGGCAATGCACACCTACGTGCATCGAACGCCTCCCTACTGGGTTGGATTGTCCCACTCACCGAATCCCGGGTCGTCGCGTGACCGTCCGTCAAGATCTGAAAGACAGAGGCATTCAATATGGTGAGTAAACTACACAAATACATAATAAATACACTAGAAATACCCAATACTCGGACAAGCATGCCTACGGGCCCGCACGCACGCAAGCACGCGCGTATGCACGCGAGTCCGAGTGCCCCGACACCCTCCCGAACCCACGGGCAGCCATACGCACGGCCACCCGCACGCGCACGCACGCACGCGCCCCTGCGCCCCTGGCGCACTGCCGCGCCCTTGCCTGCCCGCCCAGACGCGCTGCTGCGCCCCTGCCCGCGCGCCCAGACACGTTGCCGCGCGCTCGCGCGCACCGCGCGTCCATCCCTGGCGTACCCGCGCGCACTGCGCCTCTGTGCAGCACCCCGCGCGCACGCCCGCGAGTCTGCGCGTACGCGCGCCGCCCGCCAACGCACCCGTCTACGCACGCCAGCGCCTGCCTGCACGCGCAGACTCGCATGCACGCGCGCGGATGACCCCTCATGCGCGCCCGAGGCCTTCCCACCCCCTCCTCATCCCACCCTCACCCTCCTAACACCCATGCAAGCATGCATACCCAAACACACACCCTTTACAAGCATTTAACCTAGCTAGGGGAGGAGAATGACTTACCCAAGGAGAGGAAAGGAAAGGGAGGGAACTCGGGTGCTCTTCGTGCACCAAATCGCCACCACCAAGACCACCACCACCAAGCCTCTTCTCAGCCCAAGAATGGCTGAAAACAGAGTATAAAGGAAGCCATGAGAGGAGGCCAACAAAGGGGAAAACAAAAAAAAACCATGGAAAGGTAGATCGGAACCCTACCTTCCTTTTCTCTTCAATGGCTTCCATTTCAACCACTTCTACTAGCTCCAATGGAAAGAAATAACAAGGGGAGAGAGGGATCTTTTTGTGTGTGAGAGAGAGAGAGGAAGAGAAGAGAAGAAGAAGTGCACGCCCAAGTGGTTGCACACACACACACACACTTAGGGCATTTTAGGTTTTTGGTGAGCTTTGACCTTGGGTCAACTCAACCACACAAACAAACAAAATGTTTTGACCAAGTCAAGGGTCAAACTTGACTTGGTCAAAGTCATCTTTGACTTGGTCAAGTCTCCCCATGACTTTTCGCTTAGTCAAAACCCGGATACGATTCGGAACTGTGAAATTCTAAAACGTTACCGGAATTCGATGAAATTTTTGTGAGTGGCTTGAAATGGCACCAGGACACATAATGTGCAGTTAGATTTTCAATCGGAGTTCTCAAGCTCAGGATGATAGCCAAAAGTTTAAAATTTTAGCGGTTCCGATCGAAAAAGAAAAAGTTGAAAAACTGCAAGAAATGTCCCAATGGTGACCAGAAGGCTAAAAGTGACACATATATAACATTCTTCCCCCCTTAGGAAATTTTGTCCTCAAAATAAATACAAAAACATCTAGGAAGGGAAAAGATGCGGATATGCGCCCCGCATGGCGTCCTCGAGCTCCCAAGTGGCCTCGGTACCAGAACGGTGCTGCCATCGCACCTTGACCAGCTGCATGGTCTTGGTGCGGAGCGTCTTCTCGCGGCGGTCCAGGATCTCAATCGGCTGCTCCACGAAAGACAAGTCCGGCTCGAAGACGAGCGGCTCGAACGGGATGACGTGAGCAGGATCGTGGACGTAACGCCTCAGCTGCGAGACATGGAAGACGTCATGGGCCTGAGCCAACTGTGGGGGCAGAGCTATGCGATAGGCCACCTCTCCAACCCGCTCGAGGATGAGAAACGGCCCAATGAAACGCGGACTCAGCTTGCCCCGCACACCGAAACGGAAGATGCCCTTCATCGGGGACACCTTCAGGAAGACATGGTCACCAACCTTGAAGGTGAGACCACGACGACGACGATCGGTGTAGCTCTTCTGACGGCTCTGAGCGACTCGGATACGCTCGCGAATCGTCTTGACCATCTCTGAGGTCTGGTGGATGATCTCTGGTCCCTCCAACTGGCGCTCTCCGACCTCGTCCCAACACAAGGGGGACCTGCAGCTGCGGCCATAGAGCGCCTCGTATGGTGCCATCCGGATACTCGAGTGGTAGCTGTTGTTGTAGGCAAACTCCACCAACGGAAGATGCCTCTCCCAACTGCCCCCAAAGTCGAGAACGCAAGCTCGCAGCATGTCCTCCAGGGTCTGAATCGTCCTCTCCGACTGGCCGTCCATCTGCGGATGAAACGCTGTACTGAAGTGGAGGTTCGTACCAAGGGCGTGCTGAAGGCTACGCCAGAACCTCGAAGTAAATCTCACGTCTCTATCAGAAATGATGCTGACGGGAGTGCCATGGAGACGAACAATCTCAGAGACAAATAACTGCGCCAGGGTGTCCAGAGAATCGGTGAGTCGGATGGGGAGGAAATGAGCGGACTTAGTCAGTCGGTCGACGATTACCCAGATGGCATCGCGACCCGAACGTGACCTCGGCAACCCCGAGACGAAGTCCATGGTGATCTGCTCCCACTTCCACTGAGGAATCTCAATGGACTGCAGCTTCCCCGCAGGACGCTGATGCTCCGACTTCACCTGCTGGCATACCAAGCAACGGGCAACGAAACGGCCAATATCCGTCTTCATCCCGCGCCACCAGTAGCCACGATGAAGGCTCCTGTACATCTTCGTGCCACCAGGATGCACTGTGTACCTCGAACGATGGGCCTCGTCCAAGATCTTCTGCTTCAACTCTGCGTCGTCAGGAATGCATACTCGACCTCTGAACCGCAGGATCCCGTCCTCGCAAATCTGGTAGTCCGGACGCTCGCCCTGGGCGACGCCTTCAGAGAGGACTAGAAAGTGAGGATCCTGCCCCTGAGCCGTGCGGATCTCGTCAAGAAGAACGGGCTGCACCACCAGCCTGGCCAAAAAGCCACCCGCAGGAGTCTCTCGAACGCTGATCCAGCAAGCGGCCTCCTCCAGAAGCCTCCAACGACGTACAGCCAAGTGGGCGGCCATGCCCAAGGGCTGCCTGCTGAGAGCATCGGCCACGACATTCGCCTTACCCGGATGGTAAGCGATGTCACAATCATAGTCCTTCAAGAACTCAACCCAACATCTCTTACGCATGTTGAGCTCCGACTGGGACTGCAAGTAAGTCAAGCTCTTGTGATCAGTGAAGAGCTCGAACTCCTCGCCATAGAGGTAGTGCCTCCACATCTTCAGCGCAAAGATGATCGCTGCTAACTCTAAGTCGTGGGTGGGGTAATTCTGCTCATGGGGCTTCAACTGACGCGACGCGTAAGCCACAACCTTACCGTACTGCATCAGGACGCAACCCACACCCAACCGCGATGCATCAGAGTAGACTGCGAATCCACCACTCCCAGACGGAATGGTAAGAACTGGCACTGAGGTGAGCCTTCGCTTCAACTCCAGGAAGCTCTCCTCGCAAGCTGGGGACCACTCGAACCGGACATCCTTCCGAGTGAGGCGGGTAAGAGGAACAGCTATCTTTGAGAAACCCTCGACAAACCTCTGATAATATCCCGCTAAACCCAGGAAGCTCCGAATCTTGGTGGGGTTCGACGGTCGACGCCAATTCGACACGGTGAGCGTCTTGTCCGGGTCCACAGATATGCCCTCGCCGGAAATCACGTGGCCCAAAAAGGCCATACGCTCCAACCAAAACTCGCACTTACTGAACTTGGCGAACAACTGATGTCGGGCCAAAGTCTCCAAGACAGTGCGGAGATGGTCAGCGTGCTCCTCAAGACTCCTCGAGTACACCAGAATATCATCGATGAAGACTACTACGAAGGAGTCGAGGAAGGGCCGAAACACCCGGTTCATCAGATCCATGAAGGCTGTCGGCGCATTCGTCAACCCAAATGGCAGTACTCGGAACTCGTAGTGCCCATAACGGGTACGAAAGGCCGTCTTTGAAATATCTGACTCCTGGATCTTCAGCTGATAGTAGCCCGAACGGAGATCGATCTTAGAAAAGACACGCGCTCCCTAGAGCTGGTCAAATAGATCGTCAATCCGTGGCAAGGGGTACTTGTTCTTCACGGTCCGCTTGTTCAGCTGCCTGTAATCAATACAAAGCCGCAGCGAACCGTCCTTTCGCACGAACAAAACAGGGGCTCCCAAGGAGAAACACTCGGACGTGCGAAGCCCTTCTCAAGCAACTCCTCCAACTGCTCCTTGAGCACCTTCAGCTCTGCTGGGGCCATCCGGTACGGAGCTCTTGAAATCGGCTCGGTCCCCGGAATTAGATTAATCTCAAACTCAATCGCGCGATCCGACTGTAATCCTGAAAGATCATCGGGGAAAACCTCTGGATATTCCACCACGATCGGAGTCTGACTGATATCTGCCCGCAGTGGTGCGTCCTCCTCAGCAATATACGCCAGAAAGCCCTCGCATCCTCCCTGAAGGAGTCTCCACGCCTGGATAGATGACACGAACCCCAAAGGGGCTATGTCACGATCGCCCACGAACTGGAAAGACCTCCGACCCGGAAGGTGGAAAGACACTGACTTCGCAAAATAGTCAATGCTGGCGTGACTAGCTGAGAGCCAGTCCATTCCTAGGATGGCATCGAAGTCCGTCATGGCGAGCTCTACCAACTCCACTGGAAACTCATGCTCCGCAATCACCACAGTACACCCTCGGTATACAGAACGGAGGAGAATACGGTCTCCGACGGGCAATGATATCTCCAGCATAACATCAAGAGGGGTGGACGCCACGCCCATCCGTCTTGCAAAAACGGGAGACACGAACGAGTGCGTGGCTCCGTAATCAAATACATATGCAGGGAGCTGGGAGATCAAAATAATACCTCGGACCACGCTACCCGAAGCCTGCGCCTCCTCGGCTGAAAGTGCTGCAACTCGACCCTGAACAAACTGCGGCTGAGGAGCAGGGGCACGCCTCACAGGCCACCCTGCTGACGCTGCTGCTGCTGCTGCTGGCATGGCTGCTGTTGTAGTTCCTGCTGCTGGCGTGGCTGCTGCTGCTGCGGGGGCAGCACACGGGGTCAGCCAGCATCGGGGCAATTATATAAAATATGCCCGACGCGCTGACAATGGAAACAGCGCCGCCTCTCCGGCTGCCTGGCCTGGACTGGTACTGCCGCAATGGGTGCTGGACCTCGCACTGGCACCACATCGACTGGAGTAGCGGCAGCCGCTGACTGATCAAAGCGGGGCCGCTTCTTCTTGCGATGTCCTTGGTCCTGGCTCCTGGGGGGTCTCTGGTCTGCAGAAGGGGTCGGAACCCCCAAAGGGACCCCAAGGTCTCGCTCGACTGTCTTCGCCCGAGACACCAAGTCCGAGTACCTCGTGAATGCCTGAGAGGTGACATGCACCCGAATGGTGCTAATGAGACCCATCTCAAAACGACGGCACCGCGTCTCCTCATCCATCACCAAGGCGGGGGCGAACCTGGAAAGCCTCGTGAAGCGTGTGGAGTAGTCAGCGACTGACATGGAGCCCTGCGTCAGCTGGTCGAACTCTCGCATCACGATCTGGCGCGTCAAAAACGGAAAGTACTCCTCCGGAACCCCGCCCATAGAAGTCGCTCCACTCCCTCGGGGATGTCCACCGATCGGGTAGCCCACCAGTCGGCGGCGCTACCCTTCAGCATGAAGGTGGCCAGGGAGACACGCTGGCGGTCGGTGCAGTGCATGGTCGAGAAGATCTTGTCCACCTCCATCAACCAACGCTCAGGGGCAAGGGGATCCGCCGTCTTTCCATGGAACTCGGGAGGGTGGAGCTTCAGAAAGGCAGTGAGGCCACTCTGATGCACTCGCGCTGCAGCCTCTAGCTCCACCTCCCTCTCCAGGGGATCCTGAACTCCCACCACTGGAATCACCACGGGGACAGGGGGTACGTCGGGCACCACCGGTGGATCTGCCACCAAGGGGACCTGTGGAACTGCCTCGCGGGCCGCCCTCAGCTCGTGAATCTCTCGTGCCTGCTCAGCTAACACCCTAGTCTGGGCCTCCAGTGCTCTGGTCTGAGTCTCCACCAGATCTGCTATACGAGCGTAAGCACGCTCCCATGCAGGAGGCTCCTGCGCCAGTCCTGGCCCCATGGCCGAGGACTCTCCAGTAGCATCCTCACCTCTGGTAGGTCCGGGAACCTCCAACGGCCGAGAGGGACCACGCCCACGCATTCCTCTGCGAGGAGGCATATCAGCAACCTAAGAAAACCAGACACTAGGATCAGAATACTCATATAGAAATCCTAGGACTCATCTCTAAGAAAAACAATTGGCTCTGACAGGACGAGGCTCTGATACCAACTTTTGTCATGCCCCAGGACGGCCGTCCCCGATACGTGGCAAGTATATATAATATCAGCAGTCTATACAGGAGATCAATAAAATACTCTAAACAACATCAAAATGACAACACAGACAATAAGGTGGCTGACACAATATATACAAATAGCGGAAGCTTAAACGACTGAGTCTGTAATTCAAAGACATATTACAGACTCGATACATAATCAACTGTCCTGTGAGAGCCAATATATACAATGACATCCAAATACAAGTATGTGCCCAAGCACGGATAACAATACATACAATCAAAAGGGGATGCTGATGGCCTCTCACTCGCAGAACGTGACGCTGCTCTACTACTGCTGATGTGCCTCGGGGAGCTCCTTCTTCAGATCCGACTCAGAGATAACTGGAGAAAAATATATGCGAGGGGTGAGCCACACGCTCAGTGAATAGCACAACCCATGCATCGCAACATATTATCCTTACATAATTATAGCCCCTAACACGGGAGCAACAACACATTCTAATGGGTCGTTTCATCGCCAACCCACCTCCCCCCTCACCCTCACCCTTTCCGGGGGTGACATGGGCCTCTTGGGGCATACTAGACCGCTCTCCACCCCTGGTCCACCCGGTAGCCTCTCCCACCCTCGTAGCCTCCACCTGGTATACTCCCACTATCAGTACAGTCCGACGCATCGGAGGTACCTACAGATGGGAGCCCTCTGTCAGGTACAGCCAACGCCAGGGAGTTCCTACATCGGATCCAACCAAAGGAGAAGACAGCCTACTCACACGGATACGATCCTCTTGGATCCGTCGACACCGATTGTAACTCTACTAATGTCATGAATTCTCAAGAATTCCTCCAGGGCGCATAACTAAGATGCGGGGAGACATATATTATAACAACAGGGTTATAATATCCTCTAAGGCATGCTTGTAACTATATGCTCACATTTTGATTTAATTAGATTAAACTAGATGGGAACATGCATAGTTCGGGGCTTTCTAAGGACAAGGTGACCAAACATGCATAGGCCGCTATACATGATATAAGGGTGCATATCCCTAGCATACAAAGTCTAAGGTGGCATGGATACATCATATTAATCAATATAAGGGTGCATATCCCTAGCATACAAGCCTAAGGTGGCATGGACACATCATATTGATCATGCATGCATAGCTTTACATTTATTACATGTTAATATGCAACTATGGTGCCCCAGGGGAGGGCAATGCACGCCTACGTGCATCGAACGCCTCCCTACTAGGTTGGATTGTCCCACTCACCGAATCCCGGGTCGTCGCGTGACCGTCCGTCAAGATCTGCAAGACAGGGGCATTCAATATGGTGAGTAAACTACACAAATACATAAGAAATACACTAGAAATACCCAATACTCGGACAAGCATGCATACGGGCCCGCACGCACGCGAGCACGCGCGTACGCACGCGAGTCCGAGTGCCCCGACACCCTCCCGAACCCACGGGCAGCCATACGCACGGCCACCCGCACGCGCACGCATGAAGGCGCACGCACGCACGCGCCCCTGCGCCCCGGGTGCACTGCCACGCCCTTGCCCGTGTGCCCAGACGCGCTGCTGCCCCCCTGCCCGCTCTCCCAGACACGCTGCCACACGCGCGCTCGGGCTTCCATCCCTGGCGTACCCGCGCGCACTGCGCCTCTGCGCAGCATTCCGCGCGCACGCCAGCCAGCGCACTTGTCTGCGTGCGCTAGCGCCTGCCTGGCGCGCAGACTCACACGCACGTGCGCCCGAGCCCTTCCCACCCCCTCCTCAGCCCACCCTCACCCCCCTAACACCCATGCAAGCATGCATACCCAAACACACACCCTTTACAAGCATTTAACCTAGCTAGGGGAGGAGAATGACTTACCCAAAGAGAGGAAAGGAAAGGGAGGGAACTTGGGTGCTCTTCGTGCACCAAATCGCCGCAACCGAGACCACCACTACCAAGCCACTTCTCAGCCCTAGAATGGCTGAAAACAGGGGAGAAGGGGAAGCTAAGAGAGGAGGTCAACAAAGGGGAAAGCAAAAACAAAACCATGGAAAGGTAGATCGGAACCCTACCTTTCTTTTCCCTTCAACGGCCTTCCATTTCAACCACTTCTACTAGCTCCAATGGAAAGAAATAACAAGAGGGAGAGAGGGATCTTTTTGTGTGAGAGAGAGAGAGAGGAAGAGAAGAGAAGAAGAAGTGCACGCCCAAGTTGTTATATATGTGTCATTTTTAGCATTCTGGTAACCATTGGAGCATTCTGGCAGTTTTTGAGTTTTTTTTATTTTCGATCGGAACCGCTAAAATTTTGAACTGTTAGCTATCATCCTGAGTTTGAGGACTCCGATTGAAAATCTAACTGCATATTATGTGTCCTGGTGCCATTTCAAGCCACTCACGAAAATTTCATCGAATTCCGGTAACATTTCAGAATTTTACAGTTCCGTGGCGTATCCGGGTTTTGACCGAGCGAGAAGTCATTGGGAGGCTTGACTTAGTCAAAGTTAGCCCATGACTTGGTCAACCCCTTTTATTTTTTTGTGTGGTTGGGTTGACCCAAGTCAAAGCTCACTTAAACCTCACTAATCCTCTCTTAAACCCTAATTAAACCTAGTTAGCCTAATCTAAGTGAGAGTTAACTTATAAGTGAGCTAAAATATCTTCTCCCCCCACTATTCATCATCTTGTCCACCCAAATTTCTCTCTCCCCCTCTCTCTTTTTCCACCTTTTGACCTAGCTAGAGGGCTTGGATCCAAAAACCCTAAGAAGAGAAAGGAAAGGTGAGCTCCTGATCTATCCTCCGGTGGTCTCGGATTCGAGTTCCCACGTGTATGACCCCCTCTCATACCCTCTTTTCTCCTCTGATTTCAGCCACCTTGAGGGCTGAAGGAGATCTTGGTGGTGGTGGTCCTTGAGGAGGTGTTTCGGTGCACGAAGGGCTCCCGATCCCCTTCCCTTCCTTTCCTCTCCTAGGGTACGCCTTCTTTCCTTCCTTTTCTTGCTTAGATGCATGTTAGGAGGGTGGTTTTGAGTATGGGTGGTTGTTGGAGGCGGTGGGTGGCTGTTGGTGGCGGTTGGAGGCCATTGGTGGCCGTCGGGGAGGTGGTAGGGTGGCTCGGGCAGGATGGCAGGCCGGCTCGGGTAGGCTGGCAGCGCAGGCAGCACAGGCAGGCGGGCTGGCAGAAGGGCGGGCAGAGCAGTCTGGCAAGGCACGCGCTGGTGCGCGCGGGCGTGCACGTGGGCGTGCGCGTGGGTGGAGCAGGAGCGTGCGGGAGCTGCGCGATGGGCGCCGTGTGCGGGCGTGCGGGCAGGGCGCTGCGCAGAGGTGCAGTGCATGCCGTGCGCGCAGGGCCGGGTGCGGGTGCTGCGCGCAGGGCGCCGTGCGGGGGTGTGCGCGCGCGGTGAGGTGAGCCGGAAGTGCGCGCGGGGTGAGGTGCTGGGGCGCAGGGCGTGCGGGTGTGCGCACGGGTTGCTGCGTTGGGGCGCAATGAGCGCGTAGTTCACCCGGGGGGACTCAGCAGGATGTCCGGGCGTGCGGGTCTGGGCTCGGCAGAGTGTCCGGGCGTGTGGGCTGGGCTCGGCAGTGTGTCTGGGCGTGCGGGCCGGGGCTCGGCTGTGCGCCCAGGGCGGGTGGCCATGCGTGCGGCTGCCCGGGGGTTCAGGATTGAGTTGGGGTGCTCGGGCTAGCGTGCGTATGGGCCGTATGTACGTTTGCCCGAGTGTTGGGTATTTTTAGCGTATTTTGGGTTTATTTGTGTATTTTACTCACCGATTTGATTACCCTATTTTGCAGATCTTGACGGACGGTCGCGCGACGACCCGGCTATCGGTGAGTGGGACAACCCAACCCAGTTGGGAGGCGCTACATACACTTGGGCGTGTACCATCCTCCCTTGGGGCACCATAGTAAATATTAACTTGTGTAATATGTAATCCATTGCTAGCATGATTAATATGTAGTATGCATGCTACCCCTAGACTTTGTATGTTAGGGACTTGCACCCTTAGGATATGTGTAAGAGCCATGCATCCTGTCACTCTGTTATCATGCTAGGAAAGCCTCGACCTATGCATGTGTCCTACTAGTTTGATTTATTAAATTAAATGCGAGCATATGTCTATTAGTATGTCTTGGGGAATATTAAGGGGCCTTGCGAGGCCAACATTGAGACCCGGGCTAGGGTACTCCGTGTTCTTTGTTTGGTTGTCAGGATGTCCTATATCAGGACCTCAGGTTGCCCTCCCAAGGTTTCTTTTCCTCATTATTATCTTATATATTCCCCGCATCTTGGTTATGCGCCCGGGAGGAATTCTGAAGAATTCATGACATTAGAGTTGTTGAGATGTGTTGTCGGCGGATCCGAGTGGATCATATGCGTATGGATAGGTTGTTCTATTCCCTTCGTTGGATCCGTGTAGAGACTGCCCCAGCGTTAGAAAGGCCGTCCCGTGAGAGGGCTCCCATCAGTAGGCACCTCCTGATTTGGGACGGACTGTGCTGAATGTGGGAGTGGCCAAGCGGCTACGGAGTGGAGGAGAGACTATCGGTGGACCAAGGGTGACCAACAGCCTAGTCAGTCCCAATATCCTATGTCACCATATTGAGGGGTGAGGGTGAGGGTGTGGTGGGTCAGTGATGTAGCGACCCACTGGATTTGTGTATGGATGATTATCAGCCTTGTAAGTCCCAATATCCTATGTCACCTATTGAGGGGTGAGGGTGAGGGTGTGGTGGTTCGGTGATGTAGCGACCCACTGGATTTATGTAGTTCCTGCCACTTTGAGGCTTTTTAATAATTATTGTGGTTAATATAAATTGTGATGCATGGGTTGTGCTATTCACTGAGCGTGTGGCTCACCCCTCGCATAACATTTTTCTCCAGTGATTACTGAGGCGGACTTGACATAGGAGCTCCCTGAGCGACTGCACCAGTAGCGGAGTAGCGCCACGTTCGCGAGTTTTAGAGGCCATCAGCATCCTTTTGATTGTATGTATATATTCCCGTGCTTGGGCACCCAGTTTGGATTGTATTTGGATGTATTTGTGTATATTGGCTCTCACAGGACAGTTGATTATGTATCGAGTCTGTAGTATGTTTTTGAATTACAGATTCAGTCTTTTAGCTTCCGCTATTGATGTACATATCATGTCAGCTCTGCTTTTGTCTGTGTTGTCATTTTAGCATTTTAGTTGTTGTTTAGAGTATTTTATTGATCTCCTGTATAGACTGCTGATATCATGTATACACTTGCCGCGTCCCGGGGATGGCTGCCCTGGGGCGTGACAAAAGTTGGTATCAGAGCCTGGTCCTGTCAGAGCCAATTGTCTTCTTTTTCGTAGAGATGAGTCCTAGGATTTCTATATGAGTATTCTGATCCTAGTGTCTGGTTTTCTTAGGTTGCTGATATGCCTCCTCGCAGAGGACGGCGCGGACGTGGTCCCTCTCGACCTTTGGAGGTTTCCGGACCTACTAGAGGCGAGGATGCTACTGGAGAGTCCTCAGCCGTGAGGCCAGGATCGGCGCAGGAGCCTCCTGCCTGGGGGTGCGCGTTTGCGCGGATAGTAGATTTGGTGGAGACGCAGACGAGGGCACTGGAGGCCCAGACCAGAGTATTGGCAGAGCAGGCACGGGAGATTCAGGAGCTGCGGGCAGCCCGTGAGGCAGTTCCGCAGGTCCCTTTGGTGGCAGATCCACCTGTGGTACCCACGTACCCCCAGTCCCCGTGGTGGTTCCGGCGGTCAGAGTTCATGATCCCCAGGAGAGGGAGGTGGGGCTAGAGGTTGCAGCGCGAGTGCAGCAGAGTGGCCTCGCTGCCTTTCTGAAGCTCCACCCTCCCGAGTTCCAGGGCCAGACGGCGGATCCCCTTGCCCCAGAGTGTTGGTTTGGAGGTGGACGTGATCTTCTCGACCATGCTTTGCACCGACCGCCAGCGAGTCTCCCTGGCCACTTTCATGTTGAAGGGTAGCGCCGCCGACTGGTGGGATACTAGATTAGTGGACATCCCTGAGGGAGTGGAGCAGCTTTCATGGGCGGGATTCCGGAGGTATTTCTTGGAGGAGTACTTCCCGTTCTCGACGCGCCAGATAGTGATGCAGGAGTTTGAGCAGCTGACGCAGGGCTCTATGTCTGTCGCTGACTACTCCACGCACTTCACGAGGCTGTCCAGATTCGCCCCAGCTTTGGTGATGGACGAGGAGACGAGGTGCCGTCGTTTTGAGCTCGGTCTCAGCAGCGCCATTCGGGTGCATGTCACCTCCCAGGCATTCACGAGGTACTCTGACTTGGTGTCTCGGGCGAAGACAGTCGAGCGAGACCTCGGGATCCTCGTGAGGGTTTTGACCCCTTCGGCAGACCAGAGGCCTCCCAGGAGCCAGGACCAGGGACAACGCAAGAAGAAGATGCCCCGCTTTGATCAGTTAGCGGCTGCCAGTGCGAGGTCCAGCACCCATCGCGACAGTGCCAGTCCAGTCCAGGCGACCAGAGACGCGGCGCTGTTACCACTGTCAGCGCATCGGGCATATCTTGTATAATTGCCCCGATGCCGACAGACCCCGCGTGCTGCCTCTGCAGCAGCAGCAGCAGTTCCAGCAGCAGCAGCCTCAGTGCCAGCAGCAGTAGCCTCAGCGCCAGCCGCAGCAGCAGCAGCAACCTCAACACCAACAGCAGCAGTAGCCTCAGCGCCAGCCGCAGCAGCAGCCTCAGCGTCAGCAGCAGCAGCCACAGGGTGGCTGTGTTGACCAGAGGAGGCAGCCAGCGCAGCCGGTGAGGCGTGCCCCTGCTCCTCAGCCGCAGTTTGTTCAGGGCCGAGTGGCAGCGCTTTCGGCAGAGGAGGCTCAGGCATCAGGCAGCGTGGTCCGAGGTATTGTTCAGATCTCCCAGCTCCCTGCATATGTGTTATTTGATTCCGGAGCCACACACTCGTTCGTGTCTCCCGCTTTCGCGAGACGGATGGGTGTGGCATCCGCCCCTTTGGATGCTATCCTGGAGATATCATTGCCCGTAGGAGACCGTATTCTCCTCCGTTCTGTGTACCGAGGGTGTACGGTGGAGGTTGCGGAGCATGAGTTTCCGGTGGAGTTGGTGGAGCTCGCGATGACGGACTTTGATGCCATCCTGGGAATGGATTGGCTTGTAGCTAGTCACGCCAGCATCGACTGTTTTGCCAAGTCGGTGTCTTTCCACCTTCCGGGTCGGAGGTCTTTCCAGTTCGTGGGCGATCGTGACGTAGCCCCTTTGGGGTTCGTGTCGTCCATGCAGGCGTGGAGACTCCTTCAGGGAGGATGCGAGGGCTTTCTAGCGTACATTGCTCAGGAGGATGCACCGCTGCAGGCAGATATCAGTCAGACTCCGGTCGTGGCAGAGTATCCCAAGGTTTTCCCCGATGATCTTCTGGGGTTACCGCCGGATCGCGCGATCGAGTTTGAGATAAATCTGATTCTGGGGACCGAGCCGATTTCGAGAGCTTTGTACCAGATGGCCCCTGCAGAGCTGAGGGTGCTCAAGGAGCAGTTGGAGGAGTTGCTGGAGAAGGGCTTCGCACGTCCAAGTGTTTCTCCGTGGGGAGCCCCTGTTCTGTTTGTCCGGAAGAAGGACGGTTCGCTGCGGCTTTGTATCGATTACAGGCAGCTGAACAAGCGGACAGTAAAGAACAAGTACCCTTGCCGCGGATCAACGATCTGTTTGACCAGCTCTAGGGAGCGCGTGTCTTTTCCAAGATCGATCTCCGTTCGCGGTACTACCAGCTGAAGATCCGGGAGTCTGACATTCCGAAGACGGCCTTTCGTACCCGGTATGGGCACTACGAGTTCAGAGTACTGCCATTCGGGTTGACGAATGCGCCGGCGGCCTTCATGGATCTGATGAACCGGGTGTTTCGGCCCTTCCTCGACTCCTTTGTGGTAGTATTCATCGATGACATATTGGTGTACTCGAGGAGTCTTGAGGAGCACGCTCACCATCTTCGCACTGTCTTGGAGACTTTGGCCAGACATCAGTTGTTCGTCAAGTTCAGCAAGTGCGAGTTTTGGTTGGAGCGTATGGCCTTTCTGAGCCATGTGATTTCCGGTGAGGGCATATCTGTGGACCCGGAGAAGACGCTCGCCGTGTCGAATTGGCGTCGACCGTCGAACCCCACAGAGATTCAGAGCTTCTTGGGCTTGGCGGGTTATTACAGGAAGTTTGTCGAGGGTTTCTCGAAGATAGCCGTTCCTCTTACCCGCCTCACTCGGAAGAATGTCCGGTTCAAGTGGTCCCCGTCTTGCGAAGAGAGCTTCCAGAAGTTGAAGCGAAGGCTCACCTCAGCGCCAGTTCTTACCCTTCCGTCTGGGAGTGGTGGGTTCGCAGTTTACACTGATGCATCGCAGTTGGGTGTGGGTTGCGTCCTGATGCAGCACGGTAAGGTTGTGGCTTACGCGTCGCGTCAGTTGAAGCCCCATGAGCAGAATTACCCCACCCACGACCTTGAGTTGGCAGCGATCATCTTTGCGCTGAAGATGTGGAGGCATTACCTCTATGGAGAGGAGTTCGAGCTCTTTACCGATCATAAGAGCTTGACATATTTGCAGTCCCAGCCAGAGCTCAACATGCGTCAGAGACGTTGCGTCGAGTTCCTGACGGACTATGATTGTGACATCGCTTATCATCCGGGTAAGGCGAATGTCGTGGCAGATGCTCTCAATAGGCATCCCTTGGGCATGGCCGCCCACATGGCTGTCCGTCGTTGGAGGCTTCTGGAGGAGGCCGCTTGCTGGATCAGTGTTCGAGAGACTCCTACGGGTGGCTTTTTGGCCAGGCTAGTGGTGCAGCCAGTCCTTCTCGACGATATCCGCACGGCTCAGGCTCAGGATCCGCATTTTATAGTCCTCTCTGAAGGCGTCACCCGGGGCGAGCGTCCAAACTACCAGATTCGCTCGGACAGGATCTTGCGGTTCAGAGGTCGAGTATGCATTCCCGACAACGCAGAGCTGAAGCGGAAGATTCTAGACGAGGCCCATCGTTCGAGGTACACAGTGCATCCTGGTGGCACGAAGATGTATAGGGGCCTTCGTCGTGGCTACTGGTGGCGCGGGATGAAGACGGATATTGCCCGTTTCGTTGCCCGATGCCTAGTATGCCAGCAGGTGAAGTCGGAGCATCAGCGCCCTGCGGGGAAGCTGCAGTCCATTGAGATCCCTCAGTGGAAGTGGGAGCAGATCACCATGGACTTCGTCTCGGGTTTGCCGAGGTCACGTTCGGGTCGCGATGCCATCTGGGTGATCGTCGACCGGCTGACGAAGTCTGCTCATTTCCTCCCCATCCGACTCACCGATTCTCTGGACACCCTGGGACAATTGTTCGTCTCAGAGATTGTTCGTCTCCATGGCACTCCAGTGACCATCATTTCTGATCGAGACGCACGTTTTACTTCGAGGTTCTGGCGTAGCCTCCAGCACGCCCTTGGTACGAACCTCCATTTCAGTACAGCGTTTCACACGCAGACGGACGGCCAGTCGGAGAGGACGATCCAGACTCTTGAGGACATGCTGCGAGCCTGTGTTCTCGATTTTGGGGGCAGTTGGGAGAGGCACCTTCCGTTGGTGGAGTTTGCCTACAACAACAGCTACCACTCGAGTATCCGAATGGCTCCTTATGAGGCGTTCTATGGCCGCAGCTGCAGGTCCCCCTTGTGTTGGGACGAGGTCGGAGAGCGCCAGTTGGAGGGACCAGAGATCGTTCACCAGACCTCAGAGATGGTGAAGACGATTCGCGAGCGTATCCGAGTCGCTCAGAGTCGTCAGAAGTGCTACGCCGACCGTCGTCGCCGTGAGCTCGCCTTCGAGGTTGGTGACCATGTCTTCTTGAAGGTGTCCCCGATGAAGGGCATGTTTCGGTGTGCGGGGCAAGCTGAGTCCGCGTTTCATTGGGCCGTTCCTCATCCTCGAGCGAGTTGGGGAGGTGGCCTATCGCATAGCTCTGCCCCCACAGTTGGCTCAGGCCCATGACGTCTTCCATGTCTCGCAGCTGAGGCGTTATGTCCACGATCCTGCTCACGTCATCCCGTTCGAGCCGCTCGTCTTCGAGCCGGACTTGTCTTTCGTCGAGCAGCCGATTGAGATCCTGGACCGCCGCGAGAAGAGGCTCCGCACCAAGACCGTCCAGCTGGTCAAGGTGCGGTGGCAGCACCGTTCCGGTGCCGAGGCCACTTGGGAGCTCGAGGACGCCATGCGTGACGCGTATCCGCATCTTTTCTCTTCCTAGATGTTTTTGTATTTATTTTGAGGACAAAATTTCCTAAGGGGGGGAAGAATGTTATATATGTGTCACTTTTAGCCTTCTGGTAACCATTGGAGCATTCTGGCAGTTTTTGAGTTTTTTTCATTTTTCGATCGGAACCGCTAAAATTTTGGACTGTTAGCTATCATCCTGAGTTTGAGGACTCCGATTGAAAATCTAACTGCATATTATGTGTCCTGGTACCATTTCAAGCCACTCACGAAAATTTCATCGAATTCCAGTAACGTTTCAGAATTTCACAGTTCCGGGGCGTATCCGGGTTTTGACCGAGCGAGAAGTCATTGGGAGAGTTGACTTGGTCAAAGTGGGCCCATGACTTGGTCAACCCCTTTTGTTTTTTTGTGTGGTTGGGTTGACCCAAGTCAAAGCTCACTTAAACCTCACTAATCCTCTCTTAAACCCTAATTAAACCTAGTTAGCCTAATCTAAGTGGGAGTTAACTTATAAGTGAGCTAAAATATCTTCTCCCCCCCACTATTCATCATCTTCTCCACCCAAATTTCTCTCTCCCCCTCTCTCTTTTTCCCCTTTTGACCTAGCTAGAGGGCTTGGATCCAAAAACTCTAAGAAGAGAAAGGAAAGGTGAGCTCCCGATCTATCCTCCGGTGGTCTCGGATTCGAGTTCCCACGTGTATGACCCCCTCTCATACCTTCTTTTCTCCTTGATTTCAGCCACCTTGAGGGCTGAAGGAGATCGCTGCGACTTTGTATTGATTACAGGCAGCTGAACAAGCGGACCGTGAAGAACAAGTACCCCTTGCCACGGATTGACGATCTGTTTGACCAGCTCCAGGGAGCGCGTGTCTTTTCTAAGATCGATCTCCGTTCGGGCTACTATCAGCTGAAGATCCGGGAGTCAGATATTCCGAAGACGGCCTTTCGTACCCATTATGGGCACTACGAGTTCCGAGTACTGCCGTTTGGGTTGACGAATGCGCTGGCAGCCTTCATGGATCTGATGAACCGGGTGTTTCAGCCCTTCCTCGACTCCTTCGTAGTAGTCTTCATCGATGATATTCTGGTGTACTCGAGGAGTCTTGAGGAGCACGCTCACCATCTCCGCACTGTCTTGGAGACTTTGGCCCGACATCAGTTGTTCGCCAAGTTCAGTAAGTGTGAGTTTTGGTTGGAGCGTATGGCCTTTCTGGGCCACGTGATTTCCGGTGAGGGCATATCTGTGGACGCGGACAAGACGCTCGCCGTGTCGAATTGGCGTCGACCGTCGAACCCCACAGAGATTCGGAGCTTCCTGGGCTTGGCGGGTTATTACAGAAGGTTTGTCGAGGGTTTCTCGAAGACAGCTGTTCCTCTTAGCCGCCTCACTCGAAAGGATGTCCGGTTCGAGTGGTCCCCGGCTTGCGAGAAGAGCTTCCTGGAGTTGAAGCGAAGGCTCACCTCAGCGCCAGTTCTTACCCTTCCGTCTGGGAGTGGTGGGTTCGCAGTTTACTCCGATGCATCGCAGTTGGGTGTGGGTTGCGTCCTGATGCAGCACGGTAAGGTTGTGGCTTACGCGTCGCGTCAGTTGAAGCCCCATGAGCAGAATTACCCCACCCACGACTTAGAGTTAGCAGCGATCATCTTTGCGCTGAAGATGTGGAGGCACTACCTCTATGGCGAGGAGTTTGAGCTCTTTACTGATCACAAGAGCTTGACTTATTTGTAGTCCCAGCCGTATCTCGACATGCGTCAGAGACGTTGGGTCGAGTTCCTGAAGGACTATGATTGTGACATCGCTTACCATCCGGGTAAGGCGAATGTCGTGGCCGATGCTCTCAGCAGGCAGCCCTTGGGCATGGCCGCCCACCTGGCTGTACGTCGTTGGAGGCTTCTGGAGGAGGCCGCTTGCTGGATCAGCGTTCGAGAGACTCCTGCGGGTGGCTTTTTGGCCAGGCTAGTGGTGCAGCCCATTCTTCTCGACGAGATCCGCACGGCTCAGGGGCAGGATCCTCACTTTCTAGTCCTCTCTGAAGGCGTCGCCCGGGGCGAGCGTCCGGACTACCAGATTCGTGAGGACGGGATCCTGCGGTTCAGAGGTCGAGTATGCATTCCTGACGACGTAGAGCTGAAGCAAAAGATCTTGGACGAGGCCCATCGTTCGAGGTACACAGTGCATCCTGGTGGCACGAAGATGTACAGGGGCCTTCGTCGTGGCTACTGGTGGCGCGGGATGAAGATGGATATTGCCCGTTTCGTTGCCCGTTGCTTGGTATGCCAGCAGGTGAAGTCGGAGCATCAGTGTCCTGCGGGGAAGCTGCAGTCCATTGAGATTCCTCAGTGGAAGTGGGAGCAGATCACCATGGACTTCGTTTCGGGTTTGCCGAGGTCACGTTCAGGTCGCGATGCCATCTGGGTAATCATCGACCGACTGACAAAGTCCGCTCATTTCCTCCCCATCCGACTCACCGATTCTCTGGACACCCTGGCGCAGTTGTTTGTCTCCGAGATTGTTCGTCTCCATGGCACTCCCGTCAGCATCATTTCTGATAGAGACGCGCGATTTACTTCGAGGTTCTGGCGTAGCCTCCAGCACGCCCTTGGTACGAACCTCCACTTCAGTACAACGTTTCATCCGCAGACGGACGGCCAGTCAGAGAGGACGATTCAGACCTTGGAGGACAAGCTACGAGCTTGCGTTCTCGACTTTGGGGGCAGTTGGGAGAGGCATCTTCCGTTGGTGGAGTTTGCCTACAACAACAGCTACCACTCGAGTATCAGGATGGCTCCATACGAAGCGCTCTATGGCCGCAGCTGCAGGTCCCCCTTGTGTTGGGACGAGGTCGGAGAGCGCCAGTTGGAGGGACCAGAGATCATCCACCAGACCTCAGAGATGGTCAAGACGATTCGCGAGCGTATCCGAGTCGCTCAGAGCCGTTAGAAGAGCTACGCTGATCATCGTCGCCGTGAGCTCGCCTTTGAGGTTGGTGACCATGTCTTCCTGAAGGTGTCCCTGATGAAGGGCATCTTCCGTTTCGGTGTGCGGGGCAAGCTGAGTCCGCATTTCATTGGGCCGTTCCTCATCCTCGAGCGGGTTGGAGAGGTGGCCTATCGCATAGCTCTGCCCCCACAGTTGGCTTAGGCCCATGACGTCTTCCATGTCTCGCAGCTGAGGCGTTATGTCCACGATCCTGCTCACGTCATCCCGTTCGAGCCACTCGTCTTGGAGCCAGACTTGTCTTTCGTGGAGCAGCCGATCGAGATCCTGGACCGCCGCGAGAAGAGGCTCCGCACCAAGACCGTCCAGTTGGTCAAGGTGCGATGGCAGCACCGTTCCGATGCCGAGGCCATTTGGGAGCTCGAGGACGCCATGCGTGACGCGTATCCGCATCTTTTCCCTTCCTAGATGTTTTTGTATTTATTTTGAGGACAAAATTTCCTAAGGGGGGAAGAATGTTATATATGTGTCACTTTTAGCCTTCTGGTCACCATTGGAGCATTCTGGCAGTTTTTCAACTTTTTTCTTTTTCGATTAGAACCGCTGAAATTTTGGACTTTTAGCTATCATCCTGAGCTTGAGAACTCCGATTGAAAATCTAACTGCACATTATGTGTCCTGGTGCCATTTCAAGCCACTCACGAAAATTTCATTGAATTCCGGTAACGTTTTAGAATTTCGCAGTTCCGAATCGTATCTGGGTTTTGACCAAGCGAAAAGTCATTGGGAGACTTGACCAAGTCAAAGATGACTTTGACCAAGTCAAGTTTGACCATTGACTTGGTCAACCTCTTTTGTTTGTTTATGTGGTTGAGTTGACCCAAGGTCAAAGTTCTCAAAAACCTAATTTTTCTAAGTGTGAGTGTGTGTGTGTGAGTTTGTGTGTGTGTGTGGCCCCTTAAGTGGGCGTCCCCCTATAGTTCTTCTTCCCCATCTCTCTCTATCTCTCTCACTCTCAAACCCTCACATCCCCTCTCTTTAAATCCCCCATTAGAGCTAGTAGGAGTGGAAGAAAAGAAAAGCCAAAGAAGGGAAAAAGGAAGGTGAGGACTTGATCTACCTTCCCATGGTTTTATTTTTGGTTTCCCCCTTTCTCTACCTCCTCTCTTAGCTCCCTTTCTCCTCTGTTTTCAGACATTCTTGGGCTGAGAAGAGGCTTGGTGGTGGTGGCTTTGGTGGTGGTGATTCGGTGTGCGAAGGGCACCCGATTTCATCCCATTGTTCTTTCCTCCCTTGGGTGAGCCCTTCTCCTCCCTTTTTTTCTTGTTTAGATGCTTGGTTAGGGTGTGTTATGGAGTATGCATGGTATGCATGTGTGTTAGGGGTGTGGGAGGGCTGAGGGAGGTGGTGGGATGGGCTCGGGCGCGCGTGCAGGGTCATCCGCGTGCGTGCGCGCGAGTCTACGCGCCCAGGCAGGCACTGGCGTGCGCAGACAGGTGCGCGCAGACGCGCGGGCGTGTGCGCGGGGTGCTGCACTGGGGCGCAGTGCGCGCGGTGCGTGTCACGCCCCAGGGTGGCCGTCCCCGGGACGCGGCAAGTGTATACATGATATAAGCAGTCTATACAGGAGATCAATAAATCAGTCTAAACAACAACTAAAATGACAACAACACAGATCAAAGCAAGGCTGACATGATATATATACAGATAGCGGAAGCTAAAAGACTGAGTCTGTAATCCAAAAACATGCTACAGGCTCGATACATAATCAAATGTCCTGTGAGAGCCAATAAACACACATACATCTAAATGCAATCCAAACTGGGTGCCCAAGCACGGAAATATATACATACAATAAAAAAGGATGCTGATGGCCTCTAAAACTCGCGGGACGTGGCGCTACTCCGCTACTGGTGCAGTCTCTCGGGGAGCTCCTCCTTCAAGTCCGCCTCAGTAATCACTGGAGAAAAATATTATGCGAGGGGTGAGCCACACGCTCAGTGAATAGCACAACCCATGCAACACAATTTATATTAACCACAATTAATCAAATCAAACCTCCAAGTGGCAGGAACTACACAAATCCAGTGGGTCGCTACATCGCCGAACCACCACACCCTCACCCTCACCCCTCAATAGGTGACATAGGATATTGGGACTTACTAAGCTGATAATCATCATCACACAAATCCAGTGGGTCGCTACATCGCCGACCCACCACACCCTCACCCTCACCCCTCAATAGATGACATAGGATATTGGGACTGACTAGGTTGTTGGTCACCCTTGGTCCACCGATAGTCTCTCCTCCACTCCGTAGCCGCTTGGCCACTCCCACATTCAGCACAGTCCGTCCCAAATCAGGACGTGCCTATTGATGAGAGCCCTCTCACGGGACGGCCTTTCAAACGGTGGGGCAGTCTCTACACGGATCCAACGAAGGGAACAGAACAGCCTATCCATACGCATATGATCCACTCGGATCCGCCGACAACACATCTCAACAACTCTAATGTCTTGAATTCTTCAGGATTCCTCCAGTGCGCATAACCAGGATGCGGGGAACATATATAATAATAATTAACGACGGTTATAATATTATTGGGAAAAGAAACCTTGGGAGGGCAGCATGAGGTCCTGATATAGGACATCCCGAAAACCAAACAAGGAACACGGAGTACCCTAGCCCGGGTCTCAATGTTGACCTCGCAAGGCCCCCTTAATATTCCCCAAGGCATACTAATAGACATACGCTCGCATTTAATTTAATAAATTAAACTAATAGGGCGCATGCATGGGTCGAGGCTTTCCTAGCATGATAGCAAGGTGACAGGATGCACGGCTCTTACACATGTCCTAAGGGTGCAAGTCCCTAACATACAAGTCTAGGGTGGCATGCATTCTACACACTAATCATGCTTACATAGATTACAAATTACCAAGTTAATATTAACTATGGTGCCCCAGGGGAGGACGGTATACGCCCAAGTGCATATAGGCCTCCCAACTGGGTTGGGTTGTGCCACTCACCAATAACTGGGTCATCGCGCGACCGTCTGTCAAGATCTGCAAGACAGGGTAATCAACTCGGTGAGTAAAATACACAAATACACCAAAAATACACTAAAAATACACAACACTCGGGCAAACGTACATACGGCCCGTACGCACGCGAGCCCGAGCACCCCAACTCAATCCCGAACCCCCGGGCAGCCGCACGCACGGCCACCCGCCCCGGGCACACAGCCGAGCCCCGGCCCACGCGCCCAATGCACTGCCACGCCCGGACACCCTGCCGAATCCCCCCGGGTGCACCGCGCGCTCACTGCACCCCAGCGCAGCGACTCGCGTGCACACCCGCACGCCCAGCGCCCCATCGCCTCGCCCCGCGCCCACCCCGCGCGCACCACCGGCTCGCCTCATCGCCCGCACATAGCACGCCTGCGCCTTCGGGCAGCGCTCCGCGCGCACACCCCCGCACGGCCCCCTACGCCCAGCACCTGCACGCGGCCCCCTGCGCGCAGTACGCACTGCACCTCTGCGCAGCGCCCCGCGCGCACGTCCCCGCACGGCGCCCAACGCGCAGTACCCGCACGCTCCTGTTTCACCTGCGCGCACGCGCGCGTGCCCTGCCAGCCTTCTTTGCCTGCCCTGCTTGCCAACCCGCCTGCCTGCTGCCTGCGCTGCCATCCTGCCCGAGACAGCCTGCCATCTTGCCCGAGCCACCCTACCACCTCTCACCGGCCACCAATGGCCACCAACAACCACCGACCGCCACCCACTGCCACCAACACCCAAAAACACCCTCCTAACATGCATCTAACATGGAAAGGAAGGAAAGAAACCTTACCCAAGGAAGGAAAGGAAGGAAGGGGAAGATCGGTTGCTCTTCGCGCACCGAAACACCTCCTCAAGGACCACCACCACCTAGATCTCTTTCAGCCTTCAAAGGGGCTGAAATCAGAGGAGAAAAGAGGGTATGAGAGGGGGTCATACATGAGGAAACTTGGAAAAGAAACCATAGGAAGATAGATCAGGTCAATACCTATCCTTTCCCTTCTTTGTGTTTTTGATTTTAACCCCTCTAGCTAGATCAAAACAAAGAAATAAAGAGAGGGGAGAGAGAGAGATGGTGTGGAGAAGATGATAAATAGGGCATCTTAGGCGTGGACTTCTAATTAAGTCCCCACACACACACCACACACACACACACTTGAAATTAGATTAGAGTAAGCTAGGTTAATTAGGGTTTAAGTGAACTTTGACTTGGGTCAACCCAACCACACAAAAAAAACAAAAAGGGTTGACCAAGTCAAAGTCAACATTTGACCAAGTCAAGTCTCCCAATGACTTCTCGCTCGGTCAAAACCTGGATACGCCCCGGAACTCTGAAATTCTGAAACGTTACCGGAATTCGATGAAATTTTCGTGAGTGGCTTGAAATGGCACCAGGACACATAATATGCAGTTAGATTTTCAATCGGAGTCCTCAAACTCAGGATGATAGCTAACAGTCTAAAATTTTAGCGGTTCCGATCGAAAAATGAAAAAACTCAAAAACTGCCAGAATGCTCCAATGGGTACCAGAAGGCTAAAAGTGACACATATTGTTGTGCCTGTGTCACTTGGAGCGCTCTGATTTGAAATTTGGGCTACATAATTTTTTTTCTAAGTTATGTATTCCTGATTTGGTATTTGGATTTGATTTTGTTAAAATCCAAGATGAAGAGGTTTAATTGGGATTTTATTATGAGATGTCCAGTTTTGAGTTAGCTTTCGCACAGGAGTGGAATTAGATCAACTGGATTCTTGTAGTAAAAGTTATGGGTATTTTTCCAAGTATACCCCGGGGATGGAAATTCTGGCAGCAGCCCTGCTCGATGTTTAGCTCTAATTTCGGAATAGATGGAGGGATTATCTGATCTTGTCATGAACATGAAAGTTGTAGATAATCTTCTTAGCTTTCCATCGGTCTTGGAATCAAGCAATTCGGAGCTGTATCGGGGAAGTTATGGCTGTTCTAGTGAAGCTTGCGCAGAATTTCTAGTCGAAGGGCGACTTAGTAATTCCCCCTTAAGATATTTTGATAAATATCTCTCTCTCTCTCTCTCTCTCCCCTCCCAAATCCCACGACAACATTCTTTCTCTCTTTCTCTCTTGCAAACACACCCACCAAGTGTTTGGTTTTAATCCTCAAAGAGAAGAAGAGAAGGTGGAGGAAGTGGTGGTGGATCTTGGTTAGGTTTTGTTGTTGTTGATGTTCCCCTCTCTCTCAAGCTCTCTTTGCATGAATCTCCCCCACCCCCCCTGTTTTGCTTCCATGGAGGGCTGAGGAGGCTGAGGAGTGGTGGTGGTGGTGGTGGTGGTGGTATCGGTGCCGGCGTTTCGGAGCGCGAAGGGCCCCTGAACCTTCCCCTTTTGTTCTCCCTCCAAGGTGAGCTCCTCCCCTTATTTTCTTGGTTTTCTTGGCTTAAGGGGTTGTGGGAAAGTCATGCTTGCTAGGTAGTTGGGTTTGGGTGTGTGTGAGGGGTTGGGATGGGTGAAAAAGGGGTTAGGAGGGCTTGGGCGCGCGCTGGGCACAGTCGGGCGCGCAGGCGCGCGCGGGTGCGCGCGGGCGCAGTCCCGCGCCGGTGCAGGCGCGAGCGGGGGTGCGCGCGGGAGTGCGCGTGAGCGTGCGCGGGCAGGGTGCCTCGGCACTGTGCCTGGGTGCGGGGCAGGGCGCCTGGGCATGCGCCTGGGCGCGGAGCTGGGAACTAGTGCGCGCGCGTGCGGGCGTGCGTGCGCGTGCTGGGGCTTGCGTGGGGTGCTGCGCGGGGGGCACAGTGCGTGCGGGGGCGCGCTGGGCTGGACACACGGTGCGTGCAGGCGCGCGCGAGCGTGCGCGTGCGTGCGGAAGCGCGTCTGGGGGCGCGGGCAGGTGCGCGGTAGTGCACCGATGGTGCCGGGGTGTGTGCGTGCGTGCGCATTCGTGCGTGCGCGTGCGGGGGCCATGCGTATGGCTGCCCAGGTGTTTGGGTAGGTGTCGGGGCACGCGAACTCGCGCGCGTACGTGCGTGCTCGCATGCGTGCGAGCCCGTATGCATGCTGGGTTTTCGATCAAAACCGCTAATTTTTGGATTGTTAGCTATCGTTCTGAGCTAGAGGACTCCGATTGAAAATCTAACTGCATATTTGGTGTCCTGGTGCCATTTTAGACCTCTCACGAAAATTTCGGAATCAAAAATATCTTTTTACTATTCATCATCCCTACGACTTGCTCTCTCTCTCTCCTCTCCTCCGTTTTTCTTCCGTTTGAGCCCCCTACACCCCTCAAAGCTTAAAACCTAAAGCACGGGAAGTGTAGATCGGGTCCCGATCTACACTCCGGTGTTTTCAAATCTCGATTCCGGTGAGTTTTGCCCCTCCGTCCGCCCTGGAGAGCCACCGGACTTCCCCTCCTCCCCTTGGTAAGCCCCCTTTCCCTCTTTTTCTTGCATAGATGAATGCTAGGGGGGTGGTTTTGTGGTTGGGAGGCGGTTGGCGGCGGTGGGTGGCCGTCGGAGGGCTGTGGGAGGCGGTCGGAGGCTGTGGTGGTGGTCGGAGGTGGGTGGTAGAGGAGCTCGGGCTCGGGCAGGATGGCAGGGCAGCAGCAGCAGGCGCAGCAGGCAGGGCCGCTGGGGGTTCGGGAGTGAGTCGGGATGCTCGGATACACGTGCGTACGGGCCGTATGTACGTTTATCCGAGTGTTGGGTATTTTAGATGTATTTTTTGGGTATTTTATGCATTGTTCTCACCTTGTTGAATGTCTGTCTTGCAGGTCTGGGTCATACGCATTTGGGCGTATACCGACCTCTCCTGGGGCGTCATGGATAAATATTAACCTGCAATGATATGTATATCATGCGAGCATGATTAAATTGTAGAATGCATGTTACCCTAGACTTTGCATGAATGCATGTTATAGTGAATATTATAGGGGAGGGGCCTTGCGAGGACAGCGGTGAGACCCGGGTTAGGGTACACCGTGTTCCTTGTTTGGTTGTCGGGGTGTCCTATAACGGGAACTCACGCTGCCCTCCCGAGTTTCTTTCCCCAACGATATTCCACCGTGTTATAACCTTATGCATGTTCCCCGCATCGTAGTTATGCGCCCTGGTGGGTTCTGAGGAATTCAGAACATTAGCGTTAGACAGGCCTTCCTGACAGAGGGCTCCCATCAGTAGGCACCTCCTGATTTAGGACGGACTGTGCTGAATGTGGGAGTAGACCAGGCGGCCTACGGAGTGGAGGAGAGACTATCGGTGGACCAAGGGTGACCAACAGCCTAGTCAGTCCCAAAATCCTATGTCACCCATTGAAGGGTGAGGGTGAGGGTGTAGTGGGTTGGCGATGAACGACCCACTGGAGTTGTGATTGGATGCTTGTAAGTCCCAAAATCCTATGTCACCCATTGAAGGGTGAGGGTGAGGGTGTAGCGGGTTGGCGGAAGCGACCCGTTGGTTTTTGGTGCAGTTAGTCCCAATATCCTATGTCACCCATTGAAGGGTGAGGGTGAGGGTGTGGCGGGTTGGCGGAAGTGACCCGCTGGTTATGTGTAGCCAGTCCCAATATCCTTTGTCGCCCATTGAAGGGTGAAACCCACGGCTTTGAGTTGTGCTATCATTTGTGGATTAAGTAATATGAATTGTGGATTATAAGGATATCTGGTTGTGGTCAATATTGTCTGTGATGCATGGGTTGTGCCGTTCACTGAGCGTGTGGCTCACCCCTCGCATAATATTTTCTTCAGTGTCATCTGAGTCGGATCTAGAGGAGGAGCTCCGTGCTTGGGCACGCGTTTGTGTTGTATTTGGACGTCTTTGTATGTATATTGGCTCTCACAGGACATGTGATTATGTATGGAGTCTGTAGTGTGTTTTGATTACAGATTCAGTCTTTAGTTATCCGCATTTGGTGTATATATCATGTCAGCCCTGCTTTTGTTGTCTGTGTGTTGTCCAGGTATGGGGTGTTTCTAATCATTTTTTTTGTTTGTATTGTGTATTTTACTCACCGAATTGATTACCCTGTCTTGCAGATCTTGATGGACGGTCGCGCGACGACCCGGTTAAGGGTGAGTGGTACAACCCAACCCAGTAGGGAGGCGCTATATGCACTTGGGCATATACCGTCCTCCCCTGGGGCACCATAGGCTATATTAACTTGTGTAAGCCATGCAAGCATGATTAAAATGTAGTATGCATGCTACCCTAGACCTTGTATGTTAGGGACTTGCACCCTTAGGATATGTGTAAGAGCCATGCATCCTGTCACCCTGTTCTCATGCTAGGAAGCCTCGACCTATGCATGTGTCCTACTAGTTTAATTTATTAAATTAAATGCTAGCATATGATTATTAGCATGCCTTAGATAATATTATCGGGAGGGGCCTTGCGAGGTCAACATTGAGATCTGGGCTAGGGTGCTCCGTGTTCCTTGTTTGGTTGTCGGGATGTCCTATATCGGGACCTCATGCTGCCCTCCGAAGGTTTCTTTTCCCAATAATATTATAACATTATTATTATTATTATATATGTTCCCCGCATCCTGGTTATGCGCCCTGGAGGAATATTGAAGAATTCATAACATTAGAGTTGTTTAGATGTGTTGTCGGCGGATCCGAGTGGATCATATGCGTATGGATAGGCTGTTCTGTTCCCTTCGTTGGATCTGTGTAGAGACTGCCCCAGCGTTTGAAAGGCCGTCCCGTGAGAGGGCTCCATCAGTAGGCACCTCCTGATTTGGGACGGACTGTGCTGAATGTGGGAGTGGCCAAGCGACCTACGGAGTGGAGGAGAGACTATCGGTGGACCAAGGGTGACCAATAGCCTAGTCAGTCCCAATATCCTATGTCACCTATTGAGGGGTGAGGGTGAGGGTGTGGTGGGTCAGCGATGTGGCGACCCACTGGTTTGTAAGTCCCAATATCCTATGTCACCTATTGAGGGGTGAGGGTGAGGGTGTAGTGGGTTGGCGATAGCGACCCACAGGATTTGTGTAGTTCCTGCCACTTTGGGGCTTTTAATAAGATTGTGGTTAATATAAGCTGTGATGCATGGGTTGTGCTGTTCACTGAGCTTGTGGCTCACCCCTCGCATATATTATTTCTCCAGTGCTATCTTAGTCAAATCTGGAGGAGGAGCTCCCCGAGTGACCTCAGCAGTAGCGGTGCAGCGCCACATTTCTGCGAGTGTTAGAGGCTATCAGCATCCCTTTTTGATTTGTATGTATTGTATTCTGTGCTTGGGCACATGTTTGTATTATATTTGGATGTCATTGTATATATTGGCTCTCACAGGACATTTAATTGTGTATCGAGTTTGTACTATGTCTTTGAGTTACAGATTCAGTCTTTTAGCTTCCGCTATTTGTGTATATATCATGTCAGCCTCTTTGTTGTCAGTGTTGTAATTGTTGATGTTGTTTAGGGTATTTTATTGACCTCCTGTTTAGACTGCTGATATCACATATACACTTGCCGTGTCCCGGGGACGGCCGCCCTGGGGCGTGACACATATATAATAGTGCGCGCAGAGTGCTGCGCAGGGGCGCAGTATGCGCGGGTTGTCGCAGGGCTGGACGCGCGGTGCGCGCGGGCGGGCGCGAGCGTGAGCGCGCGCGCGGCAGCGTGTCTGGGCGCGCAGGTAGGGGCGCAGCAGCGCGTCTGGGCACGCGGGCTGGGGCGCGGCAGTGCGCCCGGGGCGCGGGCATGCGTGCGTGCCCGTGCGGGTGGCCGTGCGCATGGTTGCCCGTGGGTGAGGAAGGGTGTTGGGGCACTCGGATTCGCGTGCGTGCGGGCCCGTATGCATGCTTGTCCAAGTATTGGGTATTTCTAGTGTAGTTTCTTATGTAATTGTGTAGTTACTCACCATATTGAATGCCCCTGTCTTGCAGATCTTGACGGACGGTCACGCGATGACCCGAGACTCGGTGAGTGGGACAATCCAACCCAGTAGGGAGGCGTTCGATGCACGTAGGCGTGCATTGCCCTCCCCTGGGGCACCATAGTTGTATATTACCATGTAATAAATGTAAACCTATGCATGCGTGATAAATATGATATATCCATGCCACCTTAGACTTTGTATGCTAGGGATATGCACCCTTATATCATGTATAGCGGCCTATGCATGCCTAGACACCTTGCCCCGAACTATGCATGTTCCCATCTAGTTTAATTTAATTAAATCAAATGTGAGCATATAGTTACAAGCATGCCTTAGAGAATATTATAACCTTGTTGTTATAATATGTGTCTCCCCGCATCTTAGTTATGCACCCTGGAGGAATTCTTGAGAATTCATGACATTATTTAGCTTTACCATCGGTGTCGACGGATCCATGAGGATCGTATCCGTGTGAGTAGGCTGTCTTCTCCTTATTGGTTGGATCCGATGTAGGTACTCCCCGGCGTTGGCCGTACCTGACAGAGGACTCCCGTCCTTAGGTACCTCTGATGCGTCGGATTGTACTGATAACGGGAGTGGACCAGGCGGAGGCCCGAGGGTGGGAGAGGCTACTGGGTGGACCAGGGGTGGAGAGCGGTCTAGTATGCCCCAAGAGGCCCATGTCACCCCCTGAAAAGGGTGAGGGTGAGGGGGGGAAGTGGGTTGGCGATGAAACGACCCATTAGAATGTGTGGGTTCTCCCGTGTTAGGGGCTATAAATTATTTGTGGATAATATGGATTGTGATGCATGGGTTGTGCTATTCACTGAGCGTGTGGCTCACCATTCGCATATATTTTTCTCCAGTGATATCTGAGTCGGATCTGAAGGAGGAGCTCCCCGAGGCACATCAGCAGTAGCGGAGCAGCGTCACGTTCTGCGAGTGAGAGGCCATCAGCATCCCTTTTTTATTGTATGTATTGTTATCCATGCTTGGGCACACGTTTGTATATTTGGATGTCATTGTATATATTGGCTCTCACAGGACAGTTGATTATGTATTGGGTCTGTAATATGTCTTTGAATTATAGACTCAGTTGTTTTAGCTTCCGCTATTTGTATATATTATGTCAGCTACAATTTGGTCTGTGTTGTCATTTTCGGTGTTGTGTAGAGTATTTATTGATCTCCTGTTTAGACTGCTGATATCATATATACACTTGCCACGTCTCGGGGACGGCCGCCCTGGGGCGTGACACTATATATATATATATATATACGTTGCTAACATGGGATGGATCCCCTGTGGTATGGGACGCAGACGGATCTGTCTTTATGTTAGGGACATAATGAAGTTAGTGTGAGTTGGCCTCCTGTGGTATGGGACGCAGGCTGGTCAGCTTATAGTTGATAGTCATTTATGTATATTTTATGGATGTATTGAGAATTGTACTATGAGTTGCCTTGTGGTTAGGTTCATTCACTAGGCCTTCATCGGCTTACACCTTATTTTTATGGGTTTCATCCAGGTGTTTCGCATGATCGGTGAGTTGGGTGTTGTTGAAGGTTTTGTGCGCCTCTCGGTGATTTGGTGAGCCTGCCAGCTTCTTGTAGTTTTTCACACCAGGTGTTATTTTATTATTGGTATGCATTTGGCTGTATTTGTAATTATGACTTATGTTCACACGAGATGGTGATTGTGTATTCTTCTGAGGGCCACTATTATCTGTTCTATGGCCCATAATATTCATTTATTTATTCATATACTCTTCCACTGCTTCAATCCTTTATTCTTTGTGATTTATTCTAATTATGATATACTCGGTATCGTCTACATGTCACCCCTTGGGGACAGCCGCTCCTGGGGCATGACATGCTGCCTATGTCTGGACTGCTATTATGAAATCTTTAGGTTTGAAGCGGCGACGTTCTGTTTCCATCTCAGATATTTTGGATAAGTTCCTTACGAATGCTCATTCTTTTATGGAAAAGCAGATTCTCTTGTTCTTACTCTCCCAAACTTTCTGGTCCCTATAGAATTGAACTGCGTTTTCAAATCTACCCACACCCATAAGAAGGCCTTAGTCCAAGCCATTATCTCCTCTGCTAAGATCAGATTCAAGGATCATCTTTTCGAAGAGGCCCCTTCTCCTCTCATTGCATCCCTATGTGCAGGGCTGAATTTACACTTTTAGGAAAAGGTCAAATCATCCCAATGGATTTGTTGGCATCCTCCTCAATCTGGTTGGTTCAAGGCGAATTCAGATGGTTCCCGCAGTGATGATCGATATGGTTTTGGAGCTGTCCTTCAAGACCATCTGGTTACTTTCTCCCTTGCAATGGCTGCTCGGGTTTGGGCCTCTTCTATTAATCTTTTGGTACTCAAAGGAGTCCTTGCGAGACTTCATCTTGGTGCTTCCATTCAAGCTCGCAAGATTTGGTGTGAAACAGATTCAACTACAGTTGTCGTTGGGTTACCAGACGTGGTTCCATCCCTTGGACTGCCATTCGTGACCTTCAAGAAATTCGTTCCATCACTACTGGAAGATCTCACATGTTTATAGGGAAGTCAACATAGTTGCTGATCTTCTCAAAACAACCCAATCCCCATTGGGCCAAACTTTTTTTCATGCTTCTGACTTATGGGCAGACATTAATTTTGTTACAGGAAGACAAATATGGCAAACGGATTGAGCGCTCATGACTCTTCTTCTATTGGGACAATCCTCCGCTGTTGGTCCCTATATTATCCCAAGATGAAGCTTTGATTTTTTTGTAGTGTCTTTGGACACATTGCTTTTTGACTCTTTTGTAATTCTCCGTTTGTATACTCCTGTATTGTTCACAGTAATACCATACATCCTCTAATTACCAACCAAAAAAAAAAAAAAAATGCTGCATCTGAGTATGAACTACAATAGAAGCACCACCATTTAGTTTCAATTAACATACTATTGATGAAGTTTAAAATTTCCAAAAATTAATTTACATGTGGTTCAGCGTATGGTCGTGGTAGTGGCAATTCGGAGCAAAACTGAAGTTTAGCGGAGTCATCTTTTATGCACTTGCCATTTGAGAAATTCTATCTTAAATATCAATGGTGGTCACACACATCGGGATACATGGGGGTGGTTATATTCACCCTTGTTTGTTACCTTCCTGTCGGTATGTAAAACCTGGAGGTTCTGTGAACTTGGTCCTGGTCCATCTCGCGGCTGATCAGATCACCGCCTAGAGAGTCATTTCTGAGCTGCCTGACAGCTTCTCAGAAAGACGGGGTTTGTTGTGATCGCCACTTGCTTTCTCAAAAAGCAAGAAAAGTTGAGTGTTGCTTTTGATCGCCTCACGGGGAAATTGGGTGGGTTCTCCTCTTTGAGCTACGGACCTGCCGTACACAGAGGTGAAAAACAGGGAATCCTTTCTGCTAGATAAGAACTTGAAAAAGGGGCTGCTGACACATGGGAGGGAGGATAAGCCGGTTACTTGAACCTAGCCATCTCAGTCCGATGACTGGTTTGGACTAGCTGCCTGGTATCTGGTTCTTGGTTTTCTGGATTTGGGCAGAACCTAGGTAGGGAAGTGTTTTGGCTTGGCTAGGGTGATGGTAGTGAGGATTGAAAGTGGTGTTGGTGGTTTCTTCTTCTAGATTTGGACAACACCTAGGTAGGAATTTGGATTTGTTTGGCTAGGGCTAGGAGAGGTTTCGGACAATGGTTATGGAGAGTGGAATTTGGTGGGAAATGGATTTTCTTCTCTCTCAACTAAGGCTCTTTCCCTCTCTCTCTCTCTCTCTTTCTCTCTAACACACACTTAGAAATGAATTTGTCCACCCCCTCTTTCTCACCACAACCCCCCCTTTTTATAGTAGAAAGGGATGCATAGGGTTATTCATTGGACAATGGCATGGATTGCATAATAGAGTGGTTTAAGCAAACTTCACCCCTAAGAAATTCAGATATTTGTTGTGAAAATTTGTCTAGACAGGGGGTGGCTACTTATAACTAGCTGCCCAGTGACGGGCGGCTACTTTCAAGATGCCGCCCCCATGATGACTTGCCAGTCAGCATTAAATGCTGCTTTCTGTCCCATCTCTGTGAAGCGGTTGGGGGGTGGCATGTTGTAATTAGCCATCTTTAGGGAGGCGGCTGGTTTCAAGTAGCCTTCTAATTTCTGCAGGTTTCTCTATGAATTTGGGAGAAGGTGGCCGATGGCTACTTGAAAGTAGCCGTCTGATAAGGGGCGGTTAGTTTCAAGTAGCCATTTTTCTCTGCGTCTAAAGGCTACTTGAAAGTAGCCATCTGAGGAGGGGCGGCTAGTTTCAAGTAGCCACCTTCCGACAGTTTTGTCTTTTTCTTCTATTTCCATATCTATTCTACTTTGGGTAGTTTTCTATATGATCCAATGTGGTTATTTTAAAATGTTACTTGAAGTAAATTTCTTTTCTTTGGACGGTCAAAATTGGGGTATCTACACTTCCTACCCCGTTATTTTGCCACCCCTGCTAAATCTGATAAACACCTACCCCACCCCATTATAAATACTATGACTATGTTTGGATACTGTCATAGCTAGAAGGAGAACGAATAATGCAGAATAGGGTGGTATAGCCCCCTTTTGGCCGTTAGGTGGGTAGTATAAGGGAGAATCTGGATGCTGAAATAAATGAGAATTGATTGGTATAGCCATGGAATATTTAATTCCCTCTACTATTCCAACCACATGGATATGTGGGTCCCACTCATCACGTCAAAAAAAAAACCATATGTGCTTCAACCTGGCGTGTACACGTCTAAAAAAAAACTATATATTCTTTTTTACACGCAGGTGTGTTTGATATGTCACGTAAATAATTTTCTTTTTAACATGTCTCATCATTCAAACATTATCCGCATCTTATTCTTCCTCAACCGAACACTCCAACTTTTATTATTAGTTTTCCAACTAAAAAACTAAAAACAAATCAAACAGAAAATCACATATTCCATTGATATAGTTATCTATTCTTGGAATAGGAATAAACCGTAGAATAATTTGTCTCTATCCAAATGGACACTTAATGAGAAGGCCCATCACCTCTTGCTGCTCGTTCATTGCTTTGGTTGTGGCATTTAATTGTCAAATTAAAGAAGTGAGTTGTTTCATTTCGTCGATCTAAAGGTTGCATTTCCTCGATCTAAAGGTTGGTTAGTTCCTCTAAAAGCACAGGGAGGATCTGCATTAGTATCATGCTCAGCCTAAAGCAATGGAGTGTTGGGTGGAGCCCCATTGCCTGGCGGATATCGATGGTACAATTAATGCCACCATTTGTGAGAGGGGCATGTCTATCCCCACCATGCAGATTGTTGAACCCCCCTCTTTACTTATCCCACAACCCATATTTTTTGTGATATCCAATCCCACCACCTTTTATATACCAAGCAAAAAGGCTGATCCCACCACTTCTCATCGATTTTCTCTTCTATTCTCTCCCTCCTCTCTTTTTTCTCCTCTGCCGAGTCTGCCCTATCCCATCCTCCTCCCTCGACTTCCTCTCCCGTGCCAAAGCTCGCACCCGTGTTGCCCTCGCCACCCGCCGCCCATGGAAGGAGTTCGTTGACCTCCACGCCTTCTCCCTCCCCCACTCCCTCCATGACTCCTTCTCATGCATTCGTACCAACCTCAACCACTTTCGTCATGATGTTCGCCTGGCTCTTCCTCTATTTCTTCAGCAACGATCAATAATCAGTGGGGCCTCGCTGTCCTCTCTGTGACCATCCTCATCGCGTTGTTGCTCACGCACGTCACAGTGAACGTGTTGGGGGATTTGGGTGGTCAGGGTTCTTGTGGTGGTGGTGCACACAGTGTTTGTATTTAAGGGACAGAAGGTGACAGAGAAACATGTGCGAAGACTAATTGACCTTGCATGTGTTGAACAATATGTTTTTATTGTGAATATATCTTCAATGTGAATGTGTTGAATATGTTGAATGTGAATACGTGAGAGAAGAGTGAGGGACTTCAGTTAATGTTTCTTACATTTTATAAAAAAATGTGATGTATTTCATTTTTAATGTTTTCCATTCAACAAATTCATTGTCGACATCACATCCCATGTCGACAGACCCACTGTCGAATGTTCCAAACAGTGAATGACAATACGACTGTCAGAAGTTTTTAAACATGAGTTGACATGGCGATTGTCGATAACACTCGAAAGGGAAACCTTCGAATGGATCGGTGGGATTAATGTTTTTCAAAGAACCTATATATAGATCTTTTTTTGTTGCTTTTATTGGTGGGTTCAACAATCTGCATGGTTGAGATAGGCCTGCCCTTGTGAGAGTAGTGTCACGGTTATCTATCTTTTGGAAATTAAGGATCTAACTTCTCTCTTGAGTTCCCACAAACAATGACAAAGTTTGGTGTTGATTTTTTCTGACAAAGAACAATCTACTATGCCGGAAAAGAGTTAAATGGGGAAGAAACCAGGTATTCCCGCATCGAGAAACTTGCGTTTGCCTTACTCATTTCTGCCGGGAAATTACGCCATTTTTTCAAGCCCATTCAATCCACGTCATCACTGACTCGCCACTCAAGGCCGTACTGCGAAAGGCAGACGTTGCAGGGCGACTTCTGAAATGGGTGGTGGAGTTATCTGCCTTTGATACCACTATCAGCCCAAAAATGAAATTAAAGGTCAGGTGGTCGTGGATATCATCGCCGACCTCATACCTGTCAAGTAGCAGGTTTGCACCGTCTCTGATTTAAGGCCAATTTCTTGGACACTCCATGTTGATGGGGCATCAAATCTAAATGGGGCAGGAGCAGGGATGATCCTGCAAAGTGAAGATGGATTCATGTTCAAACATGCGATCAAGCTCGGCTTCAAGGCTTCCAACAACGAAGCCGAATATGAGGCTCTGATCGCGGGACTGGAATTCGCTGTAGATCTCTCCGTGTGAAAATTGGTGATCTACAATGATTCCCAGCTCATGGTATGCCAAAGTACTGGAGAGTACCAGATGAAAGACGAGCGCATGGCTGCCTACTAGAGCTATGTTCTAGCCCTTCTAGCACAAATTGGCGATTGGAAGATCCACTCGATCAACCGCGAGCAAAACACCCAAGCTGACGCCCTAGCAAATTTGGCTAGTGCTCTAGAAGGAGAACCATCTCGTCAAATTTTGGTCGAGTTTCTAGGAGAGCCAAGCATCTCTCATCTTGAATCCGTCATGGCAATAGATCCGGAACCTCGAACAGTAACTTGGATGGATCCCATCCTGTTGTACCTGAAGGACAACATCCTCCCGCCAGATATGGAGGAAGCCAGGAAAATTAAGAATCGATCCACTCGGTTCTTGATTTCTGATCAAGGCATGCTGTACAAACAAAGCTTCAGTGGCTCACTCTTGCGGTGTGTCACCCTCAACGAAGCCAAGGAAGTGCTAGAGGAGATGCATTCGGGAATATGTGGGAGCCATACTGCATCACGGTCTCTGGCTCACCGCGTACTAACCGCTGGTTACTTCTGGCCGACCCTCGCTAAAGATTCACTTGATCTCGTGAGGAGATGCGACAAATGTCAGCGATTCGGTCCGCTAATCCATCGAACCGTCGGGGATTTGAATACCCTTCAAAGTCCTTGGCCGTTTGCTCAATGGGGGTTCGATAAAGTTGGACCCATGCCCATGGCACTATCTCAGAAGAGGTTCCTGCTCTTTGCCACCGACTACTTCACCAAATGGGTGGAAGCTGTGGCCCTGGCTAGGATTCATGATGTCGAGGTGCAAAGTTTTCTATGGAAGGAGATTGTATGTAGGTTTGGGGTGTCGAATGCTATAATCTCCGACAACGGAACACAGTTTGACAACGCTAGTTATCCCCAAGGTAACGGGCAGGCCGAGATCACCAACCGCACCATCTTGGACGGGATCAAAAAGTGCCTCGACACAGCCAAAGGAAACTGGGTGGACGAACTCCCCTCGGTATTATGGGAGTACCGCACAATGGTGCGGAGGGCGATAGGTGAAACCCCGTTTTCCCTGGCTTTGGTGTCGAAGCAGTAATTCCTATAGAGCTCAGGATCCCAACTCTCAGGGTCAAGAACATCGAGCCGTGCGCTAATGAAGAAGTTCTCGCATCCGACCTGGACCTAAGGGACGAGCGAAGAGAAGCTGCTTCCATCAGAATGGCGAACTACCAAAACCAGATTGCTTGAAGCTATAACAAAAGAGTTTCGCGACGAAGCTTTTGGGTCGGAGACCTGGTCTTGCAAGAGGTATTCCTCGAATCCCAAAAAAGATCTACTTGGACCCAGCTGGGAGGGACCATATAAAGTCATCGGGCTAGGTCCAAAAGGAGCTTACTACTTAGAACGAATGAATGGAGAAGCACTTATTAGACCTTGCAATGTAATGCATCTAAAAAAGTGCTACTTTTGAAATAAAAGTTGTTCGCTTGGTTTTTATTCATCTCGTTGTGAATATTTTATAAGTATGAAAGCCCGTTCGAGGTCGCGCATGAACTTGGTTATGAACAACACTCTAAGAAAAAGAGGTCGCGAATAGAGGCCATGTTCAGGTCAATCCTATGAGCACTCTTTGTGAAAGAGGTCGCGCTGGGGACACCCCATCCATCGAGTAAGCACTCAAGTAAAAGGCAACAAAAAGTTGAATGCATAGGATACACTCACAAGATGAGGTCGTTCAGAAGTACAAGCTTCCCCTATGCCAACTAAGGTCTCAAAGTGTCACGCCCCACGGCGGCCGTCCCTGGGACGCGGCAAGTGGATATATGATATCAGCAGTCTAAACAGGAGGTCAATAATATACGCTAAACAACATCAACAATGACAACACAGACAACAATGAGGCTGACCATATATATACACAAATAGCGGAAGCTAAAAGACTGAATCTGTAATTCAAAGACATATTACAGACCCGATACATAATCAACTGTCCTGTGAGAGCCAATATATACAACGACATCCACATATAATACAAACGTGTGCCGAAGCACAGAACACAATACATACAATAAAAAAGGGATGCTGATAGCCTCTAACACTCGCGGAATGTGGCGCTGCTCCGCTACTGCTGAAGTCCCTCGGGGAGCTCCTCCTGCTGATCCGACTCAGATAACACTGGAGAAAAATATATGCGAGGGGTGAGCCACACGCTCAGTGAATAGCACAACCCATGCATCACAATTCATATTAACCACAATTAATTATTCAAAGCCTCAAACTGGCAGGAACTACACAATCCAGTGGGTCGCTACATCACCGACCCACCACACCCTCACCCTCACCCTCCAATAGGTGACATAGGATATTGGGACTGACTAGGCTGTTAATCACCCTTGGTCCACCGATAGTCTCTCCTCCAGTCCGTAGACCGCCTGGTCTACTCCCACATTCAGCACAGTCCGCCACCAAATCAGGAGGTGCCTACTGATGGGAGCCCTCTGTCAGGAAGGCCTGTCTAACGCTGGGGCAGTCTCTATACGGATCCAACAAAGGGAACAGAAACAGCCTATCCACACGTATACGATCCACTTGGATCCGCGGTATTCCCTTAACTGGAAAAAGAAACCTTGGGAGGGCACCATGAGGTCCCGATATAGGATATCCCGACAACCAAACAAGGAACACGGAGTAACCTAGCCCGGGTCTCAACGCTGACTTCGCAAGGCCCCTTAATCCAGAGAAGGGAGACTCTACTAATGTCATGAATTCTTCAGAATTCCTCCAGGGCGCATAACCAAGATGCGGGGAACATATATAATAACCACCAGCTTATAATACCTACTAAGGCATGCAAAAATACAGTAAGTTCGCATTTAATTTAATAAATTAAACTAATAGGACACATGCATAGGTCGAGGCTTTCCTAGCATGAAACATGGTGTCAGGATGCATGGCTCTTACACATATCCTAAGGGTGCAAGTCCCTAACATACAAGGTCTAGGGTGGCATGCATACTACATACTAATCATGCTGCATAGATTATATATTATACAAGTTAATATTAAACTATGTTGCCCCAGGGGAGGACGGTATACTTCCAAGTGCATATAGCGCCTCCCTACTGGGTTGGATTGTCCCACTCACCAATACCCGGGTCGACGCGTGACCGTCCGTCAAGATCTGCAAGACAGGGTAATTAACACGGTGAGTAAAATCACAATACAACAAAAATACGCTAAAAAATACCCAACACTCGGACAAACGTACATACGGCCCATACGCACGCGAGTCCGAGCACCCCGACTCACTCCCGAACCCCCGGGCAGCCATACGCACGGCCACCCGCCTCGGGCGCACTGCCGAGCCCCTGCCCGCACGCCCAGACACGCTGCGCACCGCGCGTCCAGCCCCGGATGCACCTGCGCGCACTGCGCCCCAGCGCAGCACCCCGCGCGCACTCCCGCTCGCCTCACCGCGCGCACAGCACGCACTGCGCCTCTGCGCAACGCTCCGCGCGCACGCCCCCGCACGGCGCCCAGCGCGCAGCACCCGCACGCGGCCCCGCGCGCACAGCACGCACTGTGCCTCTGCGCAGCGCTCCGCGTGCACGCCCCCGCACGGTGCCCAGCGCGCAGCACCCGCACACCACCAGCTCAACCCGCGCGCACGCCCGCGCGCACGCGCGCGTGCCCTGCCAGCTCGCCCGACAGCGCGCTTGCCTTGCGCCTGCCAGCCTGCCCTGCCTGCCGCCTGCGCCTGCCTGCCTGCGTGCGCCGCTGAGCCAGCATGCACCCGAGCCAACCCTAACACCTCCAACCACCCCCAACAGCCCCCTCCAACTCCCCAACAGCCATGCACACCCAAAAATACCTCCTAAACATGCATCTAGACAAGAATGGAAGGAAAGGAAGCTCACCCAAAGACGAGGAAGGGAAGGGAGGGAAGAACGGGTGCTCTTCGCGCACCGAAACACCACCTCCAAGACCACCACCACCAAGGTCTCCACTCAGCCAAAGAGGGGCTGAAAACAGAGGAGAAGAGGGTCCATTAGAGGAGGAAAAACAAAGGGAAATGAAGATCCAAGACCATGGATGGATAGATCGAGTCCTCACCTATCTTTTCTCCTTCTATGGCTTCTCAATCCAACACCTCTAGCTAGGTCATATGGAGGTTTTAAAGAGAGGGGAGAGAGAGATTTTAAGTGGAGAAGAAGATGAATAGGGGAGGCTCTAATGTGGTCGTGGGATTTATTTATGCTCACACACACACCACATACTCTCACACCCACTCACTTAGGGCTAATTAATTAGGTTTAGGTGCACTTAGGTGAGATTTGACCCTAGTCAACCCAACCACACTAAAAACCAAATCATTTGACCAAGTCAAGGGCCAACTTTGACCAAGTCAAGTCTCCCGATGACTTTTCGCTCGGTCAAAACCCGGATACGCTTCAGAACTGTGAAATTCTGAAACATTACCGGAATTCGATGAAATTTTCGTGAGTGGCTTGGAATGGCACCAGGACACATAATATGCAGTTAGATTTTCAATCGGAGCCCTCTAACTCAGGGTGATAGCTAAAAGTCCAAAATTTTAGCGGTTCCGATCGAAAAACGAAAAAAACTGAAAAACTGCCAGAATGTTCCAATGGTTACCAGAAGGCTAAAAAGTGACACATATATAACACAAAGGGCCAACAAAAAGTGGAATGCATGGGATACACTCACAAGATGAGGTCGTTAGTGTCACGCCCCAGGGCGGCCGTCCCCGGGACGCGGCAATGGTATTTATGATATCAGCAGTCTATACAGGGGGTCAATAACATACTCTAAACAACATCAAAATGACAACACAGACAAAAGCAGGGCTGACATGATATATACACAAATAGAGGAAGCTAAAAGACTGAGTCTGTAATTCAAAGACACATTACAGACTCAATACATAATCAACTATTCTGTGAGAGCCAATATATACGATGACATCCAATATAATACAACCGGGTGCCCAAGCACGGATATATAATACATACAATAAAAAGGGGGTGCTGATAGCCTCTAACACTCGCAGAATGTGGCGCTGCTCCGCTACTGCTAATATACCTCGGGGAGCTCCTCCTTCAGATCCGACTCAGTGATAATGGAGAAAAAAATATGCGAGGGGTGAGCCACACGCTCAGTGAATAGCACAACCCATGCATCACAATTCATATTAACCTCAAAATTATTCAAAGCCTCAAAGTGGCAAGAACTACACAATCTAGTGGGTCGCAACATCGCCGACCCACCACACCCTCACCCTCAACCTCCAATAGGTGACACGGCTATTGGGACTGACTAGGCTGTTAATCACCCTTGGTCCACCGATAGTCTCTCCTCCACTCCGTAGCCCGCCTGGTCTACTCCCACAATTCAGCACAGTCCAAAACCAAATCAGGAGGTACCTACTAATGGGAGCCCTCTGTCAGGATGGCCTGTCTAACGCTGGGGCAGTCTCTATATTGATCCAACGAAGGGAACAGAAACAGCCTACCCACACGTATACGATCCAATTGGATCCACCGACAACATCTTCTTAACAATTTAAATGCCATGAATTCTTACGAATTCCTCCAGGGCGCATAACTACGATGCGGGGAAGCCTATATTATAACTGCATGGTTATAATATTCACTAAGCATGCTCACTACTAAATAACTCACATTTGATTTAAAATAAATTAAATTAAATGGGACACATACATAGGTCAAGGCTTCCTAGCATGGAAATATGATATCAGGATGCATGGCTCTTACACATATCCTAAGGGTATGAGTCTCTAACATACAAGGTCTAGGGTGGCATGTATACTACATAACCATCATGCCTGCATAGATTACATAATATACAAGTTAATATTAAACTATGGTGCCCGGGGAAGGACGATACACGCCTAAGAGCATATACGCCTCCCAACTGGGTTGGATTGTCCCACTCACCAATACCCGGGTCGTCGGGTGACCATCCGTCAAGATCTGCAAGACAGGGTATTCAACACGGTGAGTAAAATACACAATTCATACAAAAATACGCTAAAAATACACTAAAAAATACCAAACACTCGGACAAACGTGCATACGGCCCGCACGCACGCGAGCCCGAGTGCCCTGACTCACTCCCAAACCTCCGGTAGCCATACGCACGACCACCCGCACGCGCACGCACGGGTGCGCACGCACGCACGCACACCCTTGCTCCGGGCACACTGCCGCACCCCTGCCCGCGTGCCCAGACACGCCGCACGCTCGGGCGCACGCACGCGCGCGCCCGCTTGCACCGCGCGTCCAGCCCCAAATGCACCCGCGCACACTGCGCCCCAGTGCAGCACCCCGCACGCACTCCCCGCTCGCACGCCTGCTCGCCCTGCGCCCACTGCGCCCCCTGCGCACCACCCGCACACTGCCCGCTCACCCCGCGTACTGCGCCCCCTGCGCAGCACCCGCACGCATGCCCGCGTCCCCTGCCAGCTCGTCCGACAGCGCGCCTGCCCTGCGCCTGCCAGCCTGCCCTGCCTGCCTGCCTGCCGGCCCACGCGCGCAGGCCCAATGAGCCCGCACTGCCCGAGCCGACTCTACCACCTCCCTCAGCCCTCCCCCACCCCAAACCCTCATGCTCACCTAGCACATCCAAAAACACCTCCTAAACATGCATCTAAACAAGAAAAGGAAGGAAAGAAGGCTCACCCAAGGAGAGGAAGGGAAGGGGAGGAGATCGGGTGCTCTTCGCGCACCGATTTACCACCTCCAAGACCACCACCACCAAGATCTCCACTCAGCTAAAAACATAGGTAAAAAGGGACCATGAGAGGGGGTCACACATGAGGGAACTCGAATCCGAGACCATACAAAGGTAGATCGGGTCCTCACCTTTCTTTTCTCCTTCTAGGGTTTCTTGATCCAACACCTTCTACTAGGTCTAAATGGGGTTTTAAAGAGAAGGGAGAGAGAGATTTGAAGTGGAGAAGAAGATGAATAGGACATCTAACTATTCCTAGGCGTGGACTTAAAGGGGGTCACACACACACCTCACACACTCACGCACTTACACTTAGGGAAAAAAAGATTAGGTTAAGCTAGGTTTAGTTAGGTCTAAGTGATCTTTGACCCTAGTCAACCCAACCACACTAAAAACCAAAACCCATTGACCAAGTCAAGTCTCCCAATGACTTTTCGATTGGTCAAAACCCTGATATGATTCAGAACTGCGAAATTCTGAAACGTTACCGGAATTCAATAAAATTTTCGTGAGTGGCTTGAAATGGCACCAGGACACATAATATGCAGTTAGATTTTCAATTGGAGCTCTCAAACTCAAGGTCATAGCCAAAAGTTTAAAATTTTAGCGGTTCCGATCGAAAAACGAAAAAGCTGAAAAACTGCCAGAATGTTCCAAGGTTACCAGAAGGCTAAAAAGTGACACATATATAACATTCTTCCCCCCTTAGGAAATTTTGTCCTCAAAATAAATACAAAAACATCTAGGAAGGGAAAAGATGCGGATACGCGTCACGCAAGGCGTCCTCGAGCTCCCAAATGGCCTCGGCACCAGAACGGTGCTGCCATCACACCTTGACCAACTGGACGGTCTTGGTGCGGAGCCTCTTCTCACGGCGGTCCAGGATCTCAATCGGCTGCTCCACGAATGACAAGTCCGGCTCGAAGACAAGCGGCTCGAACGGGATGACGTGAGCAGGATCGTGGACATAACGCCTCAGCTGTGAGACATGGAAGACGTCATGGGCCTGAGCCAACTGTGGGGGCAGAGCTATGCGATAGGCAACACTCGCTCGAGGATGAGGAACGGCCCAATGAAACGCGGACTCAGCTTGCCCCGCACACCAAAACGGAAGATGCCCTTCATCGGGGACACCTTCAAGAAGACATGGTCACCAACCTCGAAGGCGAGCTCACGGCGACGACGGTCGGCGTAGCTCTTCTGACGGCTCTGAGCGACTCGGATACGCTCGCGAATCGTCTTGACCATCTCTGAGGTCTGGTGAATGATCTCTGGTCCCTCCAACTGGCGCTCTCCGACCTCGTCCCAACACAAGGGGGACCTGTAGCTGCGGCCATAGAGCGCCTCGTAAGGAGCCATCCGGATACTTGAGTGGTAGCTGTTGTTGTAGGCAAACTCCACCAACGGAAGGTGCCTCTCCCAACTGCCCCCAAAATCGAGAACGCAGGCTCGCAGCATGTCCTCCAGGGTCTGAATCGTCCTCTCCGACTGGCCGTCCGTCTGCAGATGAAACGCTGTACTGAAGTGGAGGTTCGTACCTCTGACCACGCTGCCTGATGCCTGAGCCTCCTCTGCCGAAAGCGCTGCCACTCGGCCCTAGACGAACTAAGGCTGAGGAGCAGGGGCACGCCTCGCCGGCTGCGCTGGCTACCTCCTCTGGTCAGCACGGCCACCCTGTGGCTGCTGCTGCTGACGCTGAGGCTGCTGCTGCGGCTGGCGCTGAGGCTGCTGCTGCTGCTGGCGCTGCTGCTGGAACGGCTGCTGAAACGGCTGCTGCTGCGGAGGCATCACGCGGGGTCGGCCAGCATCAGGGCAATTATACAAGATATGCCCGACACGCTGACAGTGATAATAGCGCCGCGTCTCTGGTCACCTTGCCTGGACTAGCACTGCTGCGATGGGTGCTGGACCTCGCACTGGCACCGCATCTGCTGAGGAGAGGCAGCCGCTGACCGATCAAAGCGGGGCCTCTTCTTCTTGCGCTGTCCCTGGTCCTGGCTCCTGGGTGGCCTCTGGTCTGCCGAAGGGGTCGAAGCCCTCACGAGGATCCCGAGGTCTCGCTCGACTGTCTTCGCTCGAGACACCAAGTCGGAGTACCTCGTGAATGCCTGGGAGGTAACATGCACCCGAATGGCGCTGTTGAGACCAAGCTCGAATCGATGGCACCTCGTCTCCTCGTCCATCACCAAGGCTGGAGCAAATCTGGATAGCCTCGTGAAGCGTGTGGAGTAGTCAGCGACAGACATAGAGCCCTGCGTCAGCTGCTCAAACTCCTGCATCACTATCTGACGTGTCGAGAATGGGAAGTACTCCTCCAAGAAATATCTCCTGAATCCCGCCCACGTAAGCTGCTCCACACCCTCGGGGATGTCTACTGATCTAGTAGCCCACCAGTCGGCGGCGCTACCCTTCAGCATAAAAGTGGCCAGGGAGACTCGCTGGCGGTCGGTGCAAAGCATGGTCGAGAAGATCGCATCCACCTCCATCAACCAACGCTCTGGGGCAAGGGGATCCTCCGTTGACCCTGGAACTCGGGAGGGTGGAGCTTCAGAAAGGCTGCGAGGCCACTCTGCTGCACCCGCGCTGCAGCCTCTAGCACCACCTCCCTCTCCCGGGGATCCTGAACTCTGACTGTCGGAACCACCACGGGGACTGGGGGTACGTCGGGTACCACAGGTGGATCTGCCGCCAAGGGGACCTGCGGAACTGCCTCGCGGGCCGCACGCAGCTCCTGAATCTCCCGTGCCTGATCTGCCAACACTCTGGTCTGGGCCTCCAATGCCCTGGTCTGCATCTCCACCAAATCAGCTATCCGCGCACACGCGCTCCCATGCAGGAGGCTCCTGCGCTGATCCTGGCCTCACGGCTGAGGACTCACCAATAGCATCCTCGCCCCTGGTAGGTCCGGAAACCTCCAAAGGTCGAGAGGGACCACGTCCGCGCCATCCTCTGCGAGGAGGCATATCAGCAACCTAAGAAAACCAGACACTAGGATCAGAATACTCATATAGAAATCCTAGGACTCATCTCTACGAAAAAGAAGACAATTGGCTCTGACAGGACTAGGCTCTGATACCAACTTTTGTCACGCCCCAGGGCGGCCGTCCCCGGGACGCGGCAAGTGTATACATGATATCAGCAGTCTATACAGGGAATCAATAAATCACTCTAAACAACAACTAAAAATGACAACACAGATAAAAGCAAGGCTGACATGATATATACACAGATTGCGGAAGCTAAAAGACTGAGTCTGTAATCCAAAAACATACTACAGACTCGACACATAATCATATGTCCTGTGAGAGCCAATATACATCAATAATCCAAGTACAATCCAAACTGGGTGCCCAAGCACAGAAATATATACATACAATAAAAAGGAAGGATGCAGATGGCCTCAAAAACTCGAGGGACGTGGCGCTACTCCGCTACTGGTGCAGTCGCTCGGGAAGCTCCTCCTTCAAGTCCGTCTCGGTAATCACTGGAGAAAAATAATTATGCGAGGGGTGAGCCACACGCTCAGTGAATAGCACAACCCATGCATCACAATTCATATTAACCACAAATAATCAGCAAAAGCCTCAAAGTGGCATAAACAACACAAATCCGGGGGTTCGTCACATCGCCGAAACCCCATACCCTCACCCTCACCCCTCAATAGGTGACAAAGGGTATTGGGACTTAGCAGGCTGATAATCATCCTTACACAATCCTGTGGGTCGTCACATCGCCGACCCACCACCACCCTCACCCTCACCCCTCAACAGGTGACATAGGCTATTGGGACTGACTAGGCTGTTGGTCACCCTTGGTCCACCGATAGTCTCTCCCTGCTCCGTAGGCCGCTTGGCCACCCCCACATTCAGCACAGTCCGTCCCAAATCAGGAGGTGCCTACTGATGGGAGCCCCTGCACGGGACAGCCTTTCTAACGCCGGGGCAGTATCTACACGGATCCAACGAAGGGAACAGAACAGCCCATCCATACGCATATGATCCACTCGGATCCACCGACAACACATCTAAACAACTCTAATGTCCTGAATTCTTCAGAATTCCACCAGCGCGCATAACCAAGATGCGGGGAAATTATATATAATAAAAATGAGGAAAAGAAACCTTGGGAGGGCAACCTGAGGTCCCGATATAGACATCCCGCCAACCAAACAAGGAACACGGAGTACTCTAACCCGGGTCTCAATGTTGACCTCGCAAGGCCCCTTAATAAATCAAACTAATAGGACGCATGCATAGGTCGAGGATTTCCTAGCACGATAACAAGGTGACAGGATGCACGGCTCTTACACATATCCTAAGGGTGCAAGTCCCTAACATACAAGTCTAGGGTGGCATGCATTCTACACATTAATCATGCTTGCATGGATTACAATTAACAAGTTAATATCAACTTCGGTGCCCCAGGGGAGGACGGTATACGCCCAAGTGCATATAGCGCCTCCCAACTGGGTTGGGTTGTCCCACTCACCGGTAACCGGGTCGTCGCGTCACCGTCCGTCAAGATCTGCAAGACAGGGTATCAACTTGGTGAGTTAAAATCCACAAATACCACAAAATACACAAAAATACGCTAAAATACCCAACACTCGGACAAGCGCACATACGGCCTGCACGCGCGCGAGCCCGAGCACCCCGACTCACTCCCGAACCCTCGGCAACCAACCGCACGGCCACCCGCCCCCGGATGCACCGCCGCGCCCCAGCCCGCGCACCCAGGCGCCCTGCCGAGCCCCTGCCCGCACGCCAGGACACGCCGCCGAGCTCCCCGGGTGCACCTCGCGCTCACTGCGCCCCAGCGCAGCAGCCGGCGCGCACACCGCACGCCCTACGCCCCAGCGCCTCACCCCGCGCGCACCCCGCGCGCACAGCACGCCTGCGCCTCTGCGCAGTGCTCCGCGCGCACGCCCCCGCACGGCGCCCTGCGCGCAGCGCCCCAGTGCCCAGCACCCGCGCCCAATGCCCAGCACCCGCGCCCAGCGCCCAGCACACGCGCGCCCTGCCACCTGCTCCGCCTTCTGTGCTGCCTGCCTGTGTTGCCACCCTGCCCGAGACAGCCAACTACCCTGCCCGAGCCACCCTACCACCTCTCACCGGCCACCAATGGCCTCCAACCGCCCCTAACCACCACCACACACGCAAAGACACCCCCAAACATGCATCTAAACATGGAAAAGAAGGAAAGAAACCTTACCCAAGGAAAGGAAAGGAAAGGAAGGGGACCGGGAGCTCTTCGTGCACCGAAACACCTCCCCAAAGACCTCCACCACCAAGCTCTTCCTCCGCCCTCGAAATGGCTGAAATCAGGGGAGAAAAGAGGGGGTGAGAAGGGGCTAAACACGTCGGAACTTGAATCCGAAACCACCGGTAGATAGATCGGGATGAGATCTAACCTTTCCATTCTTTGTGTTTTGAGTTTCAAGCACTCTAGGTAGCTCAAATCCAAGAAAAGGAGAGAGGGAGAGAGACAAAACCAATGGGGAAGATGATGAATTGTGGGGGGCTAAATTTTAGATTCACTTATATATAATCCCTCACTTAGATTAGGGTTAAGAGAGGATTAATTTGGTTTAAGAGAGGATTAGGGGCTTTAAAGTGAGTTTTGACTTGGGTCAACTCAACCACACAAAAAAACAAAAAGGGTTGACCAAGTCATGGGCCCACTTTGACCGAGTCAACTCTCCCAATGACTTCTCGCTCGGTCAAAACCCGGATACGCCCCAGAACTGTGAAATTCTGAAACGTACCGGAATTCGATGAAATTTTCGTGAGTGGCTTGAAATGGCACCATGACACATAATATGCAGTTAGATTTTCAATCGGAGTCCTCAAACACAGGACGATAGCTAACAGTCCAAAATTTTAGCGGTTCCGATCGAAAAATGAAAAAACTCAAAAACTGCCAGAATGCTCCAATGGTTACCAGAAGGCTAAAAGTGACACATATATAACACAGATGGCCTGGATGCTGTCTAGCCATGGACGCCCTAGCATCAGAGGGTATCTCGTGTCGATGTCAGCTACGAAGCACTCCATCTCGCAAATCAGGGGACCAACGGCCAGTTCGAATATCCCGGGACCGTAGATGGTCTTTCCGGAATGGTTGAAAGCCTGGATAGTGGAGTGTACCGGCTGAACAAAGGGGCGGCCTCGCTTGGGCATTTCTTGGTAGGTGGAACAAGTCATGATATTCATCCCTGATCCTGGATCGATGAAGATGTTGTTTAGCGGGATGGCCTGGAGTCGCCCGCGAACATGGAGGGGATATACTCGCAGCCTTTGATCAGGAAGGTCTTTGTCAGTGAAGGAGATGGTTATTGGATGGCGTGGGCTGTCTACTGTATCAGTGCTTTTGGAGGACCCATTGTCGTCTGGATGCAGATCATCCAAAGTACATTCCCCTTCTTTGGGTCCTTCGTTCGCTCCTTCGGGAACCTCTTCCAATGGTTCCTCGTTTTCTTCTTCTCCCAGATTGTCCAGTCCACTTTCATCGGACTCTATGTTGATGACTTAAGGCAGGGCGGGGACTACTTGTTCTTCCTCGCCATATAGTATGGCGAGGTCGTGGTTGTCGAGGTTCAGCTGGAAAGGCTCGTCCTGTCCTTCCTCCTCGGACTCTTCGAATGAACTGCCGTCGGTAGTACTCTCTGAGCTGCTCGGCTCCGGTGATGGATGTCTCTCTCTCTTAACCATGTTGACAGCGTGGGCTCTGGAAGTGGAGGCTTGGTCGTGATCTGGCATAGGGTCAGTGAATATGCCAAGTGGCTTGTTTGCTTGGGGATTGCCCCGGCTCAGATGGCCTTTGATCATGGCCCAATCAAGGCGCCTATCATCATTTAAATCATAAACAAAGTCCTGAAAGACAATGCATTGTTCTACGGTGTGACCATGCTGTTGATGGTACTAACAGTAACGTGCAGTGCTGGCCCCGGGGAGTGAGGGCCTAGCAGCAGGGAGGGAGATACTATTGGTGTCCATCATTACCTTAAAAATCTTTGTTAAGGTTTCTGGGAGGGGTGGGTAAGAGTCTCTCTTTCCCATCCGTCTTGGGCCATAGGAGGTTGGAGGGGAGACTTCATTGTAGGAGCTTTGTGGCGGCCGTCTAGGGGTTAGGTTTTGCGCTCTTGGGGGAGCGGAATAAGCAGGGGGAGTCCTAGTTTGGCCTTGGCTTTGAATTATGGGGCTCTGGACTGGAGGACTTTGGACTACTGGGTTTTGTCTTATCGGCACGGGGGCGGGTACTGATCGAGGAATGAAGTTTTGATTGGCTTGCCGAGGCGGCACATATCCGGACGAACCGGGCGTGTACTGTCTCGGAGCTGACCCTTGATCAGGGACTCGCGCTCCGTTCGGGTAGAGTGCCAAAATTTGTGTGATCCCCTCTACCGTGGGGGTGTGCGCCTTTCTCGGGTTGTCCAACCCTATGGCTGATAGGTGGGGACTGGGTTTGGACTGCTGGGGCTGCACAACGGGAAATCCTGTTGTGGCGGTCAATGAGAAGCTGGTACGTGGTACAGTCTCCGTACGAAAGACTCGTACGGAGCTCTGGACTCAGGCTTTGCAACATCATGTCAATTTCTTGACATTCTGTTAATTGTAGGCCAGTTCGGTGGACGAGGGTGCACCACCTAGACACGTACTGCTCAAATTCCTCCCTAGGCCTCATTCTTTCTACGGTTAGGTCTGAAATAGAGGGGGTCCTAATCCTCTGATAACCGTAGCGGCCTAGAAACTTCTCGCTTACAGCCGAGAAGTTTGACAAATGATCTACAGGGAGGGTGGAGAACCATTGCAGTGCTTCTCCTTCCAATGATTTTTGGAAGAGGAACACTAGCAGAGGTTGGTCATCTAGAAACGGTCGGGCGTCTAGATAAAAGGTGGTCAAATGAACGTCTGGGTCTCCACGACCGTTGTACCAGTGAAATTTTAGGATTTTAAATCCCTCCAATAGGTGGACTGACGGGATCTGTCTCAGGTTATATAGAGACATGTGCTTGGGGGTGGAAGGGTCAGTCTCGGAGAGAATTCTCTGGATGGTTTTATTCAACGTTTCTCCCCTAGGAGGGCTGTTTAGTGATCCCAGGTTAGAGGTGGCCTGGTAAGGGCTCGGAACAGAGCGGTTGGGAATATTGGATTCGCGGGGGAAGGTGGGGCAAAGGAAAAGAGGCTTGGACTCGGATTTACCGAGAAGCCAGGTGTTGGTAGTGTATTGGGGGTGGGACAAGCCTTGGGGGTCTTAACAGGAGTTTTCTGCTTCAAGGTCTAGGCCTGGTGATAGTCGGTGAGGTCATTGAACATGTCTTCAACGGACTAGTATCCTAGGTTAGCCATCCTCTCCTCTAGGTGGTTGAGGAATTGGGCGGTTTGGTCTCCCTGGTTGTCTTTCTCCTCCACTACTTTCTCATGGGTGTAGGCCTCCATGGTGTGAATATGGAAAAGCCTAGGTGTAAATGAATGCAGACTTAAAGCAGTAAATAAAGCGGTAAAGGGGTGCGCAGCTGTGTGCGGCTTAAAGCAGTAAAGGGTGCAACTGTGTGCGGCTTAAAGCAGTAAAGGGTGTGCAACTATGTGCGGCTTAAAGCAGTAAAGGGGTGCGCAGCTGTGTGTGGCTTAAAGCAGTAAAGGGGTGCGCAGCTGTGTGCGGCTTAAAGTAGTAAAGGATGTTGTAATGCAAAGTAGAGGAGGGTCAGACTTGAGGGGTGGGAAATCCTAGTTTTCCTAGAGGGGTGATGGCATTCTAGTCAGGTTTATTGGAAGGAAGCAGAAGAGGATTACCTTTTGTTGTCTTTCACGAGGGAGGTCCCACCGTGATCGCCAGGCTGTCGGTATCGGATTTCAGAAGGGGGGTTGGGGGGTTGGATGTGCTCCAGGGAGCCTTCCTCCCTCTCTTCCTCGTCCTTCGAGGTCTGCGTGTGTGGGGGTTCTTTGGAGGCTTGGATCCGGAGAGCTGCGCCTTGGCAGGCTCGGTCGGATCGTCTCTCGGAAGGGGTGGTGGGTTGGTTTTTTGTTCCTGGCTGAGGCGGCCGACAGGTCCTCAGGAGGATTCAGGGGTGGTTGTGATCGCCACCTGCTTTTCTCAAAAAGCAGGAAAAGTTGGGGTGGATTTGATCGCCTTCGTGGGGGAGTTTGTGGGTCTCCGCTTTGAGACACTAGCATGCCGTACACAGAGGTGAAGATAGGGATCCTCTTCTGCTTCGGGAACTTGACTAAAGGAGAATTGGAACTCAGGTAGGTTAGGGAAAGGGCCGGCTAGTGGTGTTTAGCTACCTGGTGGGGGGCGGTTAGTTAGGAGTAGCCGCCTGGTGTCTGGTTCAATTTGGGCAGAACCTGGGTAGGGTTTGATTTGGGTGTTTGGCAGAGGTTAAGCTGGGTTTAACCTGGGTTTTTGAGAGTGAATTTGGAGGATAATTTGGTGTAGGAAGATGGGTTTTTCTCTCAAAATAGAGCTCTCTCTCTCTCTCAAGAGTTTTGAAGTGGTGGTGGGGGGTATGGCAATGTGAATTCTTGTTTGTTGAATGGGATTGGGAATGGTTGATTGATTGTGGGTTATTGATGATTGATGATGAAGAAGAAGTGCTTGGAGATATTTATAGTAAAAGAGGTGTAGGGTAGTGTCACTGGACAATAGATCAAAATGGATAATAAGGTGCTTGATTTGACCTCCCATTAGATCTTTGTTCTCTGACAATGTCCAGGTAAGGGGCGGCAAGTTGGAACTAGCCGCCCAGTGAGGGGTGGCTACTCTCAAGTAGCCGCCCCCATCATAACCTGCCAAACATTCCATCTCTGACAAGTGGTGGCTTGGGTCAGTTACTAAGGTTGAACCGGCTGAGATGGGACGACTAGAAGTTACAATCCGCCGCAATCATGCTTGCTTTATGTCCCATCCAGGAAGGCGGTTTGGGGTCGATCAAGGGGGCGGCTAGTTCAGACTAGCCGCCCGGTATGGGGCGGCTACTTTCTTTTAGATTTTTCTAAGTGTTGGACTTTAGGGTTTCTGGTCTTAGTTTTTAAGGGAGTTTTTCTATTAGATGTCTAAATGTGGTTGTTTTCGATATTACTTGAAGTAAATTTCTTTTCTTTGGACGGTCAAAATTAGGGTATCTACAATTAGGAGGACAAGTCGTTAAAATGTCAATCGTTCTGTGACCCATCATCGGGATCAGACCCAGAACCAGGAGAGGAAGCGCTAGCGACGTGAGGAGAGACATTGTTCAACCTGTCTTCATATCCTTGACGATAGCCATGGTCGTAATTCTTGTCGGCACAGGTCGTCAAAGAATCCAATATCTCTTGTATTTGGTTTTTCACCGACGCGAAGGCTTCGTCTCAACCCTTTGTCAGTCCGTCCTCGTACGCGGCCGCGACATCAGCCTGAAGGCCAGAGATAACGGCCTGTTGATCTCATGACTCCTACGTCAGAACATCAACTCGTTTCTCTACATTTTTCACTCACAGAGAAAGCATGGCCTGATTGAAGGACTGAGAAAGCTTCAAGTCGAGAAGCTCTTTCACTCGCTCTACAGCAGCCACGGTGCGAGCTTCAGCTGTAACCAAGTCGCGACGAGAAGAAGATTCAGCTAACTCTGCCGCCAGGCGAGCACAATTCACCATCGCCGTTTGCTCTTCAGCAATCTTAAGTTGCACCTCTCGGTGATGCGCGAACTCATGCGTTGCCTTCAGCAGTAATTCAACCTTCTTTGCGTCGAGTTCACGCTCGCTGAGCGCTTGGAGGAGGACAAAGTTCTGAAAAAGCAGATCATCAGAGCTCTGAAGTTGGACACAAAGAAAACAAAGGGGTAGGGTTGCTTACGTTGTATATGCTCCAATCGAGCCGAGTAAAAAGCGCCTCAATCGTGGCCTGGCGAGCGCTTTCCAAGTCATCATCAAGAAGGCAGCCCCTGAGTTGAGCACAAGCAACCTCCTTGTTGGTGCGCCCGACTAGAGGGCCACCAGAAAGGGAACGTCTCAGCATTTGAGAAGGATACATATAAAGCACATCAAGGTTCTGATGCTTCATGAGATCAAAGAATTTCTCCTATGTAGGCATGATTGTGATGGAATCAGAGATTGACAGAGAATATCTCAGTCTCTAAACGATGTCTATTGACATGGTGATGCGAGAAGAAAAACGAGAAGAGGCAAGGTTTGAAAATGAAGAGGGGATTTGATTTTTGAATTCTCTCTCCTCTTCTCAGCGAGTGACGACTACATTAAGAGGACGGTTCTTCCTCGAGAACTTCCCGCAATCATGGTAAAGGCGCACAAATTGAGATTGTGGAAGATTTGTCACCAAAATCTTCTGGAGAAATCAAGGGACAGCTGGCGCGGGAGACGAGGCGTTAGTTTCGACAGATGTGCAGCTTACGTGGCAAGTTTATGATATTTCTATCTCTAGCTTTCCACGTGGCCTCGTGAAAAGACAGATCGGCGGGAGGGTCATTACGACCATATGAATGCAACCAAGAACATCCTAATCGAGGGCATGACACAAGGCATCTCTACTCATTTTACGCAGAGTAACCTAGTCACCTAGCGCGGTTGATTTGCGGTTGAAATCGATGAGACTTAGCTTTGAAGCGCTAAGGTGGGAAAAAGTAAGCATACAATGAGGAAGATAGCCTATGTTATTTAAGGGCTTGGCTAAATGACATGAGTGCACAAGACAAGAGCAAGGTTGACCCAAAAAGTAATTTTTTATTCATTGATTGGATAAAGATTACGCAAAAAAAAAATACAGATGCTCAACCCTCTGTTCTGTTCTCTGCTCGGCCCTTTCCACGGAACCACCTCTCCCGTGTGGCGCTGTGATGTATTGGCCGTTCCTCGTTGCTCATCTCTCAAAAACCACATAAGTGGTCAGCATAGCCCAAGCGGTAGCCGCTGATGAAGTCCAAAAGATGAACCTCTTCATCACCCTCGCAAGCTTCGCGGAGAAACCGTAGTTGTTGATCTATGGAGAGGATGGCTGCATGAGCTAAGGCTTGCAAATTCCTAGATGGATCGTCCATAGGGAGATTGACACCCAGAAAATGATCCTCCAGAATAGGAGCAGCATCTGCACTAGCACCCGGGATCACTGGGGGCACCACCGGCAGGGCGTCAACATCCATGTCACGGGTGGGAGGAACAGTATCCCCAAGGAGAACAGACGATGAAGAAAAAGAAGAGGAAGATGATGAAGAGGGTAGGGGTCGGACAGAAGGCAGCGGCAAAGAGGTAAGGTCCACCGGTTGGGTAATGGAACATGACCTAGAGCCCAACCAGAGGAGCCTCATAGAGCGTCGCCGCATCCCTTCGACCGGAGCAGGAGGATGGGGAACCGAACCCAGGCCATCGATAGGCTCAACCACACCGGCAAGAAATCTCACCTCAGATGGTGCACGTCTCGGTTCCTCCAATCCAAGAAGCTCCCACCATGATCAGTCCGGATACTCCATCACCTAAGAGATGTCATCTTTCTTGACCTCCTCGACATCCGGCCTAGGGGCATCCACCTTCGCCTTCCGGGGATGGCACAGGTGGCGGTGGGAAGAATCCCAGCCATCTGGCATCCAGGGACCCCGAACCTGGACCCTGCGATCTTGTCAGTCGGAGATTTCACCCCGGGACATGCCAAGGACTAGTTTCTGGCACCCTGGCCTGCGCGAGAGATGTAGAAGGACGGGGACTGTCCGGAGGTTGAAGCGTTGACCTGATAGATCCAGCGGATCTCGGTCAAGCCGAGTTCAACCCAGTCCTCCTTCCCAACGTGACCACACACATTAAGATGCGGTACACGTTGGGAACAAGCGAGATAGGGTGGAGGCCGAAGAAGTCAAGAAACTCTGCCACCAAGTGTAGCAGAGGAAGAGAAAGACCCATTCCTTGAAATTGCTGGGGTAGAGGAGAACGGAATCAAGATAGAGAGTGGGGACCTCATCCTCGGCCAACTCGTCAACTGCGAAGTCTGAGGAGATGCCCAACTCTCTGTGAAGGGTTGCGGTAATGGCATTTTTCTCCATGATAGTTGTAATATCCATGGAGTTTTCAAAGGTCAAAAGGAAAAAACCGAGATGGGATGAGGAGCGCCTCCCTCTCGACCCTTAAATACCGTCGAAGCGATGCTTCAAAAAGATGGCAGCACTTATTCGCTACAAATATCGAGGAGTAGTCAATGCAAATAAAAGGGATTTCATGAAATCCGAAGAGGCGCTGACGTTTGGATGTTCCAAACACCACAGGAGGCCATGCGCCATTAATGCTGACACAGCAAATCAGCCGTCAAATCCTGAATGGATCAGAAAATCCCGAGAAAACAGACGAGCTGATCTCTGACCCCCCGAGAGGGGCGGAGGCAAGATGATTTTTCCTGATCTCGTACTCTCTCGACAATTCAAAAGGGCAGGAGAGGGGGCATCTGTGGAGGCAAAAATTTGCACCATGACACGTGTCAGGCAAGGACTGACGTGTCATAGCAAGACGAATATGGGCCATGCGTGAGTCCCGCGAATTAGAGTCTAGATTATGAGCAATGATGACTTTCCCATATGCGTTGACACGAGTAGATTCAGGGTCTAGTCGGACAGTCGGGCACCTCGCGAACGAATACCACTCCGAGCAATTAAGGCACGACCAAACAAGAGGTATGGTTGAATCACCTTGCTCCTCGCGTACGAGTAGAGAAGACATGACTAGATAAGAGATATGGTCGGGTGATCTGCCGTCTCGCGGGAGTACTCAAAAGGATGTGAGAGGGAAACGAGTAGGACAAAGGGTCACGAACAGACTGAAGAAATGGTTAAAGAAATGAAACGCATGTAACTGCCAAGTTGGCAATTAAAGTCTACTACCTACGAAACGTGGGTAATTAAGGGTTCGACGTGGAGAACGTTTCCATTGAAAAAAGCCCACTAAACACTTAGTGGCAAGACAGTTACAAGGCCAGTAAAGGAACTACGTGTGACTTGATCCCCAAGGGGTACGTAGGCAGCCTATAAAGAGGTCGCGCGATAGCACTCTAAAGGCCCAGTCATTCACCCAGTCATGAAGACAAAAAAAGACAGATTCAAGCTATCAAATTAATTTTCTTTTCCACAAAAAGTCAAATCCTATTTTTAATCTCATTTCTACAAATATAATTGTAGGGGAAATTATCCTCCTCAGTTAGGTACATTGTTTTTTTTTTTATTGTAAACCTCGTCTAATGAGGTTTATATTTTGATGAAAAATGCATGTGTGTTACGCCATTTCAAATTGAATATGAATCAATTTTTAGTAAATGAAATTTTTTTTAATGAGATATATATACCTCACCTGACGTGATATATACCTCGTTGGGAGGTGATCAGGGGAGGGGGCGACGACTAAGAGGTGTTGAACATCAGACCAGTCGAAGGAGATACCAAAGGAGGGGGAGCGAGACTGAGAGAGAGGATCAGAGGAAAAACCAGTTGGGCTAGGGTTGGAGTTGTAACCCATAGTATTATAATGTGTGGGATTAGGCCTGTCAACGGGTCACGGGTCAACCCAGATCCATCTAGATAAAAGGCGTAAAATATCTGACCCGGAGGACCCGAGACCCGATATGGATTTGATCATCCAAATGAGACAGGTCTTGGTCAATCCCAACCTGATCCTATGGACCCGATGGACCAACAATACTTATATTTATTTTATGAGTGCTGATACACGTGGCCCATTTTTACAGCCCGTTTTGTAACCCATACGCTATGATAAAGTAGTATATACTGCACTATCATAGTGTATACTCTAGTCCGTTTTTTTCATTTTTTTACCATGAAAAAAATACACTAATATATCTTAGTATATACTTCATTTCTTATATTAGCATATACTTCAAAGGATGAGTGTATAATTTTAATAGCGTCCGGTTCACTTCAACTACTCCTCCTTTCCACTATCCTCCTCCTCTCCCTCTCAACCTCTCCCACTCACGCTCTAAAACCATCCAAACCTCAAGCGCTATTTCTCCCTGTCACCAAAGACACCACCAACCTCCAATACGTGTCCCATCTCTCCCAACGCACCCCCCTCGTGCCATTGAAGCTGGTTCTAGACCTCGGCGGACAGTATTTATGGGTCGACTACGACCTTGACTATGTCTCCTCCTCCTACAAGCCTGCACATTGCAAGTCAAAGCAATGCATATACGCCGGTGACACCTTCGCGTGCAGCACGTGCAAAGCCACACCAAAACCAGGGTGCAACAACGACACCTGCTCCGTCAACCCGGGGAACCCCATTGGCAACTTTGGCATGACAGGCGAGATCGCGCAGGACGTCATCACAATCCAGTCCACTTACGACGGCTCAACCCCCGGTCCATCACTCACCGTCACTCGCTTCCTGTTCACGTGCGGGTCCACTGCACTTTTGAGCGGCCTCTTCAGCGGCGCGAAGGGGATGGTGGGTCTCGGACGGACCCACATCTCCCTCCCGACGCTGCTCGCTGACGCGATGGGCGTCGCGCAGAAGTTCACTGTCTGTCTCTTGTCGTCGAAGGGTGTCGTTTTCTTTGAAGACGGGCCTTATGTCGTGCTCCCGCGAATGGACGTTTCTTAGGGACTCACTTACACTCCTCTTTTGAAGAACCCGGTGAGTACCGCGGTTTTGAATTTTGAAGGGGAGCCGTCTTACGAGTATTTCATTGGGGTGGGAGTCCATTAAGATCAATGGCAAGGCCGTCCTGTTGAACGTGTCGCGCCTTTCAATCAGCAAGGATGGAATGGGAGGCACGAAGATCAGCACCTCGGATCCTTACACAAAGTTGGAGACCTCGATATACAATGCCTTCACGAAGGCCTTCGTAAGGGAGGCCACGTCTCTAAAGATGACTAAGGTGGCTTCCGTGGCTCCTTTTAAGACCTGTTTCAGCTCCAAAGGCAGACCCAGTACTAGGGTTGGGCCTGTGGTGCCGATGATCGATCTCGTGCTGCAGAACGAGAGTGTTTACTGGAGGATCTTTGGGGCGAATTCGATGGTGCAAGTGAACAAGGACGTTTTGTGCCTTGGTTTTGTCGATGGAGGAGTGAACGTGAGGACTTCGATCTTGATCGGTGGGTATCAGTTGGAGGACAATCTTCTGGGGAAGTCCATGCTCGGGTTCAGCTCGTCTCTCCTCTCTAAACAGACTACTTGTGCCAATTTCAACTTTACATCCAAGGCCTAGATCAGTTTGAGATGCTCGGAATGAATAAATTTTGGTCATAATATATGGTCTAATTTTTCTTTTCTTTTCAATTTTTTTGAATAATGATGTTAGGTACAAAATTGCTAGATATATAATTTGATGAAAATGTGTATCAATTAATTTCAAATTGAATGAATCAGTTTTAAGTAAATGTCAAAAAAATAAAATTAATGAGAGAGACACACACACCTTAGGAAATATATGTCACTCAAAACATATATATATATATATATATATATATATATATATACACACCTCTGAAGTATGCTAAATTGCATGTTCATCATCCCACTATGATACATTTCACTCGAGCACACTCACATCATGGCATGACAATTTATATAAAGCTGCAAACTATTTGTGTGTTCTTTATGTTCGTCACATGATCACTTTGTATATTTTGAATTGTGCATATATCTCTTACTAACTGTTTCTCACTAACTTAAAAAAAAAAGTTTTTGAAAACCTAGTTTGTATTTGCTTGTTGAGTGGTGAGCTCCCCTCCAAAACAAAAACAGCGATCTATGAATTTGTGAATGCAAACTTTGTATGGTCGTTGGTGGTCTAAATTGGGGACCATGGACTCTTTCCAAGACTCTTGACCCGGACCTTAGTCATCAACAAGTTTTTAAAACCACTAACATGCATTAAAAAAATGTTTTTTTTTTTTAAATAAAGATGAAGGTAACCCTTCCCTACAAATGGATCAGTTTATCTATAAGCTATTTTTAAAATAGTCCGAAGTAGTGTGGGTGCATGCTCTTCCCAGTGGCACGTGATACTCCACGCGCACAACCAAATACGTGTGCCACTACCAGTGGCGGTTCTAAGAATTTTTATAGATGGGGTCATTTAAAAAATAAATTTAATAAAATTTTTAAAAAATCTATACTATCGTGTATTTATAAAAAACATAAACTTTTCTTTTGAAAATAAAAGAACAACTTATATTAATAAAAAATAAACAATCAAAGAAAAAAGACGAAAGATTTTCAATATATAATTTTTTACAATTGTCATTGAAAATATTTCATATTTTGAAATCGTTGCATGTTAATTATACTATCAAGATTATCGAATATCTCTTTTTCAATGTATGTGACCAGAAAACAATTCATCTACTGGGTCTTGCAGGGTCAACTGGTGGGCTGGGTTACCATGTTTTGAAAGGGTGACAATTAGTTTGAGTTTTTTTATAATTTCGGATAATTTGCATCACTTGCATCTCTTTTGTGTGCCTTTGTAAGCTTCAATTCTTATTTGGCTTGCACATTTGTTTGATTCGGAGTCCCGCCTGATTTAAGTAATTATCCCACTCCCTCTTGTTTTGCCTTGTTGCTCATCCCATCAAAAAAAATTTCTTCGACTTTGTCTACCTTGATTCATTACCTAATGATCCTTTCAAATTATCAATCAATATTTCCTTTGTTTTCCGCATTTGTGATATCCCTTGTTTGTAGAGTTTCCATGCATGGTCGGCACATGGAATCTAACGTCGGACTGGAGCATACAAAGATTAGGAACTCCAATCGAGGATTGGATCACTCACCACATTAGATTAAATGTTTTTCTCCCCGGGATCATTTTGTTGATGAGTTTTTGTAGACCTATCCTATTATACGTCCAATTTTTAGTTGTTGTCAGTCATGAGATGAAAACCCATGTCGGATGGGCCATTAAAAATGAGGTGTTTTTTTTCTTATCCTCGAACAGTTCTTCTTGTTTCACTTGAAACACCGTTTGAAAAGGGGCAATTGTAGATACTCTATTTTAACTAGCTTATGATCTAATATACTTATCATTGAATCAATTGAATACTTATCTCAAATACATGATTTTTTTCTAGTATGATATATTGACGGATTTGTACCTCCACAGCTATAATTTTACAAGTGTATAACTACCCTATATCATGGATCTACATAAATACATGCATCACACTCTTTCTCTTTCATGCCACCATGCATATCACCTACTTCCAACCTAATAATTTACTCACTCTGGCTACATAAAAAACATATACATACATGTTTAACCATACATGTTACATTCGACTCTTGTAGTACCCTCTATGTCCACTTCTCATGTACACATCACCTCCCATGCATCACTTCTTCCACCCTCTCAATGCAGGCGCGGCGCTGGTTATGGGACACAAAGAAATGACAATGCAGTAGGTGAAAAGTAAAAGAAATAAAAAAAAGGAATTAAATGTTATTTGACATGACATGGCGGGTTGGTCTTTCAAAAATTGACTTGGTTGTGAATTTGAGTCATTCAAAAGTGGTTTGGCTGTTTTTTTGTTTAATAGTTGGAAGTGAACGCTATACATACACTCATCACTCTACATAACCCAACCCATCCCATATAGGCCTGTCAATGGGTCGGGTCTAAACTCAGATCTGACTTGATTTAGATCCGATTAAACGTGTAATATATCTGACCCGATTTAGACCTGACTTGGTGGACCGGAGCATACAAACGGGTTGGGTCTAGGTCCACCCCGCCTCGACCCGACCCGTTGGACCCGAGACCCGACTGTTTTATTATTATATGCTCCTATATTACAAGACTATTAATATTAGTTGACCCATAATTTTATTTCTTATTTATCAAGTTACAAGTATAAGTTTTAACTCATTTTTTTTATCTATAAGTCCATAACTAGGCCCATAAATCATAACCCATAACCAACCAAACCCACCCGTTAACAAACCTTACTGGTTTATTAGCTTTTGAATTTGTATAATTAATTGGTTTGTTGCATGATTTATGTTCATTATTTAGGTTAATATGTTAGTGTTTATTGTTTTGAATGTTGTTTAGATTAATATGTAGTGTCTATTGTTTTGAACGTTTACTTTGTGACACAAATAACCATTCTCTTCCTTTTAGTTCATTGTTATATTGTTTAGATTTTTGTTTACTTTGAATGTTATATGTTATATGCTAGCGTTTATTGTTTTGAATTGTACAAAAATATGTTCAAACATAATGTCAGGACACCGGTTTAGAAAACTCAAAACTAATGTTTTATACAATTTTCTTAATAGAATGATAAGGCAAACAAATTCATGAGCTCTTTCTCTTTTTTTATTAACTGTATTTGGGTCAGGTCGGACCCAAACCCGACCCGGATCCAACGGTCCGGATAAGGGTCCACATTTCCAAAGACCTGCCGGGTCTTACCACGGGTTGGGTCCTGATCCACCCCGACCCGACCCGTTGACATGCCTAATCCGATCACCAATCTCATTTCCCTCTACCGGACACAAAAAAAATAGTAAAGTGACTATTGTGCAAAGTTTGTCCGGCTGTTAATGTCTTTTGGGGTTCATAAAAAGGAGAGGTGGACGGTGAGGGGGTCATTCTGATCCAGCTGTAGGTGAAGTGATTGAGGGGAGTATTGGGCTCAAAACAGTGGGTGGAGGATGGTTTACAAGGGTGTATAAAATGGGGACGTTGGTGAGGACCAAGGGGGAGGAGAGTTTGTGTTATTCGATGGGGGTCAGAGGGACTTTGCTGTTTTAATTTAAAAGGACGGCTATTTTAGAGGGAGAGGAGGTCGGCTGTTTTAATGGGTAGAAGAGTGAAAGTGTTGAGTAAAAAATAAAAAGAAACAGTGAGGAAGGGGAGGACTATTTTGAGAAGTCAGTGAAGGGTTTGCTTGGTTTTTATTTATTTAATTTAATTTTTATTTACATCACTTAGTTAGAGGATTATCATCCAAACCCATTTTTCATTGCATTTAAAGGGGTAAATCTTTTAAAGAATTAATAAAATCATTATTAATCCACTCAAATTAATCAATGCATGCGGTGCGTGTTCAAGGTTCATATTTAATTTCTTTTTATTTTTCAGTTTAGAATAATTTTCTACACTCTTATTCTAAGCAGATCTTAATTATGTTGTGCAATGTACTTGATCTTCACCGCGTTCCATGGCTGGATGCGTCAATGTGAAGAGAATCCACCATTTCCAGGCACGGATGAATATTCAAAGAACATCATCTTTTCTTGCTTTTGAGGAAAAACAAGTGGCGATCACATCGACATTCTTGGGAGTTGTCGGGCAAACTAAGACATTACTGCGAGTGGTGACTTGGAACGTTGATACATACTAGAACCAAGCTTGAAGGAACCCGGATTACGACCTTGTCAAAATCCACACTAACAAGTTAGCGATCAAAGTAAGACTTCCTTCGTGAAAAGCTTAATCAAGTTAGTTGTCTAAACCCCTAAGAAGAGAGTATTTATGTTTTTCTAAAAAAAAAAAAAATTGGGTTTTGCACTGGATGGACCACTGAGTGGCTGTCAATAGGTTGAAATTTGGTCCGTCTATGAATGCATGATTGTTGTTGTCTCAGTATGCCATTTGATAGTTGTTCTTTACTGACTCCTGGATGGACCTCCTAGGTAGACGTCTTGGTTCCAGTGGGACATCCTTGGAGAGCAATCTAGACTGGCAATCACGCGTACGGACCGGAACCAAGTCTGGCAATCACGGTGGGATATCTTTCGTTAAGAAGTTCACTGCCAAGTTAGTCTTTCTAAACCCTTAGAATAATCCTTTACACTTGTTAAAAAAAAAATTTGTTAGTCTTTCTAAACCCTTAGATATTCAAACTTCTTTTTATTAGTTTCTGACTTGTGAAAAATAAAAAAAGTATATAACAAAGACTTCCATTGTTCTCTTTTGCTAGAGTTATTAGTTGTTGTTTTCTTCAAAAGAAAAGAAGTTTTGTAACGGCTCCTGCTTGAGCCGTCGATTTTCTGTCACCCGATCATAATTGCATGCGAATATCTATTAAGAACACTTGGTTTTTATTGTTTGCTTTGTTACTTTAACACACACACACACCCCACTAACGGTCCTGGAAGCTCGAGAGTAGAGATGAGGTACGATTTCTATGAAAATTAGGTATTCCCCGATGCTGGCTTGCCCTATGGGCAAACTGTACACCATCATGAAACAATAGAAACCTTTGAAAGACCTACCCTGAGAAGGATTGAGGAAAGAATGGAAGCCATGGGCTACCATTCAATTGATGAAATGATGAATGCTTTTGATAACCTCAGTCGATTGCACCCTATAACCCGAAATCCAAATCCCCCCACCTTCCAACATCCTCCTCCTCCACCACCACAACCCAAAATTCAACCTCGCCCACAACCTGTTGAAACTTTGGATGATATTGTCTGATGTATTGTTATATATGTGTCACTTTTTAGCCTTCTGGTCACCAATGGAGTATTCTGGCAGTTTTTCAACTTTTTCTTTTTTTCGATCGGAACCGCTAAAATTTTGGACTTTTGGCTATCATCATGAGCTTGAGAACTCCGATTGAAAATCTAACTGCACATTATGTGTCCTGGTGCCATTTCAAGCCACTCACAAAAATTTCATCGAATTCCGGTAACGTTCAGAATTTCGCAGTTCCGAATCGTATCCGGGTTTTGACCAAGCGAAAAGTCATTGGGAGACTTGACCAAGTCAAAGATGACTTTGACCAAGTCAAGTTTGACCCTTGACTTGGTCAATTGGTTTTGTTTGTTTGTGTGAATGGGTTGACTAAGGTCAAAGTTCACCTAAACCTAACTAAACCTAATTAATTATAAGTGTAAGTGAGTGTGTGTGTGTGTGTGGGTGTGTGTGGCCCCTTTAAGTCCACGCCCACCAATAGTATCCCCCCCTATTCATCTTCTTCTCCATCTCTCTCAAAACCTCTCATCTCCTCTCTTTATTTCCACTTTTTGATCTAGTTAGAGTGGAAGAAAAGAAAAACCCTAGAAGAAGGAAAGGAAGGTGAGGACCCGATCTACCTTTCCATGGTCTTGGATTTGCATTTCCCTTTGTTTGACCTCCTCTCATGGCGCCTTTTCTCCTCTGTTTTCAGCCCCTCTTAGCCTGAGAAGAGGTCTTGGTAGTGGTGGCTTTGGTGGTGGCGTTTCGGTGCGCGAAGAGCACCCGAATTCTTCCCCTTCCCTTCCTCTCTTTGGGTAAGCTTTCCTCCTCCCTTTTCCTTGTTTTAGATGCATGTTAGGGTGTGCATAGGGTGTATGCATGGTATGCATGTGTGTGGGGGTGTGGGAGGGCTGAGGAAGGGTGTGGGTTTGGCTCGGGCGCGCGTGCGGGGCAGTCGGGGGTGCTGGGCGAGTACGCGTGGGCGCACGGGCATGCGCGCGGAGCGCTGCGCAGGGGCGCAGTGCGTGCGGTGTGCGCGGGGGTGCGCGCGGGGTGCTGCGCAGGGGCGCAGTACGCGTGGGTAGGCGCAGGGCTGGACACGCGGGCTGGGGTGCGGCAGTGCGCCCGAGGCGCGGGGGTGCGTGAGTGCGTGCGCACCCGTGCGTGCGCGTGCGGGTGGCCGTGAGCATGGCTGCCGGGGGTGCGGGAGTGTGTCGGGGCACTCGGACTGGCGTGCGTATGGGCCCGTATGCATGCTTGTCCGAGTGTTGGGTATTTCTATCGTAATTCTTGCGTAATTGTGTATTTTACTCACCATTTTGGTTTCCCATGTCTTGCAGATCTTGACGGGCAATCACGCGACCACCCGGGTATTGGTGAGTGGGACAATCCAACCCAGCAGGGAGGCGTTCGATGCACGTAGGCGTGCATTGCCCTCCCCTAGGGCACCATAATTGCGTAATAATTTGTAAAAAGTGTAATCTGTGCTATGCATGATCATTATATTGTATCCATGCCACCTTAGGCTTTGTATGCTAGGAATATGCACCCTTATGTTGTGGATAGAGGCCTATACATCCTGATACCATGTTTTCATGCTAGGAGAGCCTCGACCTATGCATGTGTCCCATTTAGTTTAATTTATTTAAATCAAATGCGAGCTTATGGTTATTAGCATGCCTTAGAGAATATTATAACCTCGTTGTTATAATATGTGTCTCCCCGCATCTTTTTTATGCGCCCTGGTGGAAGTCTGAAGAATTCATGACATTTGTAGAGTTGCAATCGGTGTCGGCGGATCCAAGAGGATCGTATCCGTGTGGGTAGGCTGGTTCTCTTCCCTTCGTTGGATCCGTGTAGGGACTCCTCAGCGTTAGACAGGCCGTCCTGACAGAGGGCTCCCATCTGTAGGTACCTCCGATGCGTCGGACTGTGCTGATCGTGGGAGTAGACCAGGCGAGCTACGGAGTGGAGGAGAGGCTATCGGTGGACCAAGGGTGATTAACAGCCTAGTCAGTCCCAAAAGACCATGTTACCCCTTTGAGGGTGAGGGTGAGGGTGTGGTGGGTCGGCGATGTAGCGACCCACTGGATTGTGTAGTTACTGCCACTTAGAGGCTATAAATAATTTGAGGTTAATATGAATTGTGATGCATGGGTTGTGCTATTCACTGAGCGTGTGGCTCACCCCTCGCATATATTTTTCTCCAGTTATATCTGAGTCGGATCTGAAGGAGGAGCTCCCCGAGGCACATCAGCAGTAGCGGAGCAGCGTCACGTTCTGCGAGTGAGAGGCCATTCAGTATCCCCCTTTGATTGTATGTATTGTACTTCGTGCTTGGGCACACGTTTGTATTATATTTGGATGTCGTTGTATATATTGGCTCTCACAGGACAGTTGATTATGTATCGGGTCTATAATATGTCTTTTGAATTACAGACTCAGTCTTTTAGCTTTCGCTATTTGTGTATATATTATGGCAGCCTTATTGTTGTCTATGTTGTCATTGTTGATGTTGTTTAGAGTATATTATTGACCTCCTGTATAGACTGCTGATATCATATATACCATTGTCGCGTCTCGGGGATGGCCACCCTGGGGTGTGACATGTATAGTATCAAAAATTAACCCAGCCCTCTTGCAAAGCTCCCACCAATTTAGCTTATGCCAAATTCCCCCCATTGCTCTCCCACCTGACCTGAAAATCCCAAAATATTGAAGACACAATAGACGAGGGGACCCAGAAGCCCATCTAACAGCCTTCTACATGGATTCACGTCCATTTCTGGGAGACGAGTCACTCCTAGTGTTCCTCTTTCAAAAGTCTCTTGAAGGAGAGGCAGTCTAGTGGTATGAATGTCTTCATGACTTTTCCGCTGTAAGCGAAAGGTTTCTTTGACGATACGGGTATCAAAGAGCGCGCATTCCATCTCTGTTAGACCTTACAACGGAGAAAATGAGGCCACGAGAGGAGTTGAAATCATTCGTGGTGTGATGGCGTATGCTAGTGCACAAGACAGGACTACAGTTGATAGAAGGCCAAGAGATAGACATGATCACTCTGAAGTTGCGGATCAATCTTGCTTATGGGGACTGCTCCACTTATGAGAAGCAGATCGATCGCCACAACCGCATTCAGCATTGTGCCGGCACCACCACTGTTCCACCAACCGGTAACCCCCGCCCTACCCTCAAGAAAAACCCTGTCTCATCCCCCATGGTAGAAGGGGTCACCCCACAAATCTTGGTGTTCTATCCGAATGGATCACCAGCCCCTGGTCGAGGATCGGTGGCGAGGCCGTATATACTTGGACCACATAAGTATACCCCGCCTCGACCGGTAACCCGCTATCAAGGGTTCACTCCTCAACATACTGTTATATATATGTCACTTTTAACCTTCTGGTCACCGTTGGGACATTCTGGCAGTTTTTTGGTTTTTTCATTTTTCGATCGGAACCGCTAAAATTTTGGACTGTTAGCTATCGTCCTGAGTTTGAGGACTCCGATTGAAAATCTAACTGCATATTATGTGTCCTGGTGCCATTCCAAGCCACTCACAAAAATTTCATCGAATTCCGGTACGTTTCAGAATTTCACAGTTCTGGGGCGTATCCGGGTTTTGACCGAGCGAGAAGTCATTGGGAGAGTTGACTCGGTCAAAGTGGGCCCATGACTTGGTCAACCCCTTTTGTTTTTATTTGTGGTTGGGTTGACCCAAGTCAAAGCTCACTTAAAACCCCCTAATCCTCTTTTAAACCTAATTAAACCTAGGTTAACCCTAATCTAAGTGTAGGGTTATATTTAAGTGAGCTAAAATATCTCCCCACTATTCATCTTCTTCTCCATTTGGTTTTCTCTCTCCCCCTCTCTCTTTTTCTTGGGTTTGAGCTACCTAGAGTGCTTGAAACTCAAAACACAAAGAATAGAAAGGTTAGATCTCATCCCGATCTATCTACCGGTGGTCTCGGATTCGAGTTTCGACGAGTTTGACCCCCTCTTATCCCCTCTTTTCTCCTCTGATTTCAGCCATTTCGAGGGCTGAGGAAGAGCTTGGTGGTGGAGGTCTTTGGGGAGGTGTTTCGGTGCACGAAGAGCTCCCGGTCCCCTTCCCTTCCTCTCTTTTCCTTGGGTAAGGTTTCCTTCCTTCTTTCCATGTTTAGATGCATGTTAGGGGGTAGTTTTGGGTTGTGGTGGTGGTTGGTGGCTGTGGGTGGTGGTTAGGGGCGGTCGGAGGCCATTGGTGGCCGGTGGAAGGTGTTTGGGTGGCTCGGGCAGGCGGGCTGTCCCGGGTAGGCTGGCAGGCAGGCAGGGCAGCGTAGGCAGGCGCAGGGCTGGGCGCTGTCAGGCGCAGGCAGGGCAGCATGGGCGTGCGCGAGGGCGTGCGCGCGGGTGGAGCTCGGTTCAGGCGCATGCGGGTAGCGGCGCGCGCAGGCAGGCAAACGCAGGATGTCAGGCGCAGGCAGGCAGGTGCAGGCGGGCGAGCTGCAGGCAAGCGCGCTGGGCGCGTGCTGATGGGCTCGCTGGGCACTGTCGGGCGCGTGGACGAGCGGGTGGTGTGCGGGTGCTGCGCAGGGGGCGTAGTGCGTGCAGGGCGAGCCGTCGGTGCGAGCGGGGAGTGTGAGAGGGCAGGTGTGCGGGCGCTGCGCTGGGGCGCAGTGCGGGCGGGTGCGCGTGCGGGGCGCTGCGGTGGGGCGCAGTGCGCGCGGGTGCACCCGGGGCTGGTCGAGCGAGTGGGGCGAGCGGGTGAGGCGTTGGGGCGCAGGGCGTACGGGTGTGCGCGCGGGTTGCTGCGCTGGGGCGCAGTGGGCGCGCGGTGCACCCGGAAGGCTCGGCGGGGTGTCCGGGCGTGCGAGCTGGGCTCGGCCGTGCGACTGGGCGCGCGGGCTGAGGCGCGGCTGTGCGCCTGGGTCGGGTGGCCGCGCGTACGGCTGCCCGGGGGTTCGGGAGTGAGTCGGAGTGCTTGGGCTCGCGTGCGTACAGGCCGTATGTACGCTTGTCCGATTGTTGTGTATTTTAATGTATTTTTGGATTTATTTGTGTATTTTACTCACCGAATTGATTACCTATTTTGCAGATTCTGACAGACGGTCGCGCGACGACCCTACCATCTGTGAGTGGGACAATCCAACCCAGTAGGGAGGCGTTATTTGCACTTGGGCGTATACCGTCCTCCCCTGGGGCACCATGGATTTATATTAACTGTTGTAATGTGTAATCCATTGCGATCATGATAAAGTGTAGAATGCATGCTACCCTAGACTTTGTATGTTAGGGACTTACACCCTTAGGATATGTGTAAGAGCCATGCATCCTGTCACCCTGTTCTCATGCTAGGAAGCCTCGGCCTATGCATGCGTCCTATTAGTTTGATTATTAAATTAAATGCTAGCATGCCTTGTATAATATTATAGGGAGGGGCCTTGCGAGGTCAACATTGAGACCCGGGCTAGGGTACTCCGTGTTCCTTGTTTGGTTGTCGGGATGTCCTATATCGGGACCTCATGCTGCCCTCCAAGGGTTCTTGTCCCAATAATATTATAACTCTTGTTCATAATTAATATTATAACTCTTGCTAATAATTATTATTATACTCTTGTTAATGATTATTATTATGTATGTTCCCCGCATCTTGGTTATGCGCCCTGGAGGAATTCTGAAGAATTCATGGCATTAGAGTTGTTATGAGGTGTTGTCTGCGGATCCGAGTGGGTCATATGCGATGGATAGGCTGTTCTGTTCCCTTCGTTGGATCCGTGTAGAGACTACCCCGGCGTTGGAAAGGCTGTCCCGTGCAGGGGCTCCCATCAGTAGGCACCTCCTGATTTGGGACGGACTGTGCTGAATGTGGGGGTGGCCAAACGGCCTACGGAGTGGGGAGAGACTATCGGTGGACCAAGGGCGACCATTAGCCTAGTCAGTCCCAATATCCTATGTCACCATATTGAGGGGTGAGGGTGAGGGTGTGGTGGGTCGGCGATGTAGCGACCTACTGGATTGTAAGTCCCAATATCCTTTGTCACCTATTGAGGGGTGAGGGTGTAGGGGGTTGGCGATAGCGACCCACTGGATTTGTGTAGTTCTTGCCATTTTGTGGCTTTCAATAATGAGATTGTGGCTTATAACTCTGGTTGTGGTTAATATAAGCTGTGATGCATGGGTTGTGCTGTTCACTGAGCGTGTGGCTCACCCCTCGCATAATATTTTTCTCCAGAGTCATCTGAGTCGGATCCAGAGGAGGAGCTCCCCGAGGGACTTCATCAGTAGCGGAGTAGCGCCACGTCCCGCGAGTATCAGAGGCTATCAGCATCCCTTTTGCTTGTATGTATTATATTCCGTGCTTGGGCACGTGTTTGTGTATTATTTGGATGTCTTTGTATATATATTGGCTCTCACAGGACAATTGATTATGTATCGAGTCTGTACTATGTTTTTGAGTTACAGATTCAGTCTTTTAGCTTCCGCTATTTGTGTATATATCATGTTAGCCCCTGCTTTTGTCTGTATTGTCATTTTAGCTGTTGTGTGAGTATATTATTGAACTCCTATTTAGACTGATATCATATATACACTTGCCTCGTCCCAGAGACGGCTGCCCTGGGGCGTGACACATACGCCAATGTACCATCCAACATGCCCTTCACCAGTTCCCCCACTTTTGGATCACCGCCCGTCAGTCATCCCAGTATCACCACTCAGCTCCCCAAGTTCAGCTTGTTCGCGCCTCACAACTACACCAAATGACTCCTAAAGCAGCTCCTGAAAGACAATAGGCCATTGTTCCTCCACCCACATCTTACTAGGCTCGAAGAATCGGCAAACGTGATACTTACCCACCACTGCTAGAGTCCTTGCCCTGACATTTTTATGGCACTAATGGAATCCAATAGCATCACCTTGCCCCCTGAGAGACCTTCACCCATTGGAGCTGATAGTTTGTGCTACTGCCCATACCACTGGCTGCATGGTCATGACATCCGTGGTTGCTACACATTTCGAGATTTTGTTTATGATCTTCACGAACAAGATCTCATGGATTGGGCATTGTTGAGAAATATAATCAGCAGGTCCCACTCAACCCATCACGCGCATTCTTTTGCTTCATCTACACCCCTTGGTATCCATGTTAATCCATTACCTTCCCAAAACCAACCATCTACTTCATCTGGCCCAGTTATCAATTTCATTCGGACTAACTCTCCATTCCCCAACCAGCCCGACTCCTCATCACACCTCTATGCCAACCTTGTTACCCCGTCCACAACCCCTGATAGTGGTGAATCCGATTCTGAAGAAGAGCCCATGGAAGAAGATGAGTCAGAAGAAGAGCCTAAAGAAGAGCCAGAGGAAGAGCCAAAGTAAGAGCCAGAGGATCCAGAGGAAGACCCAGAAGAGGAGCTAGAGGAAGAGCTAGAGGAAGAACCAGAGGAGGAGCCAGAAGAGGGACCAGAGGAGGATCCAGAAGAAGAACCTGAGGAGGAAAAACTCCCAGAAGAGGAGCTTGATCCACCATAAGATTATCATCAGGATCAGGATTGGTCTGATACATCAACAATAGCCAGTACCAACCAGGGAGCCTCACCATTACTTTCTTGGAGGAAGAGCTTGCTCCGACAGACTTGCGCATTCGCCCGCTTCGTGTCACGATAATGATTTCAGGGTTATACTTCAACCAAGTTTACATCGACACCAGTGCCGAGTTCAATATAATGTCCCACACCAAATACAGGGCATATTATTATGATGAGGGATTCAAACTTGAGAGTCTAAAGGTTTTGTGACTGCATACAATGGGAGCTGTCAACCTTTCATCGGTAAATGCACCTTTTCGTTCAAGATGGGACTATTGAATACCCAAGTGTGCTGTAAGGTGGTCAGGATGAGAGAAGAAGAGTGGAGTATAGTCCGGGGAAGAGAATGGCTTAAAGACGTCGAAGCAGTCCCCTCAACCCGCCATTAATGTTTGCGCTTCCCACTTTGGGGAAGAATTGTCACAATTTGGGGAGAATCACTACTTAGAAGGCAGCCGCGGGACAAAAACTAGAGCATTAATGCATTTTCTGTCAGCTCGGGAAAGGAGGAAGAAAAAAGGAAACTGAAGAAGACCACTCCTCAGAATCTGAACCTCCTATCACTTGCACACCTGAAGGCACTGGTTGCTTCGATTCATCCGATTCTCCTCCCATCATATTTTACTCCCATGAGCCTAGCATGCACACCTCTCCTCTTGAAATCAAGGTGATGCTCGTAGATAATATTTTCATGAACGTCTTGATCGACACAGGGGCATACACCAACATTATGACTCTTTCCGTCTATCAACAAATCTGGAGAGCACTTCCAAAGCCTTAGGCCCCAAATGAGTGCTTGTACGGGTACGACAACTCAAAGCAGGTCGAATATGGCATGGTTTATTTCAAGATTATGGTGGGACCAGCCTCCTCCACTGTGACTTGTCAAATTATAGAGGTTGAGTCACCTCATTCCATGATCTTGGGGAGGCCATGGCTTGACAGTGTGGGACGGGCCATCTCTTCCACACGCCATCAATGTGTCCAATTTCCGTTTGTTAGAAATATCATGTCCGTCAGGGCAGAGGCACGCTTCAAAGGAGCACGACAAATACTCGACTGGAGCATCAACGCATTGAATCCCAATCCATGGGAAGAATCAGGAGATGAAACATAAATATTTGAAGAAGAAGGCGAGCCTACCAGTCTCGCAACAGATGATTCATCAAGAGAATGAGATTTAGCCACACGCTCATCAAGCCCTCCTCCCATCACATTTTTGTCACATGATTTGGCAGAACCTAGGCTTCGCTCCCATCCCCTCGAAATCAGAGCCACCATCGTGAGGAAAGTCATCTACGACGTCCTCATTGACACAAGTGCCAGATCAAATGTCATGACCTACTCCGTATACAGGAAAACTACGGCAAGGGCTCCCCAAGATCCAGCCATCCGAGACATTGATTCAAGGGTATGATGATCCCCCATGAGCCTCCCGTGGGAGGATCACTTTTGTTCTGAAGGTGCGGCCAGTTTGCAGTTCAGCTAATTGTGAAGTCGTGGATGTTAAAGCACCCAACCCAGTCATTCTTGGAAGACCCTGGCTTGATGAAATCGAAGGTGTCTCTTCCAAAAGACACCAGTGCTTGCATTTTCCCAGCAATGGAAAAATCATATCAGTATGGGGAGAAGCGCATTTTCGACCAAGGATGGTGGGCTGTCGCATCAGCGAATTCAGCGCCGCATCAAGAGAGGGTGGGTACCAGTCGTAGAATAATCCTCCACCTCAGATCCGACCAGGAGGCATCATCCGCCCTCTTCCGAGGGGACCTATAAGACCGTCATCGGTTTGGGCCCTTGCCAGCCTCAATCCAATCCGACCGACATCATACTTTGGGCACCATGGTCCGGACACAACAATTCACAATCACTCCACGAGGACCGGATGCCTAGATCCCTCAACGAGCCACTACAGAAGCTGACATGGAAGAAGGAGGAGCAGGTGATAGAATTGATCTCCTTGAGTAGTTGCACAAAACTCTGGCCAAAATCTCGATCCTATGGCTAATAGAAGCTTCAGAACACCACCAAAAGACACTAAAAGAGTTTCTGGAAAAGATAAAGGTAGACCGCCACATCTCTGCCCTCAACATCCCAACAGTGCTAACATCTAGAGGGGCTGGCGAATCCTGCAATTTCCTTCTGGCCTGACGAGGTCATTACTGATCCTCTAGCCAGCATCTCTGCTATCTGTGTCACTGCTCTGGTGGAAAAGAAGCTAGTCAATTGCATCATTGGTGATACTAGCATAGGAGTCAACCTCATGTCCCTCCGGACATTCTAGCAAGTCGATGGATACATCACTTCTCTACAAGAATAGGCACCCGCATTTTCGCGTATGACCGGACTGCCCGACCAGTTATGGATTTTTGGACATTCAATCTGGAGATAGTTCCCCTAAAGACCACATTTGAAGCCTATGTCTTGGAGATGGATTCCGACTACAATATGATCCTCAGGCAGAAATGGCTTGCAACAATCCAAGGTGTTTCATCACCGCTCCATCAGTGCCTTAAATTCCCTGTCGCAGAACATATAATCAAAATTTAAGGCACTGATGGAGTGGTGATGAAACACCTTGGATTGTTGCAAGCCATTTTCGCCCGAGGATCATATTGTAGTCGGAATCCATCTCCAGAACATAGACTTCAAATGTCATCTTCAGGGGGCCTATCTTCAGATTGAACGTCCGAAAACCTATAACCGGTCGGGCGGTTTGGTCATACGCGAAAATGTGGGTGTTTGATTGTAATAACCCGAACTCTCTTATCCAGGTTATGCTAATATTTATATGTTTGGATTGCAGGATAAGATAATTTTATGCTATTGAGCTTTTGATCCTTATTATTCTTGAAGCCTTGCATTTGGTTTTATTTTCAGAAAGCACATTTGAGGCATATTTGGGAGTCGCGCTAAACATATGAAGTCTTCATTTTTTAGTTACATTTCATATAAAATTTGTTTTGCATTATTTGGAGCTGTATTGGAAAAGTTATGGCTGTTTTACCATATCTGCCCTTAGAAGAAGAAATTGCAAGGTCTTCTGTTCATCTCTATTTTTAATATAGTTGGCGGCTTCTTCTGATCTTGATCTAGCATAGAAGTTGTAGATATTTTCATTACCTTTCCAACAGAAGTTGAATCATCTGAAGTAGACTTTCCTACGAGAAGTTATGGCAGTTAGAGTCGAGGCTACGTTGAATTCTAAAGGAGGGCACTTTCATCATTTGGTGGAATCCAAAGTTTTAAATAATAGGTGAGTCGGTGGTGGTGGTGGTTATATAATTGTGAGAGAGTGAGTCGGCCGAGACTCATTTTCAGCCAGGGAGAGAACGGAAAATTAGGAAAAGCTTCGTGGAGTATTTTTCGTGTTATACTGGGTAAAGATTCTTGTTTTTGTCATTGTTATTATTTGTCTAGGGTTGTTCTATTTTAGTTTTGAATGAAAAATTGTGATTTGGGGCTGAAATTTGAATATGTTTTTAAGGCTGGATATATATAAGAATTGGAGAGTTGTTTTTATTGTGTCAACTTAGGATTTGCAGTGCGGATATCCAATTTGTCTTTGGAGAACTGAGAATCTCTTGATTATTGGGGTTGTTGTTCGTATCTGATTGAGATTATATTTTTATCAGTAGGTTCCTTTCTGCTTGGTTTAAGAGTTGGAATAAGGTGAGTCCAATTTGAGGTGGTGAATTGCGAGGTAAGTAACCTGATCGACATTTATTGATTCCATTCCATTCCACGTGGTATTGTTATAAGTGACCCAATATTGTGTTTGTTCTTTCCAATTCCGTGCTTCATCGTTGTTTCTTATCATCTCTAATATTGTTTGGGATTCGAAGGTGTTTCGATCACTATTTATTCATGACATTTACTATTGTTGGTTACTCTATTATATTGTTGAGACCCAGAATTCTTCGTATCACTTTTACTAGTTAGAATTGTTTTTCATTGAGAATTATTTCATATTTATTCAGTTTTCACTCAAAATTGTGGTTTATATTATCCTAATTCAAATTAGTCCTTGACGTGTCATCTTTGAGGTTTGTTTGTTATTCATCATCATTATTCAATCATTGTCATCTATCATTGTTCTAGATAGCTTTCGAGAGTGTCCATTGTTGATAATTCTGAAGCTAGAGTTGATCTGTAAGCATATTGTGAGCCTTCCTTCGAACCTGATGCATCCATTGTCACGCCCCAGGGCCGACCGACCCCGGGACGCGGCAGGTGTATATATGATATCAGTAAACAGGAGTTCAATAACATACTCCCACAACAGCTAAAAATGACTACACAGATAAAAGCAGGGCTGACATAATATATACACCAAAAGCGGAAGCTAAAAGACTGAATCTGTAATCCAAAACATATTACAGATTCGATACATAATCAACTGTCCTGTGAGAGCCAATATATACAAAGACATCCAAATAATACACAAACACGTGCCCAAGCACGGAATATAATACATACAAGCAAAAGGGATGCTGATAGGCTCTGATACTCCCGGGACGTGGCGCTGCTCCGCTACTGATGAAGTCCCTCGGGGAGCTCCTCCTCCAGATCCGACTCAGATGACACTGGAGAAAATATTATGCGAGGGGTGAGCCACACGCTCAGTGAACAGCACAACCCATGCATCACAGTTTATATTAACCACAACCAGATATTATTAATCCACAATCACATTACTCAAGCCACAAAATGGCAACAACTCCACAAACCAGTGGGTCGCTACCGCCAACCTACTACACCCTCACCCTCACCTCTCAATGGGTGACCATGGATATTGGGACTAATTACACAAAACCAGCGGGTCGCTACCGCCACCCGCTACACCCTCACCCTCACCCCTCAATGGGTGACCTAGGCTCTTGGGACTGACTAGGCTAATAATCATCCTTACACAATCCAGTGGGTCACCACATCGTCGGTGTAACGTCTCTGTATTTTTAGCCTTATATATTTATTTTAAATATATAATAGAAATTTTAATTGAAATTTAATTATTTCATTTTTTTATTTGGCGGTAGGCCCAAATGGGTCTAATTTGATTTATAATTTTGATAATTATAAATTGATGTTGAAATATTTATTTTATATTTTTTGGAGATCTTTATAGTCTCAAGATATTTTGGTTGAAATTTGGTGAGATTCGGAGTTAGGGAAATTAGGTTTTTAGGATTTTGTGTTAAGTTATTGGGCCCAGGGATGTAGTTGCGAATCCAGAATATCTTTTAATAGGCTTCAGGGATCTGTTTGTAAATCGGATAGGGATCTTTCTGTAAATCGGATAAGGACCTAGTTGTAAACCCGTAATACTTGAGGGGTCGTTTTGTAATTTGGTAAAAACCCTTTTATATATAACACATTTTGGGTTAGGGTTTGCATCAGAATTCTCATGGGACAAGAAAGGTGGTGATGACATAGCTCTACCCGTCGAGCACTACAAGGTGATAAATCTTCTCTATTGATTTTTATTGTTTAGTGTTTCAATTTAGTTTGGTTAGGAGATGATTGTGTCAATCTATTATTTGGGAAAGAATGTTGATGGATTAGGGTTAGGGTTTGATTGATTTTAAATAGATGATGTTTTTATTAGATTTCAATGGATCTTGAAGGATTTCTTAAGATCAAACTAGATTTATTGGTTTTGGGATTTAAGGGTTATTTTCGGGTGGATTGAATACCTGATCATTAAATCGTGTTTTTGACTATGATAGAGTCGTTTCTGGGAAAATTGTATTTCACAAACAGAAATAGGTTTCGAAAAGATCTTTCCAACGAATCTTGAATCGTCTGATTTGGAGTTACGGGTAGAAAGTTATGATTTTTCAAAGATTTCTGTGCAGTTTCTTATAATTCAAATATTTAGCTTCATGATCAAGTTTGATGAATTTTAGAGATTAAGGGATCCCAAATGGATGTTTAATGAGTATAATTTGATTTGTGGGTTTTGATGATTTTATTGATCTTGGTGACTCAATTTGGATCTTAAATCAATTAATTTGGTTTAGTGGGATCAATGAATATTAATTGGATTGAGTTATTTGGATGTAAATTAATTGGATTGAGTTATTTGGATCATTGGAATTATAGTTGAGCATCATCGGATTTGTCTAAATATTTTATTCGAGGATTGATCGATTATGTGGGCCTTATGAAATAAATGGATATTGATTATCGGATCATTGTGAGATATGAACATTTTAATATTTATTTGGAGTTGGGATTTTTGTTAGGCCTTTAAGGTGAGTTGCGGATTGTAGGTCTATTTGGTACGGGCTCTTGGGATTTATTGGGCTGAGTGTTGTTTGTCAGTTGTTTGTCATGATTGAATGATTTTCTTATTTATTGATTGTATAATTGTTATGTTAGGTTATCTACGTGCGAGTATGTAGCGTTCATGCACGTGCATCGGTTTATATTGCGTGGACTGGAGGTGAGTGGACTTGAGTTTCATATGTAGTTTCAAAAGAATATATTATGTATTCATGCTAGGACCATCTATTTTGTGGAATATAACTGCTAGTTTCGAAATAAAAATATGAGCATGCTTTTGTTGATATATGCATCATTATTGTTGTATTTTGAGATCGTACATGCTCTGTCTTTTCATGGTTTGAAGATATGATAGGTTATCAATGCATCCATTCCGTCTAGGTGGCTCAGTCTTGGTGGCCAACGTCTAGGTGGGCGTACGTCTACGTGGCCAGGTCCGAGAACGTAGGACCCAAGTCTTTGTGGCTATGTCTACGTGGCCATGCCTGTGAAAGGCCCCGCGAGCTAGGTGCTGCGAAGACGGACATGCGTGTTCGTGGTGTTGCATGCATCATGTTGGATAGGATTTGTGTGCGTGTGTATATATATTATTGCATGTCTTGGTGGCCTTGTTGTATATTTATTTTCTTGATATATTACATGTCTGTGTAGACATATTACGATATTGATATTTTGAATATAAATGTACTAACGGGATGATGATGGTCCATTCACTGAGCGTGTTGTAGCTCACCCCTCTCTTCCCAACCTTTCAGATTAGCTGTTGGTGGTTGTCGATCTCGTTAAGGCGTTGGAGGTTGAAGCTCGTATTTTATTTCCGGAGCACTAGACTTGTGTAAAAGGTGTTGGTCATTTCTTTGGCATGTAGAGGACCCATATGTATGATAGTGTGGATATATATAAATTCAGTTGTTCCCGATGTATATTGAATTTATGTTGGATTTTGGCCTTGACAATATATGTATCATTATGGGATGTATTCGTATGTTCTCTGGATGAAAATATATATATATATATATATAGAACTCTGAGATTCGAGGAATTTAGTTAACGCACCCGGATTTCACGCTTCAAAACGGGGCCGATGGATCCTGGGGCGTTACAGTCGGCCCACCATACCCTCACCCTCACCCTCCAATAGGTGACCTAGGCTCTTGGGACTGACTAGGCTGTTGGTCACCCTTGGTCCACCGATAGTCTCTCCCCACTCCGTAGGTCGTTTGGCCACTCCCACATTCAGCACAGTCCTTCTACCAAATCGGGAGGCGCCTACTGATGGGAGCCCCTGCATGGGACGACCTTTCCAACGCCGGGGTAGTCTCTACACGGATCCAACGAAGAGAACAGAGCAGCCTATCCATCGCATATGATCCACTCGGATCCGCAGACAACACATCCTACCAACTCTAATGTCCTGAATTCCTCAGAATTCCTCCAGGGCGCATAACTAAGATGCGGGGAACATGCATAATGACATTTACTAACAAGGGATGTCATATTAACTATCAACAAGAGTTATAATATTAATGGGACAAGAAACCTTGGGAGGGCAGCATGAGGTCCCGATACAGGACATCTTGACAACCAAACAAGGAACACGGAGTACCCTAACCCGGGTCTCAATGTTGACCTCGCAAGGCCCCTCCCTATAATATTATACAAGGCATGCTAACATTTAATTTAATAATCAAACTAATAAGACGCATGCATAGGCCAAGGCTTCCTAGCATGGGAACATGGTGCATGGCTCTTACACATAATCCTAAGGGTGCAAGTCCCTAACATACAAGTCTAGGGTGGCATGCATTCTACACATAGATCATGCTTGCATGGATTATAACAAAAACAGTTAATACTAACTATGTGCCCCAGGGGAGGACGGTACACACCCAAGTGCATGTAACGCCTCCAAAAATGGGTTGGGTTGTCCCACTCACCAGAAACCGGGTCGTCGCGCGACCGTCCGTCAAGATCTGCAAGACAGGGTAGTAACTTGGTGAGTAAACCCAAAAACACTAAAAAATATACCAAGCTACACAAATAAGTACCCAACACTCGGGCAAACGTACATACGACCCGTACGCACGCTAGCCCGAGCACCCCGACTCACTCCCGCACCCCCGGCAACCACCAGCACGGCCACCTGCCCTCGGATGCACCGCCGCGCCTCAGCCCGCGTGCCTAGGCGCACCGTCGGGCCCCTGCCCGCACGCCTGGACCCGCAGCCGAGCCACCTGGGTGCACCGCGCGCCCACTGCGCCCCAGCGCAGCAGCCCGCGCGCACCCCGCACGCCCCGCGCTGACCCGCGAGCACACCGCACGCCCCGCGCGCCCAGCGCCTCGCCCCGCGCGCACCCCGCGCGCACCTCCAGCTCGCACCCACTGCCCTCCTCACCGCGCGCACGCCTGCGCCTCTGCCCAGCGCCCCGCGCACATACTCCTCTGCGGCGCCCAGCGCTCAGCACCCGCAGCCCAGCTCCCCGGCGCTCAGCGCCCAGCACCCGGGACCCTCACCCAGCGTCCACGCGCACGCCCGCGCAACACGCACCCAGCGCGCCTACCAGCCTGCCCGCGCTGCCTGCCTGCGCGCATCGCCGAGTGGCCCGAGCACCGCTCGCCTGCACGCCCGGCACTGCTCGCCTGATGCCCGAGCACTTCCTGCCCAGCACGCCTGCGCGCCTAGCCTACCTGCCCGGCCTGCCAGCGCACACAGCCCAGCCATCCTACCCGAACTAGCCCTGCCAGCCTACCCTGCGCGCCCCGTACGCCCAGCACCCAGCACGCCCAGCGCCAACCCGAGCGCACGCCCGCGCGCACGCGCGCGCGCGCCCTGCCGCTGCTCGCCTGCTGCGCCTGCCTGAGCTCCTGCTGCCCGGGACTGCAAGCATCCCTGCCCGAGCTCCCCTACCACCCACCTCCGGCCACCCCAAGGCCTTCGACCACCACCCACAGCCCTCCGACGGCCACCCACCGCCGCCGACCGCCTCCCAACCTCATACCCACCTCCTAACATACATCTATACAAGAAAAGAGAGGAAAAAGAGGCTTACCAAGGGGAGGAAGGGAAGTCCGGTTGCTCTCCGCGCACCGAAACCTCTCCCAAAAGGCTTCCAACGCCCGGATCTCTCTTGGCCCTCGAATTGGCCCAAAACAGAGGAGAAAAGAGGGGAGGAGAAGAGGCAAAGCTCACCGGAATCCGGATTTGAAAGCACCGGGGTGTAGATCGGGACCCGATCTACACTTCCTATGCTTTAGGTTTTAAGCTTTGAGGGCTCTAAGGGGCTCAAAAGGAAGAAAAATGGAGAAGGGGAGAGAGGGAGCTCAAGGAGGAAGATGATGAATAGTGGCAACCAAATTTTAGATCTCACTTATATAGCAAGTCACTTAAAATACCCGGATACGCCCCGGAACTGCAAAATTTTGGAAACGTTACCGAAATTCGATGAAATTTTTGTGAGAGGCCTAAAATGGCACCAGGACACCAAATATGCAGTTAGATTTCCAATCGGAGTCCTCTAACTCAGGACGATAGCTAACAGTCCAAAAATTAGCGGTTCCGATCGAAAACCGAAAAAAAACGAAAAACTACCAGAAAGCTCCAACGGTTACCAGCAGGCTAAAAGTGACACATATATAACATCCATCCCAGTGTCTTTCAATTGACCTATGATCTGCATGGTCGTGCTGTCCGACCATGAAGCCTTGTAGTGTGTCTGTTTCGCTGCTTCTATATTACCTCTTGTGTACTTGGAGTTGGATGACCATAGACCTTATAGTGAGGGTTGAGGATTACCTCCCCAGCGTGCATGAGTACGTACGGTCTAGCGAGTGGGACTTGAGAATACCCTGCTGTGCCTGAACGTTCTGAGGGCTAGGTAGCGATTCGGCGGTGAATATTCCGAGGGTCACATGCGAGAGGTATAGATATTGTGGACATCTCGAACATAGGGGCCGAGAAGATGGTCTATCCAACGCTTTGGACATTTAGGGGCCAGAGTTGTGATTCCCTTATCATTCTTGTAGAATTGTGACATCTCGAGTGCCATCAATGAGTTAATTGACCTTCTTTGATTGATGGGTGATTTCAGAGTATGTGCCTTCAGTCCAGTGGTGTTGCTTCTTGATGATATTTATTGATCCTATCAGTTGTGATGTGTTAGTTTTAGCTATTCATTCTTTTTTTTATATATATCAACGATGTTATTGTTCTCCATTGATGATCATACAATGCTTTCATTTGTTATTATGCTTTGACCTGGTGTTAACTAAGCTTGACTTTGATGTCACCCGTGTTTTCCTTATGCGTGGAATGTCTGGGTTACTTACTGAGCATCTTTCGCCCATTCTATTCTATTTTTCCTATTTTTACAGAGTAGAGGCGGGGGTTTCTGAGTGTTGGCTTTGTCTTCTTTTGGGGGTCACGTCCAGTTGGTGATAGATACATATATATAGATGTGGATATTGTTGATGTTTTTTATTTTTATATAATTAGCTTTGGTAGAGGCTGTTATATATGTGTCACTTTTAGCCTTCTGGTCACCATTGGGACATTTCTGGTAGTTTTTCAACTTTTTCTTTTTCGATCGGAACCGGTAAAATTTTGGACTTTCGGCTATCATACTGAGCTTGAGAACTCCGATTGAAAATCTAACTGCACATTATGTGTCCTGGTGCCATTTCAAGCCACTCACAAAAATTTCATCGAATTCCGGTAACATTTCAAAATTTTGCAGTTCCGAATCGTATCCGGGTTTTGACCAGGCGGAAAGTCATGGGGAGACTTGACCAAGTGAAAGATGACTTTGACCAAGTCAAGTTTGACCCTTGACTTGGTCAAAACATTTTGTTTGTTTGTGTGGTTGAGTTGACCCAAGGTCAAAGCTCACCAAAAACCTAAAATGCCCTAAGTGTGTGTGTGTGCAACCACTTGTGTCACGCCCCAGTGCGGCCGCCCCCGGGATGCGGCAGGTGTATACATGATATCAGTGATATCAGCAGTCTATACAGGACATCAATAAAATACTCTAAACAACAACTAAAATGACAACACAGACGAAAGCAAGGCTGACATGATATATACACAGATAGCGGAAGCTAAAAGACTGAATCTGTAATCCAAAAACATACTACAGACTCGATACATAATCAAATGTCCTGTGAGAGCCAATATACACAAATACATCCAAATACAATCCAAACTGGCTCCCCAAGCACGGAATATATACATACAATCAAAAGGATGCTGATGGCCTCTAAAACTCGCGGAACGTGGCTCTACTCTGCTACTGATGCAGTCGCTCGGGGAGCTCCTCCTTCAAGTCCGCCTCAGTAATCACTGGAGAAAAATATTATGCGAGGGGTGAGCCACACGCTCAGTGAACAGCACAACCCATGCATCACAATTTATATTAACCACAATAATCAAATCAAAAGCTTCAAAGTGGCAGGAATTACACAATTCCAGTGGGTCGCTACATCGCCGAACCACCACACCCTCACAATAGGTGACATAGGATATTGGGACTTACAAGGCTGATAATCATCCATACACAAATCCAGTGGGTCGCTACATCGCCGACCCACCACACCCTCACCCTCACCCCTCAATATGGTGACATAGGATATTGGGACTGACTAGGCTGTTGGTCACCCTTGGTCCACCGATAGTCTCTCCTCCACTCCGTAGCCGCTTGGCCACTCCCACATTCAGCACAGTCCATCCCAAATCAGGAGGTGCCTACTGATGGGAGCCCTCTCACGGGACGGCCTTTCTAACGCTGGGGCAGTCTCTACACGGATCCAACGAAGGGAACAGAACAACCTATCCATACGCATATGATCCACTCGGATCCGCCGACAACGCATCTCAACAACTCTAATGTCATGAATTCTTCAGAATTCCTCCAGGGCGCATAACCAAGATGCGGGGAATATATAAGATAATAATGAGGAAAAGAAACCTTGGGAGGGCAACCTGAAGTCCCGATATAGGACATCCCGACAACCAAACAAGGAACACGGAGTACCCTAGCCCGGGTCTCAATGTTGACCTCGCAAGGCCCCCTTAATATTCCCCAAGGCATACTAATAGACATATGCATGACTCTTACACATATCCTAAGGGTGCAAGTCCCTAACATACAAGGTCTAGGGTAGCATGCATACTACATATTAATCATGCTTGCATGGATTACATGTTACACAAGTTAATATTAACCATGGTGCCCCAGGGGAGGACGGTATACGCCCAAGTGCATATAGCGCCTCCCAACCGGGTTGGGTTGTTCCACTCACCGATAGCCGGGTCGTCGCGCGACCGTCCGTCAAGATTTGCAAAATAGGGTAATCAACTCGGTGAGTAAAATACACAAATACACCAAAAATACACTAAAAATACACAACACTCGGGCAAACGTACATACGGCCCGTACGCACGCGAGCCCGAGCACCCCAACTCAATCCCGAACCCCCGGGCAGCCGTACGCACGGCCACCCGCCCCGGGCGCACAGCCGAGCCCCGACCCACACGCCCAGACGCACTGCCGAGCCCAGCCCGCACGCTCGAACACCCTGCCGAGCCCAGCCTGCACGCCCGGACATCCTACTGAGTCCCCCCGGGTGCACCGCACGCTCACTACGCCCCAGCGCAGCAACCCGTGTGCACACCCGCACGCCCTGCGCCCCAGAACCTCACCCCGCGCGCACCTCGCGCGCACCACCGGCTCGCCTCACCGCGCGCGCACAGCACGCCTGCGCCTCTGCGCAGCGCACCACGCGCACGCCCCCGCACGGCGCCCTGCGTGCAGCACCCGCACGCGGCCCTGCGCGCACGGCACGCACTGCGCCTCTGCGCAGCGCCCCGCCCGCACGCCCGCACACGGCGCCCGTCGCGCAGCTCCCACACGCTCCTGCTCCACCCACGCGCACGCCCGCGCACACGCGCGCGTGCCTTGCCAGACTTCTCTGCCCGCCCTTCCTGCCAGCCCGCCTGCCTGTGCTGCCTGCGCTGCCAGCCTACCCGAGCCGGCCTGCCATCCTGCTCGAGCCAACCCTACACCTCCCCGACGGCCACCCACGGCCACCAACCGCCGCCAACAGCCACCAACAGCCACCCATACTCAACACCACCCTCCTAACATGCATCTAAGCAAGAAAAGGAAATAAAGAAATCTTACCCTAGGAGAGGAAAGGAAGGGAAGGGGATCGGGAGCCCTTCGTGCACCGAAACACCTCCACAAGGACCACCACCACCGTCCTTCTTCCGCACAAACAAAACAGGGGCTCCCCACGGAGAAACACTCGGACGTGCGAAGCCCTTCTCGAGCAACTCCTCCGGCTGCTCCTTGAGCACCTTCAGCTCTGCTGGGGCCATCCGGTACGGAGCTCTCGAAATCGGCTCGGTCCCCGGAATAAGATTAATCTCAAACTCGATCGCGCGATCCGGCGATAATCCCGAGAGATCATCGGGGAAAACCTCTGGATATTCTACCACGATCGGAGTCTGACTGATATCTGCCCGCAGTGGTGCGTCCTCCTCAGCAATATACGCCAGAAAGCCCTCGCATCCTCCCTGAAGGAGTCTCCACACCTGGATCGATGACACGAACCCCAAAGGGGCTACATCACGATCGCCCATGAACTGGAAAGACCTCCAACCCGGAAGGTGGAAAGACACCAACTTCGCAAAACAGTCGATGCTGGCGTGACTAGCTGAGAGCCAATCCATTCCCAGGATGGCATCGAAGTCCGTCATGGCGAGCTCTACCAACTCCACTGGAAACTCATGCTCCGCAATCACCACAGTACACCCTCGGTAAACAGAACGGAGGAGAATACGGTCTCCGACGGGCAATGATATCTCCAGCATAACCTCAAGAGGGGCGGACGCCACGCCCATCCGTCTCGCAAAAACGGGAGACACGAACGAGTGCGTGGCTCCGGAATCAAATAACACATATGCAGGGAGCTGGGAGATCAAAACAATACCTCGGACCACGCTACCCGAAGCCTGCGCCTCCTCGGCCGAAAGCGCTGCAACTCGGCCCTGAACAAACTACGGCTGAGGAGCAGGGGCACGCCTCGCAGGCTGCACTGGCTGCCTCCTCTGGTCAACTCAGCCACCCTGTGGCTGCTGCTGCTGACGCTGAGGCTGCTGCTGCTGGTACGGCTGCTGCTGTAGCTGCTGCTGCTGCGGAGGCAGCACTCGGGGTCGGCCAGCATCGGGGCAATTATATAAAATATGCCCGACGCGCTGACAATGGTAACAGCGCCTCCTCTCCGGCTGTCTGGCCTGGACTGGTACTGCCGCAATGGGTGCTGGTCCTCGCACAGGAACCACATCGACTGGAGTAGCGGCAGCCGCTGACTGTTCAAAGCGGGGCCGCTTCTTCTTGCGATGTACCTGGTCCTGGCTCCTGGGGGGTCTCTGATCTGCTGAAGGGGTCGGAACCCCCAAAGGGACCCCGAGGTCTCGCTCGACTGTCTTCGCCCGAGACACCAAGTCCGAGTACCTCGTGAATGCCTGAGAGGAGACATGCACCCGATTGGTGCTAATGAGACCCATCTCGAAACGACGGCAGCGCGTCTCCTCATCCATCACCAAGGCTGGGGCGAACCTGGAAAGCCTCGTGAAGCGCGTGGAGTAGTCAGCGACTGACATGGAGTTCTGCGTCAGTTGCTCGAACTCTTGCATCACGATCTAGTGCGTCGAAAATGGGAAGTACTCCTCCAAGAAATACCTCCGAAACCCCGCCCGTAGAAGCCGCTCCACTCCCTCGGGGATGTCCACCGATCGGGTAGCCCACCAATCGGCGGCGCTACCCCTCAGCATGAAGGTGGCCAGGGAGACACGCTGGCGGTCGGTGCAGTGCATGGTCGAGAAGATCTTGTCCACCTCCATCAACCATCGCTCAAGGGCAAGGGGGTCCGCCGTCTGTCCATGGAACTCGGGAGGGTGGAGCTTCAGAAAAGCAGTGAGGCCACTCTGATGCACTCGCGCTATAGCCTCTAGCTCCACCTCCCTCGCCAGGGGATCCTGAACTCCCACCACTGGAATCACCACGGGAACAGGGGGTACGTCGGGCACCACTGGTGGATCTGCGACCAAGGGGACCTGTGGTACAACCTCGCGGGCCGCCCTCAGCTCCTGAATCTCTCGTGCCTACTCAGCTAACGCCCGAGTCTGGGCCTCCAGTGCCCTCGTCTGAGTCTCCACCAGATCTGCTATACGAGCGTAAGCACGCTCCCATGCAGGAGGCTCCTGCGCCAGTCCTGGCCCCACAGCCGAGGACTCTCCAGTAGCATCCTCGCCTCTGGTAGGTCCGGGAACCTTCAGAGGCCGAGAGGGACCACGCCCACGCATTCCTCTACGAGGAGGCATATCAGCAACCCAAGAGAACCAGACACTAGGATCAGAATACTCATATAGAAATCCTAGGACTCATCTCTACAAAAAAAAAAAACAATTGGCTCTGACAGGACCTGGCTCTGATACCAACTTTTGTCACGCCCCCGGGCGGCCGTCCCCGAGATGTGGCAAGTGTATATATGATATCAGCAGTCTATACAGGAGATCAATAAATACTCTACACAACACCGAAAATGACAACACAGACCAAAACATAATATATACAAATAGCGAAAGCTAAAACAACTGAGTCTGTAATTCAAAGACATATTACAGACCCGATACATAATCAAACTGTCCTGTGAGAGCCAATATATACAATGACATCCAAATATACAAACGTGTGCCCAAGCACGGATAACAATACATACAATCAAAAAGGGATGTTGATGGCCTCTCACTCGTAGAAGGTGACGCTGCTCCGCTAATGCTGATGTGCCTCGGGGAGCTCCTCCTTCAGATCCGACTCAGATATCACTGGAGAAAAATATATGCGAGGGGTGAGCCACACGCTCAGTGAATAGCACAACCCATGCATCACAATTCATATTATCCACAAATAATTTATAGCCCCTAACACGGGAGCAACCACACATTCTAATGGGTCGTTTCATCGCCAACCCACCTCCCCCCCTCACCCTCACCCTTTCCGGGGGGTGACATGGGCCTCTTGGGGCATACAAGACCGCTCTCCACCCCTGGTCCACCCGGTAGCCTCTCCCACCCTCGGGCCTTCGCCTGGTCCACTCCCGTTATCAGTACAGTCCGACGCATCGGAGGTACCTACGGACGGGAGTCCTCTGTCAGGTACAGCCAACGCCGGGGAGTTCCTACATCGGATCCAGCCAATAAGGAGAAGACAACCTACTCACACGGATACGATCCTCATGGATCCGTCGACAGCGATGGTAACGCTAAATAATGTCATGAATTATCAAGAATTCCTCTAGGGTGCATAACTAAGATGCGGGGAGACACATATTATAACAACAAGGTTATAATATTCTCTAAGGCATGCTTGTAACTATATGCTCACATTTGATTTAATTAAATTAAACTAGATGGGAACATGCATAGTTCGGGGCAAGGTGTCTAGGCATGCATAGGCTGCTATACATGATATACGGGTGCATATCCTGTCACGCCCCAGGGCGGCCGTCCCCGGGACGCGACAAGCGTATACATGATATCAGCAGTCAATACAGGAGATCAATAGCATACCATAAACAACAGCTAAAAAGACAACACAGACCACAAAGAGGCTGACATGATGTATACACAGATAGCGGAAGCTAAAAAGACTGAATCTGTAAATCAACAACACATTACAGACTCGATACATAATCATATGTCCTGTGAGAGCCAATATATACACATATATCCAAATACAATCCAAACTAGGTGCCCAAGCACGGAAATATATACATACAATAAAAAAGGATGCTCATGGCCTCAAAAACTCGAGGGACGTGGCGCTACTCCGCTACTGGTGCAGTCGCTCGGGAAGCTCCTCCTTCAAGTCCGCCTCGGTAATCACTGGAGAAAAATATTATGCGAGGGGTGAGCCACACGCTCAGTGAATAGCACAACCCATGCATCACAATTTATATTAACCACAATTTATCAGCAAAAGCCTCAAAGTGGCATAAACAAAACAAATCCGGGGGTTCGTTACATCGCCGAACCACCACACCCTCACCCTCACCCCTCAATAGGTGACAAAGGATATTGGGACGTAATAGGCTGATAATCACCCTTGGTCCACCGATAGTCTCTCCCCACTCCGTAGGCCGTTTGGCCACTCCCACATTCAGCACAGTCCGTCCCAAATCAGGAGGTGCCTACTAATGGGAGCCCCTGCACAGGACAGCCTTTCCAACGCCGGGCAGTCTCTACACGGATCCAACGAAGGGAACAGAACAGCCTATCCATACGCATATGATCCACTCGGATCCGCCGACAACACATCTGAACGACTCTAATGTCCTGAATTCTTCAGAATTCCTCCAGCGCGCATAACCAAGATGCGGGGAAATTATAAGGTAATTAATGGGGAAAAGAAACCTTGGGAGGGCAACCTGAGGTCCCGATATAGGACATCCCGCCAACCAAACAAGGAACACGGAGTACACTAGCCCGGGTCTCAATGTTTACCTCGCAAGGCCCCCTTATATTTCCTAAGGCATGCTAACAATATCATAAGCTTGCATTTAATTTAATAAATCAAACTAATAGGACACATGCATAGGTCGAGGCTTTCCTAGCATGATAACAAGGTGACAGGATGCACGGCTCTTACACATATCCTAAGGGTGCAAGTCCCTAATATACAAACTCTAGGGTGGCATGCATTCTACACACTAATCATGCTCGCACAGATTTCATATTAAACAGTTAATATTAACTATGCTGCCCCAGGGGAGGACGGTATACGCCCAAGTGCATATAGCGCTCCCAACTGGGTTGGGTTGTCCCACTCATCGGTAATCGGGTCATCGCGCGACCGTCCGTCAAGATCTGCAAGACAGGGTAATCAACTAGGTGAGTGAAATACACAAATATATAAAAAATACACTAAAAATACCCAACACTCGGACAAGCGTACATACGGCCTATACGCACGCGAACCCGAGCACCCCGACTCACTCCCGAACCCTCGGCAACCATCCGCACGGCCACCCGCCCCCAGATGCACCGCCGCGCCCCAGCCCGCGCGCCCAGACGCACTGCCGAGCCCAGCTTGCACGCCCGGACACCCTACCAAAATCCCCTGGGTGCACCGCGCGCTCACTGCGCCCCAGCGCGGCAACCCGCGCGCACACCGCACGCCCCTCACCCAGCGCCTCACCCCGCGCGCACCCCGCGCGCACCACCGCTCGCCCAGCGCCCCATCGCTTCACCCCGCGCGCACCCTGCGCGCACCACCGGCCTCGCCCCGCCGCGCGCGCATAGCACGCCTGCGCCTCTGCGCAGCGCTCCGCGCGCACGCTCCCGCACGGTGCCCAGCGCCCCAGCGCCCAGAGCCCAGCACCCGCGCCCAGCGCCCAGCACCCGCACCCAGCACACGCGCCCAGCACACGCGCCCAGCACGCCATCCAGCTCCACCCGAGCGCACGCCCGCGCGCACGTCCGCGCGCACGCGCGCGCGCGCCCTGCCAACTGCTCCGCCTGCTGCGCCTGTGCTGCCATCCTGCCCGAGACAGACAACCACCCTGCCCGAGCACCTTTCCACCACTCACCGGCCACCAGTGGCCTCCGACCGCCCCCAACCACCACCCACAACCACCGACCACCACCACACACACAAAACACCCCTAACATGCATCTAAACATGGAAAAAGGAGGAAAGAAACCTTACCCAAGGAAAGGAAAGGAAAGGAAGGGGACCGGGAGCTCTTCGTGCACCGAAACACCTCCCCAAAGACCTCCACCACCAAGCTCTTCCTCAGCCCTCGAAATGGCTGAAATCAGAGGAGAAAAGAGGGGGTAAGAGGGGGTCAAACACGTCGGAACTCGAATCCGAGACCACCCGTAGATAGATCGGGATGAGATCTAACCTTTCTATTCTTTGTGTTTTGAGTTTCAAGCACTCTAGGTAGCTCAAACCCAAGAAAAAGAGAGAGGGGGAGAGAGAAAACAAGTGGGGAAGATGATGAATAGTGGGGGGCAACTTTTTAGATTCACTTATATATAATCCCTCACTTAGATTAGGGTTAACTAGGTTTAATTAGGTTTAAGTGAGGATTAGGATGCTTTAAGTGGGTTTTGACTTGGGTCAACCCAACCACAAATAAAACAAAAAGGGTTGACCAAGTCATGGGCCCACTTTGACCGAGTCAACTCTCCCAATGACTTCTCGCTCGGTCAAAACCCGGATACGCCCCGAAACTGCAAAATTCTGAAACGTACTGGAATTCGATGAAATTTTCGTGAGTGGCTTGAAATGGCACCAGGACACATAATATGCAGTTAGATTTTCAATCGGAGTCTTCAAACACAGGACGATAGCTAACAGTCCAAAATTTTAGCGGTTCCGATCGAAAAACGAAAAAAAACTCAAAAACTGTCAGAATGCTCAAATGGTTACCAGAAGGCTAAAAGTGACACATATATAACATTCTCCCCCCCTTAGGAAATTTTGTCCTCAAAATAAATACAAGAACATCTAAGAAGGGAAAAGATGCGGATACGCGTCACGCATGGTGTCCTCGAGCTCCCAAGTGGCCTCGGCACCGGAACGCTGCTGCCATCGCACCTTGACCAGCTGGACGGTCTTGGTGCGGAGCCTCTTCTCGCGGCGGACCAGGATCTCAATCGGCTGCTCAACGAAAGACAAGTCCGGCTCGAAGACGAGCGGCTCGAACGGGATGACGTGAGCAGGATCGTGGACATAACGCCTCAGCTGCGAGACATGGAAGACGTCATGGGCCTGAGCCAACTGTGGGGGCAGAGCTATGCGATAGGCCACCTCTCCAACTCGCTCGAGGATGAGGAATGGCCCAATGAAACGCGGACTCAGCTTGCCCCGCACACCGAAACGGAAGATGCCCTTCATCGGGGACACCTTCAAGAAGACATGGTCACCGACCTCGAAGGCGAGCTCACGGCGACGACGGTCGGCGTAGCACTTCTGACGACTCTGAGCGACTCGGATACGCTCGCGAATCGTCTTCACCATCTCTGAGGTCTGGTGGACGATCTCTGGTCCCTCCAACTGGCGCTCTCCGACCTCGTCCCAACACAAGGGGGACCTGCAGCTGCGGCCATAGAGCGCCTCGTAAGGAGCCATCCGGATACTCAAGTGGTAGCTGTTGTTGTAGGCAAACTCCACCAACGGAAGGTGCCTCTCCCAACTGCCCCCAAAATCGAGAACACAGGCTCGCAGCATGTCCTCAAGAGTCTGGATCGTCCTCTCCGACTGGCCGTCCGTCTGCAGATGAAACGCTGTACTGAAATGGAGGTTCGTACCAAGGGCGTGCTGGAGGCTACGCCAGAACCTCGAAGTAAAACGCGCGTCTCGATCAAAAATGATGCTGACGGGAGTGCCATGGAGACGAACAATCTCTGAGACGAACAACTGCGCCAGGGTGTCCAGAGAATCGGTGAGTCGGATGGGGAGGAAATGAGCAGACTTCGTCAGCCGGTCGACGATCACCCAGATGGCATCGCGACCCGAACGTGACCTCGGCAAACCCGAGACGAAGTCCATGGTGATCTGCTCCCACTTCCACTGAGGGATCTCAATGGACTGCAGCTTCCCCGCAGGGCTTGATGCTCCGACTTCACCTGCTGGCATACTAGGCATCGGGCAACGAAACGGGCAATATCCGTCTTCATCCCGCGCCACCAGTAGCCACGACGAAGGCCCCTGTACATCTTCGTGCCACCAGGATGCACTGTGTACCTCGAACGATGGGCCTCGTCCAGAATCTTCCGCTTCAGCTCTGCGTCGTCGGGAATGCACACTCGGCCTCTGAACCGCAGGATCCCGTCCGCGCGAATCTGGTAGTCCGGACGCTCGCCCCGGGCGACGCCTTCAGAGAGGACTATAAAATGCGGATCCTGAGCCTGAGCCGTGCAGATATCGTCGAGCAGGACTGGCTGCACCACCAGCCTGGCCAAAAAGCCACCCGCAGGAGTCTCTCGAACGCTGATCCAGCAAGCGGCCTCCTCCAGAAGCCTCCAACGATGGACAGCCATGTGGGCGGCCATGCCCAAGGGCTGCCTACTGAGAGCGTCTGCCACGACATTCGCCTTACCCGGATGGTAGGCGATGTCACAATCATAGTCCGTCAGGAACTCAACCCAACGTCTCTGACGCATGTTGAGCTCCGGCTGGGACTGCAGATATGTCAAGCTCTTATGATCGGTAAAGAGCTCGAACTCCTCTCCATAGAGGTAATGCCTCCACATCTTCAGCGCAAAGATGATCGCTGCCAACTGCAAGTCGTGGGTGGGGTAATTCTGCTCATGGGGCTTCAACTGACGCGACGCGTAAGCCACAACCTTACCGTGCTGCATCAGGACGCAACCCACACCCAACTGCGATGCATCTGTGTAAACTGCGAACCCACCACTCCCAGACGGAAGGGTAAGAACTGGCGCTGAGGTGAGCCTTCGCTTCAACTCCTGGAAGCTCTCCTCGCAAGATGGGGACCACTCGAACAGGACATCCTTCTGAGTGAGGCGGGTAAGAGGAACGGCTATCTTCGAGAAACCCTCGACAAACCTCCTGTAATAACCCGCCAAGCCCAAGAAGCTCCGAATCTCTGTGGGGTTCGATGGTCGACGCCAATTCGACACGGCGAGCGTCTTCTCTGGGTCCACAGATATGCCCTCACCGGAAATCACATGGCCCAGAAAGGCCATACGCTCCAACCAGAACTCGCACTTGCTGAACTTGGCGAACAACTGATGTCTGGCCAAAGTCTCCAAGACAGTGCGAAGATGGTGAGCGTGCTCCTCAAGACTCCTCGAGTACACCAATATGTCATCGATGAATACTACCACAAAGGAGTCGAGGAAGGGCCGAAACACCCGGTTCATCAGATCCAAGAAGGCCGCCGGCGCGTTCGTCAACCCGAATGGCAGTACTCTGAACTCGTAGTGCCCATACCGGGTACGAAAGGCCGTCTTCGGAATGTCTGACTCCCGGATCTTCAGCTGGTAGTACCCCGAGCGGAGATCGATCTTGGAAAAGACACGCGCTCCCTGGAGCTGGTCAAACAGATCGTCGATCCGCGGCAAGGGGTACTTGTTCTTACCTGTCCGTTTGTTCAGCTGCCTGTAATCAATACACAGCCGCAGCGAACCGTCCTTCTTCCGGACGAACAGGACAGGGGCTCCCCACGGAGAAACACTCGGACGTGCGAAGCCCTTCTCCAGCAACTCCTCCAACTGCTCCTTGAGCACCCTCAGCTCTGCAGGGGCCATCCGGTACGGAGCTCTCGAAATCGGCTCGGTCCCCGGAATCAGATTGATCTCAAACTCGATCGCGCGATCCGGCGGTAATCCCGGAAGATCATCGGGGAAAACCTCGGGATACTCTGCCACGACCGGAGTCTGACTGATATCCGCAGCGGTGCATCCTCCTGAGCAATGTACGCTAGAAAGCCCTCGCATCCTCCCTGGAGGAGTCTCCACGCCTGCATGGACGACACGAACCCCCAAAGGGGCTACATAACGATCGCCCACGAACTGGAAGGACCTCCGACCCGGAAGGTGGAAAGACACCGACTTGGCAAAACAGTCGATGCTGGCATGACTAGCTGCAAGCCAATCCATTCCCAGGATGGCATCAAAGTCCGTCATCGCAAGCTCCACCAACTCCACTGGAAACTCATGCTCCGCAACCGTCACCGTACACCCTCGGTACACAGAACGGAGGAGAATGCGGTCTCCCACGGGCAATGATATCTCCAAGATAGCATCCAAAGGGGCGGACGCCACACCCATCCGTCTCGCGAAAGCGGGAGACACGAACGAGTGTGTGGCTCCGGAATCAAACAACACATATGCAGGAAGCTGGGAGATCTGAACAATACCTCTGACCACGCTGCCTGATGCCTGAGCCTCCTCTGCCGAAAGCGCTGCCACTCGGCCCTGGACAAACTGAGGCTGAGGAGCAGGGGCACGCCTCGCCGGCTGCGCTGGCTACCTCCTCTGGTTAGCACGTCCACCCTGTGGCTGCTGCTGCTGACGCTGAGGCTGCTGCTGCGGCTGGCGCTGAGGCTGCTGCTGCTAGCGCTGCTGCTGGAACGGCTGCTGAAACAGCTGCTGCTGCTGCTGCGGAGGCATCACGCGGGGTCGGCCAGCGTCAGGGCAATTATACAAGATATGCCCGACGCGCTGACAGTGATAACAGCGCCGCGTCTCTGGTCGCCTCGCCTGGACTGGCACTGCTGCGATGGGTGCTGGACCTCGCACTGGCACCGCATCTGCTGGAGGAGAGGCAGCCGCTGACCGATCGAAGCGGGGCCTCTTCTTCTTGCGCTGTCCCTGGTCCTGGCTCCTGGGTGGCCTCTGATCTGCCGAAGGGGTCGAAGCCCTCACGAGGATCCCGAGGTCTCGCTCAACTGTCTTCGCTCGAGACACCAAGTCGGAGTACCTCGTGAATGCCTGGGAGGTGACGTGCACCCGAATGGCGCTGCTGAGACCAAGCTCGAATCGACGGCACCGCGTCTCCTCGTCCATCACCAAGGCTGGAGCGAATCTGGACAGCCTCGTGAAGCGCGTGGAGTAGTCAGCGACAGACATAGAGCCCTGCGTCAGCTGCTCAAACTCCTGCATCACGATCTGTCGCGTCGAGAACGGGAAGTACTCCTCCAAGAAATACCTCCGGAATCCCGCCCATGTAAGCTGCTCCACTCCCTCCGGGATGTCCACTGATCTAGTAGCCCACCAGTCGGCGGCGCTACCCTTCAGCATAAAAGTGGCCAGGGAGACTCGCTGGCGGTCGGTGCAAAGCATGGTCGAGAAGATCGTATCCACCTCCATCAACCATCGCTCTGGAGCAAGAGGATCCGCCGTCTGACCCTGGAACTCGGGAGGGTGGAGCTTCAGAAAGGCTGAGAGGCCACTCTGCTGCACTCGCGCTGCAGCCTCTAGCACCACCTCCCTCTCCTGGGGATCCTGAACTCTGACCGCCGGAACCACCACGGGGACTGGGGGTACATCGGGTACCACAGGTGGATCTGCCACCAAGGGGACCTGCGGAACTGCCTCGCGGGCCGCCCGCAGCTCCTGAATCTCCCGTGCCTGATCTGCCAATACTCTCGTCTGGGCCTCCAATGCCCTGGTCTGCGTCTCCACCAAATCTGCTATCCGCGCAAACGCGCGCTCCCAGGCAGGAGGCTCCTGCGCCGATCCTGGCCTCACGGCTGAGGACTCCCCAATAGCATCCTCGCCTCTGGTAGGTCCGGAAACCTCCAAAGGTCGAGAGGGACCACGTCCGCGCCGTCCTCTGCGAGGAGGCATATCAGCAACCTAAGAAAACCAGACACTAGGATCAGAATACTCATATAGAAATCCTAGGACTCATCTCTACGAAAAAGAAGACAATTGGCTCTGACAGGACCAGGCTCTGATACCAACTTTTGTCACGCCCCAGGGCGGCCGTCCCCGGGACGCGGCAAGCGTATACATGATATCAGCAGTCAATACAGGAGATCAATAGCATACCATAAACAACAGCTAAAAAGACAACACAGACAACAAAGAGGCTGACATGATGTATACACAGATAGCGGAAGCTAAAAAGACTGAATCTGTAAATCAACAACACATTACAGACTCGATACATAATCATATGTCCTGTGAGAGCCAAATATACACAATATATCCAAATACAATCCAAACTAGGTGCCCAAGCACGGAAATATATACATACAATAAAAGGAAAGGATGCTGATGGCCTCAAAAACTCGAGGGACGTGGCGCTACTCCGCTACTGGTGTAGTCGCTCGGGAAGCTCCTCCTTCAAGTCCGCCTCGGTAATCACTGGAGAAAAATATTATGCGAGGGGTGAGCCACACGCTCAGTGAATAGCACAACCCATGCATCACAATTTATATTAATCAGCAAAAGCCTCAAAGTGGCATAAACAACACAAATCCGGGGTTCGTTACATCGCCGAACCACCACACCCTCACCCTCACCCTCACCCCTCAATAGGTGACAAAGGATATTGGGACTTAATAGGCTGATAATCATCCTTACACAATCCTGTGGGTCGCCACATCGCCGGCCCACCACACCCTCACCCTCACCCCTCAATAGGTGACATAGGATATTGGGACTGACTAGGCTGTTGGTCACCCTTGGTCCACCGATAGTCTCTCCCCACTCCGTTTGGCCACCCCCACATTCAGCACAGTCCGTCCCAAATCAGGAGGTGCCTACTGATGGGAGCCCCTGCACGGGACAGCCTTTCTAACGCCGGGGCAGTATCTACACGGATCCAACGAAGGGAACAGAACAGCCCAGCCATACGCATATGATCCACTCGGATCCGCCGACAACACATCTCAACGACTCTAATGTCCTGAATTCTTCAGAATTCCTCCAGCGCGCATAACCAAGATGCGGGGAAATTATAATAATAATGGGAAAAGAAACCTTGGGAGGGCAACCTGAGGTCCCGATATAGGACATCCCGCCAACCAAACAAGGAACACGGAGTACCCTAGCCCGGGTCTCAATGTTTACCTCGCAAGGCCCCTTATATTCCCTAAGGCATGCTAACAATATCATAAGCTTGCATTTAATTTAATAAATCAAACTAATAGGACGCATGCATAGGTCGAGGCTTTCCTAGCATGATAACAAGGTGACAGGATGCACGGCTCTTACACATATCCTAAGGGTGCAAGTCCCTAACATACAAAGTCTAGGGTGGCATGCATTCTACACACTAATCATGCTCGCACAGATTACATATTAACAGTTAATATTAACTATGTGCCCCAGGGGAGGACGGTATACGCCCAAGTGCATATAGCGCCTCCCAACTGGGTTGGGTTGTCCCACTCACCGGTAACCGGGTCGTCGCGCGACCGTCCGTCAAGATCTGCAAGACAGGGTAATCAACTAGGTGAGTAAAATACACTAAAAATACCCAACACTCGGACAAGCGTACATACGGCCTGTACGCACGCGAGCCCGAGCACCCCGACTCACTCCCGAACCCTCGGCAACCATCCGCATGGCCACCCGCCCCCGGATGCACCGCCGCGCCCCAGCCCGCGCACCCAGGCGCACTGCCGATCCCAGCCTGCACGCCCGGACACCCTGCCGAGACCTCCGGGTGCACCGCGCGCTCACTGCGCCCCAGCTCAGCAACCCGCGCGCACACTGCACGCCCCGTGCCCAGCACCTTGCCCCGCGCGCACCACTGCTCGCCCAGCACCCCATCGCTTCGCCCCGCGCGCACCCCGCGCGCACCACCGGCCTCGCCTCGCCGCGCGCGCACAGCACGCATGCGCCTCTGTGCAGCGCTCCGCGCGCACACTCCCGCACGGTGCCCAGCGCCCAGAGCCCAGCACCCGCGTCCAGCGCCCAGCACCCGCGCCCAGCACACGCGCCCAGCACCCGCGCCCAGCACGCCCTCCAGCTCCACCCGAGCGCACGCCCGCGCACGTCCGCGCGCACGCGCGCGCGCGCCCTGCCAACTGCTCCGCCTGCTGTGCTGCCTGCTGCGCCTGTGCTGCCATCCTACCCGAGACAGACAACCACCCTGCCCGAGTCACCCTACCACCCCTCACCGGCCACCAGTGGCCTCCGACCGCCCCCAACCACCACCCCAGCCACCATCCGCCACCACACACCCAAAAACATCCCCTAACATGCATCTAAACATGGAAAAGAAGGAAAGAACCCTTACCCAAGGAAAGGAAAGGAAAGGAAGGGGACCGGGAGCTTTTCGTGCACCGAAACACCTCCCCAAAGACCTCCACCACCAAGCTCTTCCTCAGCCCTCGAAATGGCTGAAATCAGGGGAGAAAAGAGGGGCTTAGAGGGGGTCAAACACATCGGAACTTGAATCCGAGACCACCGGTAGATAGATCGGGATGAGATCTAACCTTTCTATTCTTTGTGTTTTGAGTGTCAAGCACTCTAGGTAGCTCAAATCCAAGAAAAAGAGAGAGGGGGAGAGAGAAAACAAGTGGGGAAGATGATGAATAGTGGGGGGCAACTTCTTAGATTCACTTATATATAATCCCTCACTTAGATTAGGGTTAACCTAGGTTTAATTAGGTTTAAGTGTGGATTAGGATGCTTTAAGTGGGTTTTGACTTAAGTCAACCCAACCACAAATAAAAACAAAAAGGGTTGACCAAGTCATGGGCCCACTTTGTGTCACGCCACAGGGCGGCCGTCCCCGGGACGCGGCAAGTGTATATAAAATATCAGAATCTACACAGGAGGTCAATAATATATCATACACAAACAACCAGAATGACACACAGACAACAAAAGGGCTGACATGATATATACACCAAATGCGGAAGCAAAAGACTGAATCTGTAAATAAACATACTACAGACTCGATACTCAATCATCTGTCCTGTGAGAGCCAATATACACCAATACAACTGAATATACACAAACGCGTGCCAAGCACGGAAATAAAATACATACAGCCAAGAAGGGATGCTGATAACCTCTGGTACTCGCGGAACGTGGCGCTGCTCCGCTACTGAAGGAATCCCTCGGAAAGCTCCAACTGCTGCTTCGGCTCCAGCTCAGGCTCAGTGGCAACTGGGGAAAACATATGCGAGGGGTGAGCCACACGCTCAGTGAACAGCACAACCCATGCATCACAGACAATATTGACCACAATTCAAATCTTAATAATCCACAATCTCTTATTTACAACCACACAATGGTAACAAATACTCAACTAGTGGGTCCCTCAATCGCCAACCCACTACACCCTCACCCTTCAATGGGTGACATAGGATTTTGGGACTGATAATCATCCAATCACAACTCCAGTGGGTCGCTCATCGCCAACCCACTACACCCTCACCCTCACCCTACCACGGGTGACATAGGATTTTGGGACTGACTAGGCTGTTGGTCACCCTTGGTCCACCGATAGTCTCTCCTCCACTCCGTAGGCCCCTTGGCTTTCACCCACAACTTCAGCACAGTCCGAAACCAAAATCAGGAGGCGCCTACTGATGGGAACCCTTGGAAGGGACGGCCTTTCTAACGCTGGGGCAGTCTCTACCGGATCCAACGAAGGGAAACAGAACAGCTTATCTATACGCATATGATCCACTCGGATCCGCCGACAACACATCTATATAACTCTAATGCCCTGAATTCCTCAGAATTCCTCCAAGGCGCATAACCATTATGCGGGGAACATACACAATAATTAGCAAGGGTGGAATATCATTGGGGGAAAGAATCTTGGGAGGGCAGCGTGAGTTCCCGATATAGGACACCCCGACAACCAAACAAGGAACACGGAGTACCCTAGCCCGGGTCTCACCGCTGTCCTCGCGAGGCCCCTCCCCTATAATATTCACTAAATATGCTAATAATCATATAATTTGGTATAACATTTATTATAATACTATTGGGACAAGAAACCTTGGGAGGGCAGCGTGAGTTCCCGATACAGGACACCCCGACAACCAAACAAGGAACACAGAGTACCCTAACCCGGGTCTCAGTGTTGACCTCGCAAGGCTCCTCCCTATAATATCATCTAAGGCATGCAGTTTATCATACACTAGCATTTAATTTAATAAATAAACTAGTAGGACACATGCATAGGCCAAGGCTTCCTAGCATGAGAATAGGGGGACATGATGCATGGCTCATACACATATCCTAAGGGTGCAAGTCCCTAACATGCAAAGTCTAGGGTAACATGCCTTCTACATTTAAATCACGCTCGCATGAAAACATATTATAACAAGTTAATATAAATCCATGGTGCCCCAGGAGAGGTCGGTATACGCCCAAGTGCGTATAACGCCTCTCTACTGGGTTGGATTCTCCCACTCACCGAAGATCGGGTCGTCGCGCGACCGCCCGTCAAGATCTGCAAGACAGACATTTATACGGTGAGTTAAATACACAAATACATCGAAATACTCACAAAATACCCCAAAAGAACCCAACACTCGGGCAAACGTACATACGGCCCGTACGCACGTTAGCCCGAGCACTCCGACTCACTCCCGCACTCCCGACAACCACCCGCACGGCCTCCCGACCCCGGATGCCCCGCCGCGCCTCAGCCCGCGCACCCAGGCGCACCGCCGGGCCCCTGCCCGCACGCCTGGACCCGCAGCCGAGCCACCCGGTGCGCCGCGCGCCCACTGCGCCCCGCCGCAGCAGCCCGCGCGCACCCCGCACGCCCCGCGCTGACCCGCGAGCACACCGCACGCCCCGCGCGCCCAGCGCCTCGCCCCGCGCGCACCACCAGCTCCGCTCCACGCGCACTCCGCGCGCGCCACCAGCCTCGCCCCGCGCGCACCCCGCGCGCACCACCCGCTCGCACCCACTGCTCTCCTCACCACGCGCACGCCAGTGGCTCCGCCCAGCGCCCCGCGCGCATGCACCTCTGCGGTGCTCAGCGCCCAGTGCCCCTACGCCCAGCGCTCAGCACCCTAGCCCAGCACCCGGTATCCGCGACCAGCTCCCAGCGCTCAGCGCCCAGGCACCCGGGACCCTCACCCAGCGCCCACGCGCACGCCTGCGCAACACGCGCCCAGCGGGCCTGGCAGCACGCACCCAGCGCGCCTGCCAGCCTGCCCGCGCTGCCTGCCTGCGCGCGTCGCCGAGTGGCCCGAGCACCGTTCGCCTGCACGCCTGGGCACTGCCCGCCTGATGCTCGAGTGCCCCCTGCCAGCTGCCCGAGCATGGCCTGCCCTGCTCGCACAGCCCGCAGCCATCCTACTCCGCACGCCTCCCCCTGCACCCCCCGAGCGCACGTCCGCGCGCGCACGCGCTCGCGCGCCCGGCAAACTGGTGCACCTGCTCCCAGCCTACCCGAGCTAGTCTTCCCTGCGCGCCCAGCACGCCCAGCACCCAGCACGCCCAGCGCCAACCCGAGCGCACGCCCGCGTGCATGTCCGCGTGCACGCACGCGCGCGCCCTGCCGCTGCTCGCCAGCTGCGCCTGCCTATGCTGCCTGCTGCCCGGGACTGCTAGCCCACATGCCCGAGCTCCTCTACCACCCACCTCCGGCCACCAATGGCCTCCGACCACCACCCCACAGCCCTCCGTCGGCCACCCACCGCCGCCGACCACCACCCAACCTCATTTCCCCCCTCCTAACATACATCTAAGCATAAAAAGAGAAGAAAGAGGGCTTACCAAGGGGAGGAAGAGATGTTCGGTTGCTCTCCGCGCACCGAAACCTCTCCCAAAAGGCTTCCAACGCCCGGATCTACTCCCACCTCCGAAATGGTCCAAATCAGGGAAGAAGAGAGGGGGGATGGAGGGGCAAAACCCGCCGGGATCCGGATTTGAAAGCACCGGGGTGTAGATCGGGACCCAATCTACACTTCCTATGCTTTAGGTTTTTGGGTTTGAGGGCTCTAAGGGGCTCAAATCAAAGAAAAGGAGAGAGGGGAGAGAGAGAAGCTTTTTGGTAGGGATGATGAATAGTACTTTTCTAATTTTAGATTTCATTTATATAACGAGTCACTTAAAATACCCGTATACGCCCCGAAACTGTGAAATTTTGGAAACGTTACCGGAATTCGATGAAATTTTCGTGAGAGGCCTAAAATGGCACCAGGACACCAAATATGCAGTTAGATTTCCAATCGGAGTCCTCTAACTGAGGACGATAGCTAACAGTCCAAAAATTAGCGGTTCCGATCGAAAACCGAAAAAAAATAAAAAACTGCCAGAACGCTCCAACGGTTACCAGCAGGTTAAAAGTGACACATATATAACACCCACTTTGACCGAGTCAACTCTCCCAATGACTTCTCGCTCGGTCAAAACCCGGATACGCTGGGGAACTGCGAAATTCTGAAACGTACCGAAATTTGATGAAATTTTCATGAGTGGCTTAAAATGGCACCAGGACACATAATATACATTCAGATTTTCAATCGGAGTCCTCAAACACAGGACGATAGCTAACAGTCCAAAATTTTAGCTGTTCCGATCGAAAAACGAAAAAAAACTCAAAAACTGCGAGAATGCTCCAATGGTTACCAGAAGGAAAAAAGTGACACATATATAACATATCCTTAGCATACAAAGTCTAAGGTGGCATTGATATATCATATTTGTCACGCATGCATAGGTTTACATTTATTACATGGTAATATACAACTATGGTGCCCCCGAGGAGGGCAATGAACGCCTCCCTACTGGGTTGGATTGTCCCACAAACCGAATCCTCGGTCGTCGCGTGACCGTCCGTCAAGATATGCAAGACAGGGGCATTCAATATGGTGAGTAAACTGCACAAATACATAAGAAATACACTAGAAATACGCAACACTCGGACAAGCATGCATACAGGCCCGCACGCACGTGAGTCCGAGTGCCCCGACACCCTTCCTCACCCACGGGCAGCCATGCGCACGGCCACCCGCACGCGCACGCACGGGTGCGCACGCACACACGCACGCACGCCCGCGCCCCTGGCGCACTATCGCGCCCCTGCCCGCGCGCCCAGACGCGCTGCTGCGCCCCTGCCCGCGCTTCCAGCCCTGCGACAACCCGCGCGTACTGCACCTCTGCGCAGCACCCCGCGCGCACCCCCGCGCGCACCGGACGCACTGCGCCCCAGCGCAGCACCCCGCGCGCACGCCCACGCGCCTGCGCGTACGCTCGCGCGCCAACCAGCGCACCCGTCTGCGCGCAGACTCGCGCGCACGCGCGCGGATGACCCCACACGCTCACCCGAGCCCTTCCCACCACCTCCCTCAGCCCTCCCACACCCCTAACACACATGCATACCATGCATACTCCATAACACACCCTAACCAAGCATCTAAACAAGAAAAAAAGGGAGGAGAAGGGCTCACCCAAGAGAGAAAGAACAATGGGATGAAACCGGGTGCCCTTCGCGCACCGAATCACCCCCACCAAAGCCACCACCACCAAGCCTCTTCTCAGCCCAAGAATGGCTGAAAACAGAGGAGAAAGGGAGCTAAGGGAGGAGGTAGAGAAAGGGGGAAACCAAAAATAAAACCATGGGAAGGTAGATCAAGTCCTCACCTTCCTTTTTCCCTTCTTTGGCTTTTCTTTTCTTCCACTCCTACTAGCTCTAATGGGGGATTTAAAGAGAGGGGATGTGAGGTTTGAGAGTGAGAGAGATAGAGAGAGATGGGGAAGAAGAACTGTAGGGGGACGCCCACTTAAAGGCCACACACACACACACACACACACACACACACACACTTAGAAAAATTAGGTTTTGGTGAACTTTGACTTGGGTCAACTCATCCACACAAACAAACAAAAAATTTTGACCAAGTCAAGGGTCAAACTTGACTTGGTCAAAGTCCTCTTTGACTTGGTCAAGTCTCCCAATGACTTTTCGCTTGGTCAAAACCCGGATACGATTCGGAACTGCGAAATTCTGAAACGTTACCGGAATTCGATGAAATTTTTGTGAGTGGCTTGAAATGGCACCAGGACACATAATGTGCAGTTAGATTTTCAATCGGAGTTCTCAAGCTCAGGATGATAGCTAAAAGTTCAAAATTTCAGCGGTTCCGATCGGAAAATGAAAAAGTTGGAAAACTATCAGAATGCTCCAATGGTGACCAGAAGGATAAAAGTGACACATATATAACATATAGAGAAAGGCTCTAAAGCGGACGCCCGCTTTATATTAGTTTGCGGACAATCAAAGGTCCACCGAATATATGGTTGTGATCAAGGTAAACTAAATTTAATTTCCACCAAAATTAACTGCTCCCCAACCATAGTTAGACTAACTTAGGTTAAACAATGACATGAAACCCTCCCCTCATTCACTCTCTCTGTCTCTCTCACCCGTGTTTACGAAATCACTGCCCGACGCCGCCCACCCTCCCAACGCCGATAGTCCTCCCCGACGGTCCCTCCCGATGCCGATCACCCTTCCCGATCGATAGATCACGCAAAGGTTTGGTGTAACACTCCATGGTGACTGGTATTGTAAATCTAGGGCTTTTTTTCTTTCTAATCTAGGGCTTTTTTGGGGGTGGATTATAAACATGAACATTGCCTGTCAAGAAAATATAGTTTGTGATTTGATTTTTTTTTCATATAAGAGTTTTTGTCATTTGAAGTTTTTTTTGGAGACATATTTTAAAAACTCAGATATTAGGAATGTTAAGGAGCTTGTTTAAATTTTTTTTTTTTAGAATATTATGATTCATTGTATTAGATTTTTGAAGGTGTACTCTGAGCCCTGCTACAAGGCTAATAACAGTTATGATATTATAAACATCAACTCCATTTTCTGGTTCTCACTAAGCCACTTTTAATCACCTAATTCAACAAATAAAACATGAACATGGCATGTGAAAAAAAATGTTGGACTTTTTGTTTTTTTTTTTTTGTTCTGGTTTGAATGTTTTAAGGAGACATGTAATTCATGCGTTAATTTTATTGATGAGTTTACTTGAGTTTTGTCATTTGAAAATGTCTCTGTTTATTTTGGTTTGAAGCTTTTTTCATATAAGAGTTTGGAGCTTATTCTTCTTTTTTTTTGGCTTTTTAGTTTATACTAAAATGGATAATCTGGACTTGGGAGTGGAGAATGAATGCAGCCAACATGAGGATTCAAATTCTTGCAATGTTGTTTACACTCCTCAAGTAAGTTATGAATTGAAGCCTACAAAAGGAAAAGAATTTCAAACACTAAATGATGTGCATGAGTTCTACAACAAATATGCAAAAGAAGCTGGATTTAGTGTTCGAATTCATTCGAGTCGGAAGAGTAGGGACACTAATGAAGTCTTAAGGAAGGAGTATGTGTGCTATAAAGAAGGAACATATTCTAGGGAAGATGTTAATCAGAAAAAAAGGCGTCGGGGCATAATAAAAGAGGATTGTAAGGCAAAGATTGCAGTTGTCAAGTCCAAATCTGGCACATTTGTAGTGACTATATTTGTTGAGAGTCACAACCATCCATTGGCAACCCCACGAAAGGTACATCTGTTAAGATCTCACCGTAGTGTTTCAAGTGTCCAAAAATCCTTAACCCAACAGCTTGGCTCAGTAAATGTACCAACACATCAACAATTTAGCATTCTTGAGATGCAAGCCGGAGGAATAGAAAATATTGGGTGTACACAAAAAGACATTTATAACTATGAAAGAGATCAACGTAATGAGATGAAGGGGCATGATGGAGATATGTTGCATGAGCATTTTCTTTTAGAACAAGAAAAGAATTCGTCTTTCTATTTCAAAATCAAGTCAGATAATGAACAAAGAATTACTCATTGTTTTTGGGCTGATGCAACCTCTAGGCGTGCTTACAGATTCTATGGTGATGTAGTTATATTTGATACAACATACAACACGAATCGATATGGGATGATATTTGCACCATTGATGGGGGTTAATAATCATGGCCAAACAATTATTTTTGCATGTGCTTTTTTATGTGATGAGACAACAGATTCTTTTATTTGGCTATTTGAGCAATTCAAGAAAGCTATGCCAGGCAATTCCCTCAAAATGATTATCACTGATCAAGATCCAGCAATGACTAAAGCCATTTCCCAAGCTCTTCCAAATGTTTTTCACAGGTACTGCAGTTGGCACATCCTGAATAAATTCTCTGAGAAGCTGGATGCAGTCAAATACAGGGATTATTACAGGTACTTCCAAAAGTGCATATGGGAATCAGAGACAAGGGAAGAGTTTGACTCATCGTGGATGGAGGTTGTTCAGAAAAGTGGGCTTAATGACAATAGGTGGATGCAGTCAATGTATGAAATTCGTTCGGCATGGGTACCTGCATATGTGAATAATGTATTCTCTGCCGGAATGTCAAGTAGCCAAAGAGCGGAAAGTTCTCATTCCTTCTTCAAGAGGTATGTGTCTAAGAAAAATTCATTAGTGGATTTTATGATTCAATTTAACAGGGGACTTGTACGCCAACGGCATGAAGAACTGATGGCTGATCATGTTGATGTGAATGAGAAGCCCGTGTTGAAGTTGCCAATGGAGATGGGAAGGCAAATGTCTGAAATTTATACGCGTAAGTATTTCTATAAATTTCAAGATGAGTTGTGGGAAAGCTTCAATTTCAGATTTGAACTTGTCCATGAGAATGAGCATCACTGCATGTATAAGGTTAAAAAAACCAATGATGAGAAGTACAAAGTGCGAGAAATTATTTATGAAAAAGGTTTGAATTTTGTTTCATGCAGCTGCAAAAAATTTGAGAGTGCAGGAATCCCATGTAGGCACATTTTAGCATATTTGAACAAAATGCATGATGTTGTCCATTTATCGAATCAGTACATCTTGAAGAGATGGACCAAAACTGCAAAGTCTGAGAGAGTCGTAGCTGAAGATGGTACAGAGATAACTGATGATAGATCACTACTTGTGCAACGGAGCAGATTATTCCAACATGCTTCGGATGTGATTGATAAGGTCCTGTTAAGTGAAGATGCAAGGAAGATCTTTACTGATGCGTTGGATAATGTGCTCGAGAAGACCAAACATGTGGTTGGTAGTGGAAGTGCTGATCCAATTACACAGAATACAAGTAATACTCAAGTCAGTTTTAGTGATCCAAATCAAGTCAGGGCAAAGGGGTGTGGAAAAAGGTTAAAAGGAGGAAAGGAGATTGCAAACAGAAAGGCAAATGATAAACTGATGTTATATATGTGTCACTTTTAACCTTCTGGTAACCGTTGGGACATTCTGGCAGTTTTTTTATTTTTTTCATTTTTCGATCGGAACCGCTAAAATTTCGGGCTGTTAGCTATCGCCCTGAGATTGAGGGCTCCGATTGAAAATGTAACTGCATATTATGTGTCCTGGTGCCATTCTAAGCCGCTCACAAAAATTTCATCGAATTCCGGTAACGTTTCAGAATTTCACAGTTCCGAGGCGTATCTGGGTTTTGACCGAGCGAGAAGTCATTGGGAGACTTTGACTTGGTCAATGTGGACCCTTGACTTGGTCAAATGATTTTGGATTTTAGTGTGGTTGGGTTGACTAGGGTCAAACCACACTTAAGCCTCCCTAAGCTAGCTTAAACCCTAATTAACCTAGCTTAGCCTAATCTAAATGAGGTTTGACTTATTTAAAGAAAGCAAAAAGTTGTCTAGCACTATTCATTGTCTTCTCCAACACATTTTCTCACTCCCCCTCTCTCTTTTTCAAGCTTTTGAGCCACCTAGGGTGTCCAAACCTTAAAACCTAAAACATAGAAAGGGTAGATCTGGTCCCGATCTACACCCCAGTGTTTTCAGAATCGAATTCCGACGAGTCTAGCCCCTTCTTCCACCCTCTCTTCTCCTCAGATCGGAGCCATTTCGGAGGTGGGAAGAGGTCTCGGTGGTGGAGACCCTTGGAGAGGAGTTTCGGTGCGTGGAGAGCAACCGAACAACCCTTCCTCCCCTTGGTAAGCTCTTCTTCCTCTTCCTTTTTGGTTTAGATGCTTGTTAGGAGGGTAGTTTTGGGGTTGGGTGGTGGTCGGCGGCTGTGGGTGGCTGTTGGGGGTGGTTGGGAGGCGGTCGGAGGCCATTGGTGGCCGGGGGTTGGTGGTAGAGGTGCTCAGGCAAGGTGTTGGGCAGTCCCGGGCAGGATGCCAGGGCTGGCAGGGCTGTTTCGGGCGGGTAGCAGGGCTGGCAGGGCTGGCTCGTGTTGGCTGTGCGCGCTGGCAGGCCGGGCAGGCAGGCTGCGCGGGCAAGCAGGCAGGGCGGGCCGGTTGGGCAAGCAGCGCTCGGGCAGCAGGCGAGCGGTGCTCGGGCCACTCGACGATGCGCGCAGGCTGGCAGGCGCGCTGGGCGCGTGTTGCCGAGCGTGCGCGTGGGCGCTGGGTGAGGGTCCCGGGTGCTGGGCGCCGAGGCGCTGGGCGTGCTGGGTGCTGGGTGTGCTGGGAGTGGGTGCTGGGCGCTGAGCACCGTGCAGGAGCATGCGCGCGGGGCGCTGCGCAGAGGCGCAGGCATTTGCGCGGTGAGGTGAGCAGTGGGTGCGAGCAGGCGGGGTGCGCGTGCGGGGCGCAGTGCGCACGGGTGCACCCGGGGCTAGGCGAGCTGCTGGCCGAGTGGGTGACGCGCGCGGGGTGCGCGCGGAGCGAGCCGAGGGCAGCGGAGGTGCGCGCGGGGCGAGACGCTGGGCGCGCGGGGCATGCGGTGTGCGCGCGGGCCAACGCGGGGCGTGCGGTGTGCGCGCAGGTTGCTGCGCTGGGGCGCAGTGGACGCGTGGTGCACCCGGGCAGGGGCTCGGCAGGGCGCCTGGGTGCGCGGGCTAGGGCGCGGCGGTGCATCCGGGGGCGGGTGGCCGTGCGGGTGGTTGCCGGGGGTGCGGGAGTGAGTCGGGGTGCTCGGGCTAACGTGCGTACGGGCCGTATGTACGTTTGCCCGAGCGTTGGGTACTTTTAGAGTGTTTTGTGTATTTTATGGTATTTATGGATTATACTCACCATATTAAATACCTGTCTTGCAGATCTTGACGGACGGTCGCGCGACGACCCAGATACCTGTGAGTGGGACGATCCAACCCAGTAGGGAGGCGTTACATGCACTTGGGCGTGTACCGTCCTCCCCTGGGGCACCATAGTAAATATTAACCTGTTTAATATGAAAACTATGTAAGCATGATAATCTGTAGTATGCATGCCACCCTAGATTTGTATGCTAGGGACTTATACCCTTAGGACCCGTATAAGAACCATGCACCCTGTTATCATGTTTTCCATGCTAGGAAAGCCCCGACCGATGCACGTTCCCATTTAGTTTAATTTATTTAAATAAAATGCGAGCACGTGATTATTAGCCTGTTTTAGTGAATATTATAGGGGAGGGACCTCGCGAGGACAGCGGTGAGACCCGGGCTAGGGTACTCCGTGTTCCTTGTTTGGTTGTCGGGATGTCCTATATCGGGACCTCACGCTGCCCTCCCAAGGATTCTTTCCCCGTTAATATTCCAACCTCTTTATTATTATAACGCATGTTTCCCCGCATCCTGGTTATGCGCCCTGTTGGAATTCTGAAGAATTCAAGGCATTAGAGTTGTAGAGATGTGTGGTCGGGCGGATCCGAGTGGATCATATGCGTATGGATAGGCTGTTCTGTTTCCCTTCGTTGGATCCGTGTAGAGACTGCCCCAGCGTTAGAAAGGCCGTCCCTTCCGAGGGCTCCCATCAGTAGGCGCCTCCCGATATTTGTGTCGGACTATGCTGAAGTGTGGGTTAAGGCCAAGCGGCCTACGGAGTGGAGGAGAGACTATCGGTGGACAAAGGGTGACCAACAGCCTAGTCAGTCCCAATATCCTATGTCACCCATAAAGGGGTGAGGGTGAGGGTGTGGTGGGTTAGCCATGGCATGACCCACTGGTTTGTGGAATTGTGGTCTAAGGATGATTATTAGATTTGTATGTCCCAATATCCTATGTCACCTATTGAGGGGTGAGGGTGAGGGTGTGGTGGTTCGGCGATGTACGAACCACTGGATTTATGATGTTATGCCACTTTGAGGCTGGTTGTTGTTTAATTGTGGTTAATATAGCTGTGATGCATGGGTTGTGCTGTTCACTGAGCGTGTGGCTCACCCCTCGCATATGTTTTCTCCAGTTGCCACAGAGCCGGATCAGCAGGAGGAGCCTTCCGAGGGATTCCTTCAGTAGCGGAGCAGCGCTACGTTCCGCGAGAGTTAGAGGCTATCAGCATCCTTTTTTGGCTGTATGTATTTTATTTCCGTGCTTGAGCACGCGTTTGTATATATTCAGTTGTATATTGTGTATATTGGCTCTCACAGGACAGATGATTGTGTATCGAGTCTGTAGTATGTTTTATTTACAGATTCAGTCTTTCGCTTCCGCATTTGGTGTATATATCATGTCTGTCACGCCCCAGGGCGGCCGTCCCCGGGACGCGGCAAGTGTATATATAATATCAGAATCTACACAGGAGGTCAATAATATATCATACTCAAACAACTAGAATGACACACATGCAACAAAAGGGCTGACATGATATATACACCAAATGCGGAAGCAAAAGACTGAATCTGTAAATAAACATTCTACAGACTCGATACTCAATCATCTGTCCTGTGAGAGCCAATATACACAAATACAACTGAACATATACAAACACGTGCCAAGCACGGAAATCAAATACATACAGTCAAGAAGGGATGCTGATAACCTCTGGCACTCGCGGAACGTGGCGCTGCTCCGCTACTGAAGGAATCCCTCGGAAAGCTCCAACTGCTGCTCCGGCTCTAGCTCAGGCTCAGTGACCACTGGGGAAAAACATATGCGAGGGGTGAGCCACACGCTCAGTGAACAGCACAACCCATGATCACAGACAATATTTACCACAATTCCATTATTTATCCAGCCTCTAAGACATAAAACATAATCCAGTGGTTCGTACCTCGCCGAACCACCACACCCTCACCCTCACCCATCAATGGGTGACATAGGCTATTGGGACTGATAATCATCCAACCACAAATCCAGTAGGTCGCTCATCGCCAACCCACTACACCCTCACCCTCACCCATCAATGGGTGACATAGGATATTGGGACTGACTAGGCTGTTGGTCACCCTTGGTCCACCGATAGTCTCTCCTCCACTCCGTAGGCCACTTGGTCTCCACCCACAACTTCAGCACAGTCCGTCACAAAAATCGGGAGGCGCCTACTGATGTGGGTCCTCCGAAGGATGGCCTTTCTAACGCTGGGGCAGTCTCTACCGGATCCAACGAAGAGAACAGAACAGCCTATCCATACGCATATGATCCACTCGGATCCGCCGACTACACATCTCTACAACTCAAATGTCATGAACTCATCAGAGTTCCTCCAGCGCGCATAACCAAGATGCGGGGAACATGAACAATAAGAGCAAGGTTGTAATATCATTGGGGGAAAGAACTCGGGAGGGCGGCGTGAGTTCCCGATATAGGATACCCCGACAACCAAACAAGGAACACGGAGTACTCTAACCCGGGTCTCACCGCTGTCCTCGCAAGGCCCCTCCCCTATAATATTCACTAACATGCTAATAATCATACTAATCATACAACATTACATATAATATTATTGGGACTAGAAACCTTGGGAGGGCAGCATGAGGTCCCGATACAGGACATCCCGACAACCAAACAAGGAACACGGAGTACCCTAACACGGGTCTCAATGTTGACCTCGCAAGGCTCCTCCCTATAATATTATCTAAGGCATGCGATTTAACATACACTAGCATTTAATTTAATAAATAAACTAGTAGGACGCATGCATAGGCCGAGGTTTCCTAGCATGAAAACAGGGGACATGGTGCATGGCTCATACACATATCCTAAGGGTGCAAGTCCCTAACATGCAAAGTCTAGGGTAGCATGCATTCTACATTTAAATCATGCAAGCATGGATTACATATTACTGCAGGTTAATATATATCCATGGTGCCCCAGGAGAGGTCGGTATACGCCCAAGTGCGTATAACGCCTCTCTACTGGATTGTCCCACTCACCCCTAACCGGGTCGTCGCGCGACCGTCCGTCCGTCCAGATCTGCAAGACAGACATTCAATATGGTGAGAACAATACATAAATACTCTAAAATACCCAAACATACAAAACCCACAACTAAACACCTAACACTCGGGCAAACGTGCATACGACCTGCACGCACGCTAGCCCGAGCACCCCCGGCAACCACCCGCACGGCCGGCAACCACCCGCACGGCCGCCCGACCGCCCGGGTGCACCGCCGCGCCTCAGCCAACGCACCCCGCGCACCGCCGGGCCCCCGCCCGCCGCCTGGACGCGCCGCCGAACCTCCCGGGTGTACTGCACGCCCCCTGCGCCCCAGCGTAGCCGCCCACGCACACCACGCACGCCTCGCGCTGGCCCGCGAGCACCCCGCACGCCCCGCTCGCAGCACCTCGCCCCGCGCGCACCCCGCGCGCACCACCTCACCCCGAGCGCACCCCGCGTGCACCACCTCGCCCCCCGCGCACCCCGCGCGCACCACCAGCCTCTACCCTCCTCACCGCGCGCACGACTGCGCCTCAACCCAGCGCCCCGCGCGCATACACCAATGCGGTGCCCAGCGCCCAGCGCCCCTGCGCCCAGCGCTCAGCACCCTCGCCCAGCACACCCGGTATCCGCGACCAGCTCCCAGCGCTCAGCGCCCAGCACCCGGGACCCTCACCCAGCGCCCACGCGCACGCACGCGCAACACGCGCCCAGCGCGCCTGCCAGCATGCCCACGCTGCTGCCCGCGTTGCCTGCCTGCACGCGTCGCCGAGTGGCCCGAGCACCGTTCGCCTGCACGCCCGGCACTACTCGCCTGATGCCCGAGCACCTCCTGCCCTGCTCGCCTGCGCGCCCAGCCTGCCAATCCGGCCTGCCCGCGCACATAGCCCACAGCCTGCCTACCCGCATGCCTCCCCCTGCACCCCCCGAGCGCACGCCCGCGCGCACGCGCTCGCGCCCTCGGCAACTGTTGCGCCTGCTCCCAGCCTACCCGGCTAGTCCTACCCAGCCTGCCCAGCCCTGCTGGCCCCCAGCGCCACCCGAGCGCACGCACGCGCGCACGCCCGCGCGCACGCGCGCGCACGCCCGCGCCAACCCCTGCGCCTGCGCTGCTGCCCTGCCCGAGACAGCAGCCTGCCAGCCCGAGACCACCCCCCACCCTTACCCGAGCACCTCTACCACCACCCACCGACCTCCTACCACCTCCACAGCCCTCCGACGGCCACCCACAGCAGCCGACCTCCACCCAACCCCAAAACCCACCTCCTAACATCCATCTAAACAAGAGAAGAGGGGACATAGGGCTTACCAAGGGGAGGAAGGGAAGTCCGGACGCTCTCCGCGCACCGAAACCTTTCCCCTAAGGCTTCCACCGCCCGGATCTACTCCCACCTTCGAAATGGGCCAAAACAGAGGAGAAGAGAGGGTGGATGGAGGAGTAAAACTCACCGAAATTGAGATTTGAAACCACCGGGGTGTAGATCGGGACCCGATCTACACTTCCTAGGTTTTAGGTTTTTGGGTTTGAGGGCTCTAGGGGGCTCAAAAGTGAGAAAAGGAGAGAGGGGAGAGAGAAAACCAAATGGTAGGGATGATGAATAGTGGTCAACCAAAAATTAGATTCCATTTATATAGCGAGCGACTTAAAAACCCAGATACGCCCCGGAACTGCGAAATTCCGGGAACGTTAGCGGAATTCGATGAAATTTTCGTGAGAGGCTTAAAATGGCACCAGGACACCAAATATGCAGTTAGATTTTTAGTCGGAGTCCTCTAACTTAGGATAATAGCTAACAGTCCAAAAATTAGCGGTTCCGATCGAAAACCGAAAAAAAATTGAAAAACTGCCAGAACGCTCCAACGGTTACCAGCAGGTTAAAAGTGACACAAATATAACAGATGTCTGTGTGTCATTCTAGTTGCTTGTTTATGGTATATTATTGACCTCCTATGTAGATTCTGATATTATATATACACTTGCCGCTTCACGGGGACGGCCGCCCTGGGGCGTGACAACTGAGGCGTTGTCATGGGTGTGGAAAAGTTGGACAATTGCGCGATAAAAGAAACTATCCAATGCTTAGTAATCGGTAAGAATGTGACATTTATTATTCATTGATTTTTATTTAATGTATTGAAATGTATTATTTGTCTTTAATGTAGATTTTCTCCTTGCAATAACGATGCAAATCCAAGTTGTTCTAATAGAGATGATGATAGTGTTTCATCCTTAGGTAATTGTTATACTCTTTTATTTCAATGTTTCTATTTCACTAGTATTTGATTGGAAAGCTAAAGAAAGCTAATCCACTACCATGCTTTTTAAATTTTTAATGCAGGTTTATCCCAAGAAAGTTAAAGAAAGAACTCAACAGTTTGGAAAACAAATCCATCAATAGATTTTTACTTGTGTGGCATTTTCTTTGTAGCATGTAATTTTCCTTTGTAGCATGTAATTTTCCTGTTAAAAGGATGTTGGCACAATCTTTTTGTGGCATTGACAATGTCATGTGTTGCTTTTTTTTTTTGTGTACTTCACTGCAAAAGTCATATGAATGCAGAGAAAAAACCTTGGGGACAACCATTTAACTAGTGCAGTTTTCTTTATAGATGTTTTCAAATCCCTTGTAGCATGTATTATCTGAGAGCAGAACTTCTGGTGAATTTTAATATCATGCCTGTTTGGCTATGCAAAAAGCAAAACAAAGTTTTTTTTATTGGTTTAGTTTTGATAAGGTTTTAAAAACAAAGTTATTATGAACATACTATTAAATACAGCTACATATAGCAAGTCTACAACATGCTGAATGATAGGCTCAGGTTGAACTGTTAATTCAGTTTTCTTTCATACAACAGTGCTCCATATAATTAATTCTCCAGTGAACCTGTTCATTTGGACATACTTATCCATATGTGATTGACCTATGACACAATGTTTGCTTAGCACAATGATCTGCAAAACCCAGGGAGACCAAACAATGCCGATGTAAAATACGAAGCTCAATGAGCAAATTCATGTACCATTATTTATAATAAATTGAGAAGTTTAGGTTCCATAAGCTGCAGAGAAAAGGTTAAATAAAAAAGGCCCCCAAAGTGTTTTACACGGCATTAACAGTTCAACGCCAATATTTATTCTCACTGTCTATATTTAAGAGAAATAGACTTTTAAAATTCAAACACTATTTATTCATACTTTGTACTGGACTGTTGGCCGGGATTTCTGTAATTGAATCAACGCAATCATACATGTATCAAGGGAAGATGAGAAAGAAAGGCTATCATACAAGAGCAAGCCAGCACCAATATTTTTTGAATCCAGATCAAGTTACATAATATCAGTTTTAATGTCATAGAAAATAGCACAAAAGACAACAAGCAAGAAAATAAAAAATAGCTTCATGCTCCTTATATCCTCATTTGTTGACTTCATCATGCTCTTTAATTACTCTTTTCTTGACTTCTGTTATATATGTGTCACTTTTAACCTGCTGGTAACCGTTGGAGCGTTCTGGCAGTTTTTCATTTTTTTTCGATTTTCGGTCGGTACCGCTAATTTTTGGACTGTTAGCTATCGCCCTGAGTTAGAGGACTCCGATTGGAAATCTAATTGTATATTTGGTGTCCTGGTGCCATTTTAAGCCTCTCACGAAAATTTCATCGAATTCCGGTAACGTTCCCGAAATTTCACAGTTCCGGGGCGTATCCGGGTTTTTAAGTCGCACACTATATAAAGGAGGGATCTAATTTTAGGATTACTATTCATCATCCCTACCAACTTGATTTTCTCTCTCCCCTCTCTCTTTTTCTCACTTTTGACCCCCCTAGAGCCCTCAAAGCTTAAAACCCAAAACCTAGGAAGTGTAGATCGGGTCCCGATCTACACCCCGGTGGTTTCAAATCTCGATTCCGACGAGTTTGACCCCTCCGTCCGCCCTCTCTTCTCCTCTGTTTTGGCCCATTACGGAGGTGGGAGTAGATCCGGGTGTTGGAAACCTTTTGGGAGAGGTTTCGGTGCGCGGAGAGCAACCGGATTTCCTTTCCTCCCCTTGGTGAGCCTCTTTTTCCTCTCTTTCTTGCTTAGATGTATGCTAGGAGGGTGGAAATGGGGTTGGGAGGAGGTTGGCGGCGGTGGGTGGCCGTCGGAGGGCTGTGGGAGGCGGTCGGAGGCTGTGGTGGTGGTCGGAGGTGGGTGGTAGAGGAGCTCGGGCTGGCAGGCGTGCAGCTCGGGCTGGCGAGCTGGTGTCTCAGACAGGCGCAGTGGTTGGCGCGGGCGCGCGCGCACGTGCGCGTGGGCGTGCGCGCGCGCGTGCGCTCGGGCGGTGCTGGGGGCCAGCAGGGCTGGGCGTGCGCGCGCGCGTGCGCTCGGGCGGTGCTGGGGGCCAGCAGGGCTGGGCGTGCCGGCGCTCAGCTGGCGCTGGGGGCCAGCAGGGCTGGGCGTGCGCGCTGGGCAGGCTGGCAGGGCTAGCTCAGGTAGGCTGGGAGTAGGTGCACCAGTTTGCTGGGCGCGCGAGCGCATGCGCGCGCGGGCGTACGCTCGGGGGGTGCAGAGGGAAGTGTGCGGTGCAGGCTAGCTGGGCTGTGCGCGCTGGCAGGCCGGGCGAGCAGGCAGGGCGCGCAGGCGAGCAGGGCAGGGGCGCTCGGGCATCAGGCAGGCAGTGCCCCGGGCGTGCAGGCGAGCGGTGCTCGGGCCACTCGGCGACGCGCGCAGGCAGGCAACGCGGGCAGCAGTGTGGGCAGGCTGGCAGGCGCGCTGGGCGCGTGCTGCCAGGCGCGCTGGGCGCGTGTTGCGCGGCCGTGCGCGTGGGCGCTGGGTGAGGGTCCCGGGTGGTGGGCGCAGAGCGCTGGGCGCTGGGTCGCGGGTACCGGGTGCTGGCCGAGGGTGCTGGGCGCTGGGCACCGCTGTGGGGCGTGCGCGCGGGGCGCTGGGCAGAGGCAGGCGTGCGCGCGGTGTGGGGGCTGGTGGTGCGCGCGGAGTGTGCACGGGGCGGAGCTGGCAGTGCGCGCGTGGTGCGTGCGGGTAGAGGCAGGTGGTGTGCGCGGGGTGCGCGCGGAGCGAGATGGTGCGCGCGGGGTGCGCGCGGGGCGAGGCGCTGCGCGCGGGGTGTGCGGGGTGCTCGCGGGCCAGCGCGAGGCGTGCGGGGTGTGCGCGGGCGGCTGCGCTAGGGCGCAGGGGGCGCGCGGTGCACCCGGGAGGTCCGGCGGTGCGCGGGGTGCGTGGGCTGAGGCGCGGCGGTGCACCCGGGCGGTCGAGTGGCCGTGCGGGTGGTTGCCGGCCGTGCGGGTGCTAGCCGGAGTGCTCGGGCTAGCGTGCGTGCGGGTCGTATGCACGTTTGCCCGAGTGTTAGGTGTTTAGTTGTGGGTTTTGTATGTTGGGTATTTTAGAGTATTTTTGTATTTTTCTCACAATATTGAATGTCTGTCTTGCAGATCTTGACGGACGGTCACGCGACGACCCAGATACTGGTGAGTGGGACAATCCAGCCCAGTAGAGAGGCGTTATACGCACTTGGGCGTATACCGACCTCTCCTGGGGCACCGTGGATTATATTAACCTGTAGTAATATGTATTGCATGTGAGCATGATTTTAAATACAGAATGCATGCTACCCTAGGCTTTTATGTTAGGGACTTGCACCCATAGGATAGGTGTGAGAGCCATGCACCATGTCCCCCTGTTTTCATGCTAGGAAACCTCGGCCTATGCATGCGTCCTACTAGTTTATTTATTAAAGTAAATGCTAGTGTATGTTAAATCGCATGCCTTAGATAATATTATAGGGAGGAGCCTTGCGAGGTCAACATTCAGACCCGTGTTAGGGTACTCCGTGTTCCTTGTTTGGTTGTCGGGATGTCCTTTATCGGGACCTCATGCTGCCCTCCCACGGTTTCTAGTCCCAATAATATTATAAATAATGTTGTATGATTGGTATGTTTATTAGCATGTTAGTGAATATTATAGGGGAGGGGCCTTGCGAGGACAGCGGTGAGACCCGGGTTAGGGTACTCCGTGTTCCTTGTTTGGTTGTCGGGGTATCCTATAACGGGAACTCACGCCGCCCTCCCGAGTTCTTTCCCCCAATGATATTACAACCTTGCTTTTATTATACTTATTTCCCCGCATCGTGGTTATGCGCCCTGGAGGAACTCTGAAGAGTTCATGACATTTGAGTTGTAGAGATGTGTTGTTGGCGGATCCGAGTGGATCATATGCGTATAGATAGGCTGTTATGTCCCCTTCGTTGGATCCGGTACAGACTGCCCCAGCGTTAGAAAGGTCGTCCCTTCCAAGGGTTCCCATCAGTAGGCGCCTCCTGATTTGGTTTCGGACTGGGCCGAAGTTGTGGGTGAAAACCAAGCAGCCTACGGAGTGGAGGAGAGACTATCGGTGGACCAAGGGTGACCAACAGCCTAGTCAGTCCCAAAATCATATGTCACCCATGGTAGGGTGAGGGTGAGGGTGTAGTGGGTTGGCGATGAGCGACCTACTGGATTTGTGAATGGATGATTATCAGTCCCAATAGCCTATGTCACCCATTGATGGGTGAGGGTGAGGATGTGGTGGTTCGGCGAGGTACGAACCACTGGATTATGTTTGTTATGTCTTGGAGGTTGGATAAATTGGAATTGTGGTAAATATAGTCTGTGATGCATTGGGTTGTGCTGTTCAGTGAGCGTGTGGCTCACCCCTCGCATATGTTTTTCCCCAGTGGTCACTGAGCCTGAGCTAGAGCCGGAGCAGCAGTTGGAGCTTTTCGAGGGATTCCTTCAGTAGCGGAGCAGCGCCACGTTCCGCGAGTGCCAGAGGTTATCAGCATCCCTTCTTGACTGTATGTATTTGATTTCCGTGCTTGGCACGTGTTTGTATATGTTCAGTTGTATTTGTGTATATTGGCTCTCACAGGACATATGATTGAGTATCGAGTCTGTAGAATGTTTAATTACAGATTCAGTCTTTTGCTTCCGCATTTGGTGTATATATCATGTCAGCCCCTTTGTTGCATGTGTGTCATTCTAGTTGTTGTGTATGATATATTATTGACCTCCTATGTAGATTCTGATATTATATATACACTTGCCGCGTCCCGGGGACGGCCGCCCTGGGGCGTGACAACTTCATTGCAGCTATGGAGGTCTCTACATCTGCTAAACGCTTCAAGTCTACTGCGAACTGGTTCGCTGAAGAAACTTCCATCTCGTTCGTTGAGGAAGCCTCTAATTTCGTATGTTCTCTAAAATTAAAAGGATCACCCATTCAAAAAAATTGCACTATTTTTCCATACATGTATATAATACAATTTATATGGGTTTTTCTCTGATTCAGATATTTTAATGGCCGCCTTACACCGGCATTTGCAAAAAATGTTCTTGAAACTTAATTCACTAGCCTTATTCGACGAATGTTTGTTGCTCGACGATGCCATGTTGCACTGTAAATCATAAAAACTCAAGTAAACTCATCAATAAAATTAACGCATGAATTACATGTCTCCTTAAAACATTCAAACCAGAACAAAAAAAAACAAAAAAGTCCAACATTTTTTTTCACATGCCATGTTCATGTTTTATTTGTTGAATTAGGTGATTAATAGTGGATTAGTGAGAACCAGAAAATGGAGTTGATGTCTATAATATCATGACTGTTATTAGCCTTGTAGCAGGGCTCAGAGTACACCTTCAAAAATCTAATACAATAAATCATAATATTCTAAATTTTTTTTTTAAAACAAGCTCCATGGCATTCCTAATATCTGAGTTTTTAAAATATGTCTCCAAAAAAAACTTCAAATGACAAAAACTCTTATATGAAAAAAAAATCAAATCACAAACTATATTTTCTTGACAGGCAATGTTCATGTTCATAATCCACCCCCAAAAAAAGCCCTAGATTAGAAAGAAAAAAAGCCCTAGATTTACTATACCAGTCACCATGGAGTGTTACACCAAACCTTTGCGTGATCTATCGATCGGGAAGGGTGATCGGCATCGGGAGGGACCGTCGGGGAGGACTATCGGCGTTGGGAGGGTGGGCGGCGTCGGGCGGTGATTTCGTAAAAACGGGCGAGAGAGACAGAGGGAGTGAATGAGGGGAGGGTTTCATGTCATTGTTTAACCTAGGTTAGTCTAACTATGGTTGGGGAGCAGTTAGTTTTGGTGGAAATTAAATTTAGTTTACCTTGATCACAACAACATATTCGGTGGACCTTTGATCGTCCGCAAACTAATATAAAGCGGGCGTCCGCTTTAGAGCCCCGTTGTATATATATATATATATATATATATATATATATATATATATATATATATATCCTAGTGACTGAAATGCAACTACACACAAATGCCTCACAGTTCCTCCTGTCGCGCAATGACTTCTCTTAGGCGACCCATTTCTACAAATGCATCGGCTGGGCCAATACAGGGAGTACCACTCCACCTGTCGAATCCACCAAAGCCCGACTGCAATTAGGCCTGTCAACGGGTCCGGGTCTGATCTGACCCAGACCTTATTACACATGTAATATACCCAACCCGATTTGGACCTGACCCAGTGGACCCAAACAAACAAACGGGTCGGGTCCAGGTCCACCCCGCCCCAACCCGTTGGACCCAAGACCCAATTATTTTATTAACATATGCTCATATATTACAAGACTATTAGTATTAGTTGATCCATAATTTTATTTCTTACTTAACTTATTTTGTATCTACAAGTTCATGAATCATAATCATAACAAGTCCATAAATCATAAATCATAATCATAACAGTTTTTTGTTGTGTTGTTGTTGCAACTTGGAAGATCTTGATTGTTTAATATGTAGTAAACTTAGTAATGTATTATTGTATTGTCATTTGTTTGTTTTGGATAACTAACTTATTAGCTTTTGAATTTGTATAATTAATTAGTTTGTTGCATGATTAATGTTTATTGTTTAGGTTAATATGTTAGTTTTTATTGTTTCGAATGTTGTTTAAGTTAATATTGTTTTGAATGTTTGTATAATTAGTTATGTTTATTGTTTAGGTTAATATGTTGTTTATGCTAGTGATTATTGTTTTGGATGTTGTTTAGTAATTCATATACTTCTTTTGAATTGTATAAAATTATGTTTAAACAAAGTCTCATTAATAATAATGTTTTATCACAAAAATTTTCAAATAGAATGATAAGGCAAATAAATTCATGAGATCTCCTTTCTTTTTTTTTACCAACCATCCGGGTCAGGTCGGACCCAGGTCTAACCCGGGTCCGGGTCCACATTTCCCTGGACCTGCCGGGTCTTGCCACGGGTCGGGTCCGGGTCCACCCCAACCCGGCCCGAACCCGACCCGTTGATAGGCCTAATTGCAATACAAACCACATCAATGGATCCTGCTCTAGACTCCATCACTTTGCGAACAAGGCCAACAAACCCAGTATCTTGGGTAAGGCTCTCCATCATCCAACCACTCTGACGCGTAGCCGATTTGAACTATCGAATATCGTGGGCGTCCAGGATAAACCTTGAAAATGCTCCCCTCGTGAAGGACACCCAGAGTTTGCCCTCACCTCAACTGACTCACACGAAGCATCTCAATGCAAAACTGAACTGCCAAACCAAGTGTCTTTGCTAAGGCACTCTGTCATCCAACCACTCTGACGCGTAGCCGATTTGAAGTATCGGATATCGTGGGCATCTAGGATGAACCTTGGAACGCTCCCTCACGAAGGACACCCAGAGTTTACCCTCACCTCAACTGTAGGTTCGCACTCATAACTCACAAGAACTATCATAATTAAGCCACCCCGAACATGCTCGACACACACCAGTCGAGGACCTACGAGGTTGTCACTCCCCAGGGCGGCCGTCCCCGAGGCGCGGCAATGGTATATATGATATCAGCAGTCTATACAAGAGGTCAATAACATACTCTAAACAACATCAAATGACAACACAGACAACAATGAGGCTGACATGATATATACACAAATAGCGGAAGCTAAAAGACTGAATCTGTAATTCAAAGACATATTACAGACTCGATACAAAATCAACTGTCCTGTGAGAGCCAATATATATACACGACATCCAAATATAATATAAACATGTGCCCAAGCACGGAATACAATACATACAATGAAAGGGGGATGCTGATGGCCTCTCACACGCAGAACGTGGCGCTGCTCCGCTACAGCTGATGTACCTCGGGGAGCTCCTCCTTCAGATCCGACTCAGATATCACTGGAGAAAAATATATGCGAGGGGTGAGCCACACGCTCAGTGAATAGCACAACCCATGCATCACAATTCATATTAACCTCAAATCATTTATAGCCTCTAAGTGGCAACAACTACACAATCCAATGGGTCGCTACATCGCCGACCCACCACACCCTCACCCTCACCCTCACAGGGTAACATGGTCTTTTGGGACTGACTAGGCTGTTAATCACCCTTGGTCCACCGATAGTGTTATATATGTGTCACTTTTAGCCTTCTGGTAACCATTGGAGCATTCTGGCAGTTTTTGAGTTTTTTTTGTTTTTCGATCGGAACCGCAAAAATTTTAGACTGTTACCTATCATCCTGAGTTTGAGGACTCCGATTGAAAATCTAACTGCATATTATGTGTCCTGGTGCCATTGCAAGCCACTGACAAAAATTTCATCGAATTCCGGTAACGTTTCAGAATTTCACGGTTCCGGGGCGTATCCGGGTTTTGACCGAGCGAGAAGTCATTGGGAGAGTTGACTTGGTCAAAGTGGGCCCATGACTTGGTCAACCCCTTTTGTTTTTTTGTGTGGTTGGGTTGACCCAAGTCAAAGCTCACTTAAATCCTCTCTTAACCCTAATCTAAGTGTGGGGATTATATTTAAGTGAATCTAAAATATCTCCCCCACTATTCATCATCTTCCCCAAATTGATTTCTCTCTCCCCCTCTCTCTTTTTCCACCTTTTACCCTAGTTAGAGAGCTTGGATCTCAAAACCCAAAGAAGAGAAAGGTAAGGGGAGCTCCCGATCTATCTACCGGTGGTCTCGGATTCGAGTTCCCACGTGTTTAGCCCCTTCTCACGCCCTCTTTTCTCCTCTGATTTCAGCCATTTCGAGGGCTGAGGAAGAGCTCGGTGGTGGTGGCCTTGGAGGAGGTGTTTCGGTGCGCGGAGAGCAACCGAACTTCCCTTCCTTCCCTTCCTTCCTTGGGTAAGCTCTCTTTCCTTCCTTTTCTTGCTTAGATGAATGTTAGGAGGGTGGTTTTGAGTGTGGATGGTGGTCGGTGGCTGTTGGTGGCTGTTGGCGGCGGTTGGGGGTGGTTGGAGGCCATGGGTGGCCGTCGGGAGGGTGGTTGGCTGTCTCGGGTAGGATGGCAGCACAGGCAGCAGGCAGCGCAGCAAGCAGCGCAGCAGGCAAAAGCAAGTGGCAGGGCGCGCGCGGGCGTGCGCGGGCGTGGACCAGGAGCGTGCGGGCGCTGCGCGCTGGGCGCCATGCGCGGGTGTGCTCGTTGGGCGCTACACAGAGGCGCGGTGCGTGCCGCGCGCAGGGGGCCACGTACGGGTGCTGCGCGCAGGGCACCGTGCTGGGGCAAGCGGTGGTGCGCGCGGGGTGAGCGCGGGTCGAGGCGCTGGGCGCAGGGCGTGCGGATGTGCGTGGTGAGGCGAGCCGGTGGTGCGCGCAGGGCGAGGCGATGGGGCGCTGGGCGTGCGGTGTGCGCGCGAGTCGCTGCGCTGGGGCGCAGTGGGCGCGCGGTGCACCTGGGGGGACTTGGCGGAGTGCTCGAGCGTGCGGGCTTGGCTCGGCAGTGCGCTGGGCGCGCGGGCCGGGGCTCGGCTGTGCGCCTGGGTCGGGTGGCCGTGCGTACGGCTGCCCGGGGGTTTGGGAGTGAGTCAGGGTGCTCGGACTCGCGTGCATACAGGCCGTATGTACACTTGTCCGAGTGTTGGGTATTTTTAGCGTATTTTTGTGTATTTTTGTGGTATTTTGTGTATTTTACTCACCAAGTTGATTACCCTGTCTTGCAGATCTTGACGGACGGTCGCGCGACGACCCGGTTATCGGTGAGTGGTACAATCCAACCCAGTAGGGAGGTGCTATATGCACTTGGGCGTATACCGTCCTCCCCTGGGGCACCGCAGTTGATATTAACTGGTTATATGTAATCCATGCAAGCATGATTAGTGTGTAGAATGCATGCCACCCTAGACTTTGTATGTTAGGGACTTGCACCCTTAGGATATGTGTAAGAGCCGTGCATCCTGTCACCTTGTTATCATGCTACGAAAGCCTTGACCTATGCATGCGTCCTATTAGTTTGATTTATTAAATTAAATGCAGACTTATGATATTTTTAGCATGCCTTGGGGAATATTAAGGGGGCCTTGCGAGGTCAACATTGAGACCCGGGCTAGGGTACTCCGTGTTCCTTGTTTGGTTGGCGGGATGTCCTATATCGGGACCTCAGGTTGCCCTCCCAAGGTTTCTTTTCCTCATTATTATCTTATGTATTCCCCGCATCTTGGTTATGCGCCCTGGAGGAATTCTGAAGAATTCATGACATTAGAGTTGTTGAGATGTGTTGTCGGCGGATCCGAGTGGATCATATGCGTATGGATAGGCTGTTCTGTTCCCTTTGTTGGATCCGTGTAGAGACTGCCCCGGCGTTAGAAAGGCTGTCCCGTGGAGGGCTCCCATCAGTAGGCACCTCCTGATTTGGGAAGGACTGTGCTGAATGTGGGAGTGGCCAAGCGGCCTACGGAGTGGGGAGAGCTATCGGTGGACCACGGGTGACCAACAGCCTAGTCAGTCCCAAGATCCTATGTCACCTGTTGAGGGGTGAGGGTGAGGGTGTGGTGGGCCGGCGATGTGGCGACCCACTGGATTTGTGTAAGGATGATTATCAGCCTATTAAGTCCCAATATCCTTTGTCACCTATTGAGGGGTGAGGGTGAGGGTGAGGGTGTGGTGGTTCGGCGATGTAGCGACCCACTGGATTTGTGTTGATTATGCCACTTTGAGGCTTTTACTGATTAATTGTGGTTAATATAAATTGTGATGCATGGGTTGTGCTATTCACTGAGCGTGTGGCTCACCCCTCGCATAATATTTTTCTCCAGTGATTACCGAGGCGGACTTGAAGGAGGAGCTCCCCGAGAGACTGCACCAGTAGCGGAGGAGCGCCACGTCCCTCGAGTTTTAGAGGCCATCAGCATCCTTCCTTTTGATTGTATGTATATATTTCCGTGCTTGGGCACCCAGTTTGGATTATATTTGGATGTATGTGTGTATATTGGCTCTCACAGGACATTTGATTATGTATCGAGTCTGTAGTATGTTTTTGGATTACAGACTCAGTCTTTTAGCTTCCGCTATCTGTGTATATATCATGTCAGCCTTGCTTTCATCTGTGTTGTCGTCATTTTAGTTGTTGTTTAGAGTATTTTATTGATCTCCTGTATAGACTGCTAATATCATGTATACACTTGCCGCGTCCCGGGGACGGCCGCCCTGGGGCGTGACAGAATGTCTCTCCTCCACTCCGTAGCTCGCCTGGTCTACTCCCACGATTCAGCACAGTCCGAAACAAAATCAGGAGGTACCTACTGATGGGAGCCCTCTGTCAGGACGGCCTGTCTAACGCTGAGGAGTCCCTACACGGATCCAACGAAGGGAAGAGAAACAGCCTACCCACACGGATACGATCCACTTGGATCCGCCGACACCGATCTCAACTCTACAAATGTCATGAATTCTTCAGAATTCCTCCAGGGCGCATAACTAAGATGCGGGGAAGCATATATTATAACCACAAGGTTATAATATTCTCTAAGGCATGCTAATTACAAAAACTCACATTTGATTTAAATAAATTAAACTAAATGGGACGCATGCGTAGGTCGAGGCTTCCCTAGCATGAAAACATGGTATCAGGATGCTTGGGCCTTTACACATATCATAAGGGTGCATATCCCTAACATGCAAGGCCTAGGGTGGCATGGATACTACATAATGATCATGCATGCATAGTCTACAATTAATACTATCTAATATGCAATTATGGTGCCCCAGGGGAGGGCAATGTACACCTACGTGCATCGAACGCCTCCCAACTGGGTTGGATTGTCCCACTCACCAATACCCGGGTCGTCGCGTGACCGCCCGTCAAGATCTGCAAGACATGGGAAACCAAAATGGTGAGTAAAATACACAAATACGCAAGAAATACGTTAGAAATACCCAACACTCGGACAAACATGCATACGGGCCCGTACGCACGCGAGTTCGAGTGCCCCGACACATTCCCGCACCCCCGGGCAGCGTTGCGCACGGCCACCCGCACGCACACGCACGGGTGCGCACGCACGCACGCACCCCAGCGCCCCGGGGGCACTGCCGCGCCCTAACCCGCGCACCCAGACGCGCTGCCGCGCCCCTGCCCGCACGCCCAGACATGCCTCACGCTCGCGCGTGCCCGCGAGCACCGCGCGTCCAGCCCCGGGTGCATCCGCGCGCACTGGGCCCAGTGCAGCACCTCGCGCGCACACCCGCACGCACTGCGCCCTAGTGCAGTACCCCCGCGCCCACTGCTGCTCCCCCGCGCAGCACCCGCTCGCACGCCCGCGCATACAGCCCGCGCGTAAGCGCGCACGCCCGCCAGCGCGCCCGACTGCGCGCCTGCGCCTGCCAACGCTTACCTGCGCGCGCAGGCTCGCGCGCATGCGCGCGTCCGAGCCACTCCCACACCCCCAACAACCCCAACAGCCCCCCCCCCCCCAACCCCTAACCACCATGCATGCCATGCATACCCATATGCAACCCTAAACAAGCATCTACACAAGAAAAGGGAAGGAAGAAAGCTTACCCAAAGGAGGAAAGACAAAGGGGCAAAAACGGGTGCCCTTCGCGCACCGATTTGCCACCACCAAGACCACCACCACCAAGCCCTCTTCTCAGCCAAAGAGGGGCTGAAAATAGAGGAGAAAAGGAAGTAAGAGATGAGGTTTCACAAGGGGGAAATCGAAAATGAAACCATGGAAGGATAGATCGGGTCCTTACCAAGCTTTTCTCCTTCTATGGCTTTTCTTTTTAACCACCCTAACTAGATCATAAAGGGGAAATAAAGAGAGGGATGTGAGAGCTTTTGAGAGAGCTTGAGATGGAGAAGAAGATAAATAGGGACACTATTGGGGGGCGTGGACTTCATTTAAGCACACACACACACCACACACACTCACACACTCACTTACACTCACTTACACTTAGGTTTAATTAGGTTTAGCTAGGTTTAAGTGCACTTTGACCCTAGTCAACCCAACCACAATATAAAACAAAAGGTTTTGACCAAGTCAAGGGTCAACATTGACCAAGTCAAGTCTCCCAATGACTTTTCGCTTAGTCAAAACCCGAATACGATTTGGAACTGCGAAATTCTAAAACGTTACCGGAATTTAATGAAATTTTCGTGAGTGGCTTGGAATGCCACCAGGACACCTAATATGCAGTTAGATTTTCAATCGGAGTCCTTAAGCTCAGGATGATGGCTAAAAGTCTGAAATTTTAGCGGTTCTGATCGAAAAAAGAAAAAGTTGAAAAACTGTCAGAATGCTCCAATGGTGACCAGAAGGCTAAAAGTGACACATATATAACAGAGGTAAACCACAACAGGCAATAGGATCTGACCCATACGATCAAACCCCCTATCCCTTGCAATGTCTTGACCAGATCAGTAGACGATGATCTATAGAGCATGCTGATAATAGAACATAATATGCAAGCACTAACAATAATAGATCATGAGCATGCATTCAGGATATTACATGATACAATAATATCAATTCCTACCCTTAACTACATATTCCAAGTTTATTACATGTATAGCAAGATAAACATGAACTTCAATTACAATCTACTTAACCATGTCATATTATCATTTATGGATGCCACCATAGTCATGCATACTAGAATAAGATCAAAGATGCCATAAACATGACTTAGCATGGAACTATACTATCAGAATGCTAAGTTAGATCCACTCACTGATACGAGTACTGCATCCCACAATGAATCACACGCCTCGGATAGTCCAACGATAGCGTGATCGCTACTGGACTCGTGGGAGTATAGCCATTCCCACCACAAGCTTAGACACAAGATCACCATATTTCCTCACATTGAGGAAACCACTCTGATAGACAAATATCAACAACTCAGCCAAGGAATAAAGCATCCATGTATATAAAAAAAAAGTAATTCACTTAATATTCTAAGATCCTAGACAACAAATGCAAAATACACCATATACCTCCAACTACTAAATCAATTATTCTATGTCACGCCCCAGGACGGCCGTCCCCGGGACGCGGCAAGTGTATATATGATATCAGCGGTCAATACAGGAAGTCAATAATATACCCTAAACAACATCAACAATTTCAACACAAACAACAAAGGGGCTGACATGATATATACACGAATAGCGGAAGCTAAAAGACTGAATCTGTAACTCAAAGACATATTACAGACTCGATACATAATCAACTGTCCTGTGAGAGCCAATATATACAAAGACATCCAAATATAATACAACCACGTGCCCAAGCACAGAATATAATACATACAATCAAAAGGGATGCTGATAGCCTCTAAAACTCGCGAGACGTGGCGCTGCTCCGCTACTGATGAAGTCAATCGGGGAGCTCCTCCTCCAGATCCGACTCAGATAGCACTGGAGAATAATATATGCGAGGGGTGAGCCACACGCTCAGTGAACAGCACAACCCATGCATCACAGTTTATATTAACCACAATTAATCATTAAAAGCCTCAAAGTGGCAGGAACTAAACAATCCAGTGGGTCGCTACATTGCCGACCCACCACACCCTCACCCTCACCCCTCAATATGGTGACATAGGATATTGGGGCTGACTACTACACAAATCCAGCGGGTCGCCACATCGCCGACCCACCACACCCTCACCCTCACCCCTCAATATGGTGACATAGGATATTGGGACTGACTAGGCTGTTGGTCACCCTTGGTCCACCGATAGTCTCTCCTCCACTCCGTAGCCGCTTGGCCACTCCCACATTCAGCACAGTCCGTCCCAAATCAGGAGGTGCCTACTGATGGGAGCCCTCTCACGGGACGGCCTTTCTAACGCTGGGGCAGTCTCTACACGGATCCAACGAAGGGAACATAACAGCCTATCCATACGCATATGATCCACTCGGATCCGCCGACAACACATCTCAACAACTCTAATATAATGAATTCTTCAGAATTCCTCAAGGGCGCATGACCAAGATGTGGGGAATATATAATAATAACAAGGTTATAATATTATTGGGAAAAGAAACCTTGGGAGGGCAGCATGAGGTCCCGATATAGGACATTCCGACAACCAAACAAGGAACACGGAGTACCCTAGCCCGGGTCTCAATGCTGACCTCGCAAGGCCCCTCCCTATAATATTATCTAAGGCATGCTAATAATCATATGCTCGCATTTAATTTAATAAATTAAACTAGTAGGACACATGCATAGGTCGAGGCTTCCTAGCATGAGAACAGGGTGACAGGATGCATGACTCTTACACATATCCTAAGGGTGCAAGTCCCTAACATACAAGGTCTAGGGTAGCATGCATACTACATATTAATCATGCTTGCATGGATTACATATTACACAAGTTAATATTAACCGTGGTGCCCCAGGGGAGGACGGTATACGCCCAAGTGCATATAGCGCCTCCCTACTGGGTTGGATTGTACCACTCACCAATGACCGGGTCGTCGCGCGACCGTCCGTCAAGATCTGCAAAATAGGGTAATCAATTCGGTGAGTAAAATACACAATAAATACCAAAAATACTCTAAAAAATGCACAACACTCTGGCAAACGTACATACGGCCCCCGTACGCACGCGAGCCCGAGCACCCCAACTCAATCCCGAACCCCCGGGCAGCCGCACGCACGGCCACCCGCCCCAGGCGCACAACCGAGCCCCGTCCCGTGCGCCTAGACGCACTGCCGAGCCCAGCCCCGGTGCACCGCGCGCTCACTGCGCCCCAGCGCAGCGACTCGCGCGCACACCCGCACGCTCAGCACCCCGCGCGGACCCCGCGCGCACCACCCGCTCGCCACACCGCACGCGCACAGCACGCCCTGCCCCCCCTGCGCAGCGCTCCGCCCGCACGCCTCCGCACGGCGCCCAGCGCGCAGCACCCGAACGCGGCCCCGCCCGCGCAGCACGCACTGCGCCTTTGCGCAGCGCTCCGCGCGCACGCCCTTGCACGGCGCCCAACACGCAGCACCCGCACACTCCAGCTCCACCCGCGCGCACGCCTGCCAGCATGCCCGACAGCGCTCAGCCCTGCGCCTGCCTGCGCTGCCCTGCCTGCTTGCCAGCCAACCCGGGATAGCCCTACCACCTCCCTGACGGCCACCAATGGCCTCCAACCGCCACCGACCGCCACCAACGGCCACCCACCGCCCCCCACAGCAACCCCTACTCAAAAACACCCTCCTAACATGCATCTAAACAAGAAAGGAAGGAAAGGAAACCTCACCCAAGGAAGGAAAGGAAGGAAGGGAAGATCGGTAGCTCTTCGCGCACCGAAACACCTCCTCCAAGGCCACCACCACCAAGGTCTCCTTCAGCCCTAAAAACAGCTGAAATCAGATGAGAAAAGAGGGCATGAGAAGGGGTCACACATGTGGGAACTCAAATCCGAGACCACCGGAAGGTAGATCGGGAGCTCACCTATCTTTTCTCTTCTTAGGGTTTTTGGTTTCAACCACCTTAGCTAGGTCAAAAAGAGGTTTTAAGGAGAGGGAAGAGAGAGAAATCTTGGTGGAGAAGATGATGAATAGTGGGGGGAGATATTTTAGCTTTACTTATAAGTCAACCCCCACTTAGATTAGGTTAAACTAGGATTAGGCTAGGTTTAATTAGGTTTAAGCTAGGTTTGACCCTAGTCAACCCAACCACACAAAAAGCCAAACTCATTTGACCAAGTCATGGGCCCACTTTGACCAAGTCAAGTCTCCCAATGACTTCTTGCTCGGTCAAAACCCGGATACGCTTCGGAACTGTGAAATTCTGAAACGTTACCGGAATTCGATGAAACTTTCGTGAGTGGCTTGGAATGGCACCAAGACACATAATATGCAGTTAGATTTTCAATCGGAGTCCTCAAACTCAGGATGATAGCTAACAGTCCGAAATTTTAGCGGTTCCGATTGAAAAACAACAAAAAAACTGAAAAAATGCCAGAATGTCCCAATGGTGACCAGAAGGTTAAAAGTGACACATATATAACATTCTACACCATAAAAAGCCATTCATCCATATGCTATCATCCAATTAAATCACCTATAAATCAGCAAGAAAACATCACATCTTCACGACAAACAAATATGGGAAGCAACTATATATATCTGGGCAGCAAACAACCCTACTCTTTGATCTCCACAGCACCAAATACTCACCCAATAATTCTGAAATACATCGTACACACTAATTGACATGCTGGGATTATAATCCATGCAGACATCATAATCTAATTTAATCTCTAAATGCCCAAAATAAAATATTTTTAGAAACTGGTCAATTCCCACTCGAATCTGGACAGTCCTTACAAAACATATCATAACTTACAACACAGGTAATCTTTTGACACCAAATTTCACATATAAGATCTAGGCACATAGATGATCATATCATATGATGACACAATCCCCATAATATGTCTCTAGGTATCAAATTCACAAGTATTTGTACAAGACAGAAATCTGTCTTACCTCTCTAAGCACATCCCAAGCCTCCCAACAGTATCATCACTTCTTCTTCTTCCCCAAATCAACAATTCAAACCCTAGAACAAAATGAATATCACCTCCCCCAAATAAAAATCCAAACCAACAAACTAAAACAAGTCACAAAAGGAAATCAAAGGATTAAATGATCTCACCAAAACTCTCTTCAATCCCTTCTCTTCTCCTCCTCCCCTTCTCCTCTTCTCTCCTCTTCTATTTTCACTTGAAAATGAGTCTCAGCTGACTCTCTCACACCATATACACAGCACCAGCGACTTAGCATTTCAATGGAATTCATAAGTCCACCAGATTACCAAATTGCCCTTCCTTAAAAACCTGTGCAGCTTTGACTAGAACAGCCATAACTTTCACAATCTAGCTCCGAATTGTGCAATTCAAAATCCATTAAAAATACAAGAAGATTATCTACAATTTTTATGTTTAATATAATCTCCAATAACCCCTCTAACCATTCTGAATTATACAATTAACATCAAATAAGGCTGCTGCCAGACCTTTTCCATCCCCAGGGTATAATTGGAAAAACACTCATAACTTTTGTTACATAAATCCAGATGATCTGATTCCACTTTTGTATGAAAGCTAACTCAAAAGTAAATGCTCCATGATAAAACCAGATTTAAATTACTCCATCTTGGGCATTAACGAAATTAAATCCGAATCATGCCAAACATGCAACTTAGGATATAACCTAAGCATACATGAACCTAATGCACTCCAAATAAATAATAATGTGAAATAACACATATCATTGTGCTATCCATCAATCTAAACATATAAAAGAATAGGATAAGCCTGAATAGAGGTTTGGGTTCTTACACAACATACGAGCAGCTTACAAATAAATGGTATGCCGATTCTACCTCAGAGTTAGACATCCTGCATTGTGGTCTTGGAGCAGTTGAAGCTTGAAAAGCCTGTGGAGAGTGGGGAGTTTGTTGAGTATGGCTTGCCAAATGAGGAAGCTGTGTTTCGGAGGTTGAGTGGGTTGCAAGAATTGGTTGTGCCAAAGGACTGTGGGACACAAGGAACAAATAGAGTTCCAGGCAGAAGATGTTGCGACCTTGCCCATGGGATTACCAGTCCAGACTGTTAAATGTGTATATATGTTAGGGTTAAGGGTATATTAGTCTTTTCCTTTTTTCCTTTTTGTACTATAAATATTGGGTATAAACCCTAATAATATTTTGGTTCATTCTCTTCATTTCATGATTCTAACATGGTATCAGAGCTTAAATCCAATTTTTTCTTTGATTTTTTGTTGACTTTATTCTCCGTTCGCGAGATCGACGCTCGCTATCCATCGCCCCGTTCGTGTCACCGCTGCGCCGCCGCACCCAGATCCGCTGCCCTGCGCAGCCCCATTGCTGCCCCGTGTAGCCCCGCACAGATCCGCTACCATTGTCACAGCCCCGCAGTTGCACCGCTCAGATCCGCCCTTGTCGCAGCCTTGCCGCTGCCCAGCGCCTCCTGAGCCGCCCCACCACCACCTCGCGCCACCGCGCGCCGCCCAAGTCGGGTCCTGCCCTACCGCGCCACGCTCCCTGCCCTGCCGCGTCGCCCTGTCGCGCCCATGATCCCGCCCAACCGCACACAGTCGCGCCCTACCTTCTATGCTCAGTCGTGTCCTACCGCATCCGTGAATCTTTCCACTCACGCTGTCACACCCCAGGACGGCCGTCCCCGAGACGTGGCAATAATGAAATATCAGCTATCAATACCTGAGGCCAATAAAGACTCCAACAACAACACACAAGGTGGCAAAGCAAAGATAATGATAACTGACTGAAAAGCGGAAGCATAATATATAAACAATGTCTGTAAACCAAAAACATTATTACAAACTCGAATACACAATCACTGTCCTGTGAGAGCCAAGTCTAGTCAAAATAAAATACAACCTGTGCCACATGCACGATTTACAATACATAAAATGTCTCTAGGACTGCTGACAACCTCGCACTCGCCACCCGCTGGAAGAACGCTCCACGCCCATAAGACCACGCCACAGGGAAGCTCCAGCTCCACGCCCAACACTGCCCCTGAAAAGAAACAGTATGCGAGGGGTGAGCTACAAGCTCAGTGAGTGGCTGGAAACCAATCACCATTACAACAGTTCAATGCTAACACAATTTCCTTTCAAGGAAAAACATGGGTAGAAACCCAATGGATAACAAGGTCATGCGGCGGCGCGACCAACCTCACCCTCACCCTCACTCCCGGAGGAAGACTCTTGGGACTTTTGGGGAGAGACCATACCGTTGGTCGAAGAGACGCGGAATTACTGGTCCACACAACACTACTAGATCACCAACCTCACCCTCACCCTCACTCCCGGAGGGAGACTCTTGGGTCTCTTGGGGAGAGACCATACCGTTGGTCGACGAGACCCGGAATTACTGGTCTATACAACACTACTGGATCATCTACATCGAGATAACTGCCCAACGATGTCTTTGAACATCGATACGCAACCGGACCCAACAACTATGGGAACGGACGAACCACGAATGGGTCACGCGGCAACGTGTCTTCACCTCATCCTCACCCTCACCCTTTACAGGTGACATAGGACTTTTGGAGAGATTAGACTCCTCTACACCCTTGGTCCACCGGTAGCCCTTTCCCCGGGTAGTCGCTACCTGGTATACTCCCACGATCAGTACTCTTCCGAACGCCTCGGTGGTACCTACGGATGGGAGCCCTCTGTCAGGACAGCTTTTCCAACGCCGGGAAGTTCCTACATCGGATCCAACGAAGGGGAGAACGATTCCACACTCGCAATATCATTCGTTAGCCCTCTCCCGGGTAGCCTCTACCTGGTATACCCCCCATGATCAGTACATCTTGCCGCATGCATCGATAGTACCTACAGGTGGGGGCCCTCTGTCAGGACAGCTACAACCCGGGCCGCTTCAACACGGACGACATTGGGAGGAAACACTCCATGTTCGCAAAGCGAACCCAATGGAAAAACAACTACTCTCGATAATCACATATCGATAATATCAAATACTATTGTACTCCCACACGGTTGCGTTGCTTGGACACAAGGGGTTGCCTCTGCTCTCACGCAGAAATAATCCCAAGGCACATAACCCAACAGGCGGTTCATATACTCGCCTAGCACGGGTAGGCCTAGCTTAATGCCACAACTACCGGCTTAACAAAACCGATAAGATAATGAATTCTCCTGAATTCCAAACGAGTGCATCGCTCGGATGCACGGGGGCGATTACATCGCTAGCGCTCTAACTAATAAGGTACAACCCGACAACGGGTCATACCCACGTCTATTTCAGATAGGCCTAATCAGTTTTAACATGCGCATATATATCCAGGAGAATTATATCTTAGTTATGTACATGAACTACATGCACGATAACCTATCAAATAATTATAGGGATACTCCCTAACATGGATTTACATCATAATAAATCATACAACATGCATACATGGCCATTAATCACATAAGCACACAAGGCCTAACTTAAGCATGCGTTGGATATCACCAACTTAAAAGGTAAGGGTGAAGTGCAAATCTCGTGCACTTAACAGGTGCATGCCAATATTCCAAACGAACCTGAGTCGAGTTGTTGTGCCTGTCATTTTGGAGCGCTCTGTTTGAAAATTGGGGTACATAATTTTTTTCTTATAAGTTATGTATTCCCAATTTGGTATTTGGATTTGATTTTGTTAAAATCCAAGATGAAGAGGTTTAAATATGAGTTTAGTATGAGATGTCCAGTTTTGAGTCAGCTTTCGCACAGAAGTGGAATTAGATCAACTGGATTCTTGTAGTAAAAGTTATGGGTATTTTTCCAAGTATACCCCGGGGATGGAAATTCTGGTAGCAGCCCTGCTCGATGTTTAGCTCTAATTTCGGAATAGATAGAGAGACTATTTGATCTTGCCATAAACATGAAAGTTGTAGATAATCTTCTTAGCTTTCCATCGGTCTTGGAATTGAGCAATTCGGAGCTGTATCGGGGAAGTTATGGCTGTTCCAGTGAAGCTTGCGCAGAATTTCTAATCGAAAGGCAACTTAGTCTTTCCCTCTTAAGATATTTGTGATAAATATCTCCTCTCTCTCTCTTCCCCTCTCACTCCCCTCGTCGACCAGCATTTCTGGTCCCTCTCCCTCCCACACAAAGCCCCCCATGTGCTTGTGTTTTTGCCTAAGAGAGATGGTGAAGGAGGTGGTGCTTGTGCATGAGGGTTTGTTCAAGTGTTGTGTGTTGTGTTTGTTCCCCTCTCTCTCAAGCTCCCTTTGCCTGTTCCCCCCCCCCCCTGTTTTGCTGCGATGGAGGGCTGAGGAGGCCGAGGAGAGGTGGTGGTGGTGGTGGTGGTCCCGGTGGCGGCGTTTCGGTGCGCGAAGGGCCCCCGAACCTCCCCCTTTCGTTCCCCTTCCAAGGTGAGCTCCTCCGCTTCTTTCTTGGTTTTCTTGGCTTAAGGGGTTGGTTGGGAGGTCATGCTTGCTAGGTAGTTGGGTTTGGGTGTGTGTGAGGGGTTGGGATGGGTGAAAAAGGGGTTAGGATGGCTTGGGTGCGCGGTGGGCGCGGTCTGCGGGCGGGCGCTGGCAAGCGCAGTCGGGCGCGCTGTCGCACGCGGGTGCGCGCGGGTGCAGGCGCGAGCGGGGGTGCGAGCGGGGGTGCGCGCGCGCGGGCAGGGCACCTGGGCGCGGGGCAGGGCGCCTGGGCATGCGCCTAGGCGCGGAGCTGGGGACCAGAGCGCGCGCGCCCATGCGCGTGCGTGCGTGCGCGTGCTGGGGCGTGTGCGGGGTGCTGCGCGTGGGGCGCGGGCTGGACGCGCGGTGCGCACGGGCGTGCGCGTGCGTGCGGCAGCTCATCGGGGCGCACGGGCAAGCGCGCTGCAGTGCGCCGAGGCTGCCGGGGTGTGTGCGTGCGTGCGCATTCGTGCGTGCGTGTGCGGGGGGCCATGCGTGTGGCTGCGCGAGGGTTCGGGTAGGTGTCGGGGCACTCGGACTCGAGTGCGTACGTGCGTGCTCGCATGCGTGCGAGCCCGTATGCATGCTTGTCCGAGTATGGGGTATTTCTAATCATTTCTATGTATAAATTGTGTTGTTTCTCACCAGTTCGATGCCCCTACCTTGCAGATCTCGTCGGATAGGATGCGCGAGGTCCCGGGTAGAATTGTGAGTGGTTTGATTCCAATCCCCCCCCCCCCTCTCTAGGGATGTGCTCGACCCGCGTAGACGCGCGTCGCGCATCGATGGGGCCCCCTAACTAATATGTAGATATTTTGCATGCTAGGGATATGCACCCATACATCATGTATAGAGGCCCGTACATGCCTGGACACCATGTCCTGTACTTAAAGGCCTTAATCTATGTATGCATGATCATTATGTAGTATCCATGCCACCCTAGACCCTCTATGTTAGGGATACTTGCCCCTTATGATATGTGTAAAGGCCAATGCATCCTGTCACTATGTTTTCATGCTAGGAAAGTCTCGACCTATGCATGTTCCCATTTAGTTTAATTTGTTTAAATCAAGATGGGATTGTGAGATTATATTGTTATTAGCGATGTGATTATATGGTATTTTTGCAGGCCTTAGTAGGTATTATAACCTGGTGGTTATTATATATGTTCCCCGCATCTTAGTTATGCGCCCTGGAGGAATTCTGAAGAATTCATGACATTAGTAGAGTCTCCCTTCTCTGGATTAAGAAGCCTTGCGAAGTTAGCGTTGAGACCCGGGCTAGGGTACTCCGTGTTCCTTGTTTGGTTGTCGGGATATCCTATATCGGGACCTCATGGTGCCCTCCCAAGGTTTCTTTTTTCCAGTTAAGGGAATACCGCGGATCCAAGTGGATCGTATACGTGTGGATAGGCTGTTTCTGTTCCCTTCGTTGGATCCGTATAGAGATTGCCCCAGCGTTAGACAGGCCTTCCTGACAGAGGGCTCCCATCAGTAGGCACCTCCTGATTTGGGTTCGGACTGTGCTGAATTGTGGGAGCGGGCCAGGCGGCCTACGGAGTGGAGGAGAGACTATCGGTGGACCAAGGGTGATTAACAGTCTAGTCAGTCCCAAAAGCCCATGTCACTCCCTTAAGGGTGAGGGTGAGGGTGTGGTGGTGGGTCGGCGATGTAGCGACCCATTGGATTGTGTAGTCATTGCCACTTAGAGGCTATGATTGATTTGAGGTTCATATGATTTGTGATGCATAGTTTGGTGCCATTCACTGAGTGTGTGGCCAGGTAGAGGCTACCCGGAAGAGGGTTAACGAATGATGTCGCGAGCGTGGAATCGCTCTCCCCTTCGTTGGATCCGATGTAGGAACTCCCCAACTTTACAGGCCAGGGAGAGGCTACCGGTGGACCAGGGGTGTAGAGCAGTCTAAGTCTCTCCCAAAGTCCCAAGATGTCTCCTTTCAGGAGTGAGGGTGTGGATGAGGCGAAGACGCGTCCATCATGACCCATTCGTTGTTCGACCGTTCCCATAGATGTTGGGTCCGGTCTTGTGATGGATGTTGAAGGACATCGATGGGCAATTATCCAGATGTAGATGATCCAGTAGTGTTGAGTAGACCAGTAAGTCCGGGTCTCTTCGACCGACGGTATGGTCTCTCTCCATAAGTCCCAAGAGACTCCTTTCGGGAGTGAGGGTGGGGGTGAGGTTGGTCGCGCCGCTGCGTGACCCAGTGATCATTGGGTTTCTACCCATGTTTTTCCTTGAAAAAGGGAACTGATTATGTTTTTGAGCCTGTAGATGGTGATTGGTTTCCAATCACTCACTGAGCTTGTAGCTCACCCCTCGCATACTGTTTCTTTTTCAGGGGCAGTGTTGGGCGTGGAGCTAGAGCTTTCCTGTGGCGTGGTCTTATGGGCGTTGGAGCGTTCTTCCTGCGGGTGGCGAGTGCGAGGCTGTCAACATTCCTAGAGTCATTTTATGCTTTGTAAATCGTGCGTGTGGCACATGTTGTATTTTCTTTGGTCTAGGCTTGGCTTCCACAAGACATTGATTGTGTATTCGGGGTCTGTAATAATGTTTTTGATTTACAGACATTGTATATATTATGCTTCCACTTTTCAGTCAGTTATCTTTATCTTGCTTTGCCGCCTTGTGTATTGTTGTTGGTGTCCTTATTGACCTCAGGTATTGATAACTGATATTACATTTATTATGGCCACGTCTCAGAGATGCCTGGGTCGTGACACGAGTAGGAAATCGCATCTACTTACTCAGTTCGTGCAGCGGGAGAGGGTGAGAGAGATCATCATCTCATGAAGTTGGTCATAGCCTTGCCCCATTAGCATGGGCGCAACAACTACACCACGCCCTCGAGTCTTATCGCAAGGGAATATTAGGCAGGTGCCCGTTATTAACCCAGACTTAATCATGCTGGATATTCCAATTAATATGGTGGGAGTAGTATTACAATACTACCTAAGGCATGCCATATTCTATACATCTTCACACATTACAGAATACATGCCCATACCAGAGGGGCGCATGCGATACAGTCATTCATACATGGATACAATACATGCAATATAAGCCTAGCATGCAAGATATCTAACATATTATGAGTTAGACATGACCATACTACTTATCTAATTAAGTAGTATAGTCAGGGTGCCCAACAGATGCGCGACGCACGACTACGTGCATCCAACGCTTCCCGAAGGGTTGGATCAAACCACTCACCGATACCCGGATCGCCGCGCGTTCGGTCTACGAGATCTGCAAAACACAACCAATGATCCATAATTAAATTATGGAACCTCCTATCACACATATAAGCCTACTTCATGAAGACCCTAACCCCTGATACTTCCATATTATCACACAAGACACATGCAAACAACTCCTTGACACTCAACCAAATAAAACTGCCAAACCTGCTGCAACCAGCCCTACTAATTGATCTCCACAACACCCAATACACTTCCACAAATTATGAAATAAAATGTGCAAATTCTCTGATATGCTGGGATCATAATCCATGAATACATTAGAACCTAATTTTGCCTCTACAAGCCCGAAATAAATTATTTCCAGAAGCAGGTCAATTCCTACGTGAATCTGGACAGGCCATGCAAAACAGGTTCTAACTTACACCACAGATATCATAATGAGCCCAAATTTCATATATAACAACTAGACACATAGATGATCATATCATATGAAGAAATAATCCTAAAAATATGTTTCTAAATACTAGATGCACTGAGATCTTTAAAATACAGAGTGCTGCCTTACCAAAACAGGGGGAGGGAAATGGGGAGATGCGGGGTTCTCGACACACCCACGACTAGCTCAACCACCACCACCACTACATCCACCTCATCAGAAACTCCTCAAGACCTTCATGGCAGAAAACAGGGGTGCAAAGGGGGTGTCATGCCCCAGGGCGGCCGTCCCCGGGACGCGGCAAGTGTATACATGATATCAACAGTCTATACAGGAGATCAATAAAATACTCTAAACAACAACTAAAATGACAACACAGACGAAAGCAAGGCTGACATGATATATACACAGATAGCGGAAGCTAAAAGACTGAGTCTGTAATTCAAAAACATACTACAGACTCGATACATAATTAACTGTCATGTGAGAGCCAATATACACAAATACATCCAAATATAATACAAACGAGTGCCCAAGCACGGAAATATAATACATACAAGCCAAAGAAAGGATGCTGATGGCCTCTAATACTCGCGGGACGTGGCGCTGCTCCGCTACTGATGAAGTCTCTCGGGGAGCTCCTCCTTCAGGTCCGACTCAGTGATAACTGGAGAAAATAAATATGCGAGGGGTGAGCCACACGCTCAGTGAATAGCACAACCCATGCATCACAATTTATATTAACCACAATTAAATCAAAGCCTCTAAGTGGCAGGAAATGCACAATCCAGTGGGTCGCTACATCGCCGACCCACCACACCCTCACCCTCACCCCTCAATAGGTGACATAGGATATTGGGACTGACTAGGCTGTTAATCACCCTTGGTCCACCGATAGTCTCTCCTCCACTCCGTAGGCCGCTTGGCCACTCCCACACTTCAGCACAGTCCGAATCCAAATCAGGAGGTACCTACTGATGGGAGCCCTCTCACGGGACGGCCTTTCTAACGCTGGGGCAGTCTCTACACGGATCCAACGAAGGGAACAGAAACAGCCTATCCATACGCATATGATCCACTCGGATCCGTCAACAACGCATCTCAACAACTCTAATGTCATGAATTCTTCAGAATTCCTCCAGGGCGCATAACTAAGATGCGGGGAAACATATATTATAATATTATTGGGAAAAGAAACCTTGGGAGGGCACCATGAGGTCCCGATATAGGATATCCGGACAACCAAACAAGGAACACGGAGTACCCTAGCCCGGGTCTCAATGTTGACCTCGCAAGGCCCCTTATAATATTCCCTAAGGCATGCTAAAATACCATAAGTTCGCATTTAATTTAATAAATTAAACTAGTAGGACACATGCATAGGTCGAGGCTTCCTAGCATGAGAACATGGTGACAGGATGCATGGCTCTTACACATATCCTAAGGGTGCAAGTCCCTAACATACAAGGTCTAGGGTAGCATGCATACTACATATTAATCATGCTTGCATGGATTACATATTACACAAGTTAATATTAACCATGGTGCCCCAGGGGAGGACTGTATACGCCCAAGTGCATATAGCGCCTCCCTACTAGGTTGGATTGTACCACTCACCGACAACCGGGTCGTCGCGCGACCGTCCGTCAAGATCTGCAAGACAGGGTAATCAACTTGGTGAGTAAAATACACAAATATACACAAAAATACACTAAAATACCCAACACTCGGACAAGCGTACATACGGCCTGTACGCACGCGAGTTCGAGCACCCCGACTCACCCGAACCCCCGGGCAGCCGTACGCACGGCCACCCGCCCTAGGCGCACAGCCGCGCCCCAGCCCGCGCGCCCAGACGCACGGCCGAGCCCCTGCCCGCATGCCCGGACACGCCTGCCGAGCCCCTCGGGTGCACTGCGCGCTCACTGCGCCCCAGCGTAGCAACTCGAGCGCACACCCGCACGCCCTGCGCCCCAGCGCAGCACCTCGCGCGCACCACCAGCTCGCCTCACCGCGCGCGCACAGCACGCACTGCGCCTCTGCGCAGCGCTCCGCGCGCATGCCCCCGCACGGTGCCCTGCGCGCAGCACCCACACGCGGCCCCGCGCGCACAGCACGCACTGCGCCTCTGCGCAGCGCCCCGCGTGCACGCCCCCGCATGGCGTCGAGTGCGCAGCACCCGCACACTCCTGCTCCACCCGCTCGCACGCCCGCGCGCACGCGCGCGTGCCCTGCCTGCCAGCCCGCCTGCCTCTGCTGCTTGCGCTACCAGCCTACCCAAGACAACCGTACCACCTCCCCGACGGCCACCAATGGCCACCAACAGCCACCAACCACCACCAACAGCCACCCAAACCACCATGGAAGCCATACATACCCAAAAACACCCCCTAACATACATCTAAACAAGAAATGGAAGGAAAGAAAGCTTACCCTAGGAGAGGAAGAGAAGGGGAGGAAGAACGGGTGCTCTTCGCGCACCGAAACACCACCTCAAAGGCCCCCACCACCAAGATCTCCAACTCAGCCTAAGAGAGCTGAAATCAGAGGAGAAAAGAGGGTAAGAGAAGGGGTCACACATGTGGGAACTCGAATCCGAGACCACCGGAAGGTAGATCGGGAGCTCACCTATCTTTTCTCTTCTTAGGGTTTTTGGTTTCAACCTCAAGAACTAGGTCATATGGAGGTTTTAAAGAGAGGGAGAGAGAGAGAAATTTTGGAGAAGATGATGAATAGTGGGGGGTTTGAAGTCGTGGGATTTCTTTATACTCACACACCCACCACACACTCTCACACCCACACTTAGATTAGCCCTAATTAGGTTTAGGTGGGTCTTAAGTGAGGTTTAAGTGAGCTTTGACTTGGGTCAACCCATCCACACTAGAAAACAAAAGGGTTTGACCAAGTCATGGGCCCACATTTGACCAAGTCAAGTCTCCCAATGACTTCTCGCTCGGTCAAAACCCGGATACGCTTCGGAACTGCAAAATTCTGAAACGTTACCGGAATTCGATGAAATTTTCGTGAGTGGCTTGAAATGGCACCAGGACACATAATATGCAGTTAGATTTTCAATCGGAGTCCTCAAACTCAGGATGATAGCTAACAGTCCAAAATTTTTGCGGTTCCGATCAAAAACGAAAAAAAACCAAAAAACTGCCAGAATGTCCCAATGGTTACCAGAAGGCAAAAAAAGTGACACATATATAACATAGGGGCATGAGAAGGGGATAGAGAGAAGAGAAACAACAACAACAACAACAACAACACATACTCACCCTTTCTCACTCTTTCTTGTGCTTCTTCTTCATCTTTTCCTTCAATTGCTTCTTCCTCCTCCTTCTTCACACACAAAGAGGAGACAAAAAGAGACCAAGAGAGGGAGAGAAGGTGTTCCACGAAATGGGAGAGAGGGGGAGAGAGAGAGAGAGGGCAAAAAAGTCATTTTCATGCCCAAATAGTGCTTAGGGGTGACCTTAAGGGGGGGTGAGGTTAGGGTTAGGCTCACCCACTCACATATCAAATAACCAATGGTTTCTTCATCCCCAAGCAAGGTGGGGGTAAGGTTACCAAGGGTCGTCACATCCCCAAAATATCTCACACTATTCGACCAACTAGGAACTCTCAAAACCCGGATACAGTTCGGAACTGTATATTTTTCAAAACGTTACCAGAATTCGATGAAATTTTTATGGGTAGTACAAAACAGTACCAGGACCCATAATATGCAGTTAGATTTCCAATCAGAGTACTACAACTCCCGTAGGTGCCTAAAAGCCAAAATTTTAGCAACTCCAATCGAAAAAGAAAAAGGCCCTGAATGACCCAGATGCGACCAAGGCTTAACCAAAATGGCTCCAACTGACACAGGCATAACACACGCGACCACGATCATGCCCAGATTTCCCGGGATCTGCTGCGTCAACAAATTTTGCCCGGACAACTAGGACCAGCGCGATCGAGCGCGTCCCGCCTCACGCCCGACCCGGATCCCACTCACGCCCAACCCAGATCCTGACCCAGTGTGCCCGAATCCCGTGCGGGTCCAACCCGGATCCCGCTCACACGCACCTAGTTCAGCGCGCCCAGCCTAGTGCCCGGCCCAGCATCCGACCCCCGTGCGATCCGCGCACTCGGCTCCCCCGGCCGTCACTGCCGGACACCGCCGCAGCAGGCAACAGCCAAATGCCGCCAGGAACCGCCGGCTGCCACCTCTGGTCGCTGCCTACAGCCACCCCGTCGGCAATTTTTTGGTAGTTTTCTGTCTCGCGCCACTACGGGCTCATTCGAACTCCGAATATAGTCATTTTGGTACCCATTTTGATCATCTTTTCGTGCTCTACGCATTTGTTGCTTTTTTGGATCTATCGGATACTGTTTGTTTTGATCTGTTGCTGTGCAAATACTATGGATTGCAGATGTTGTCATTCCTTTGGTTATGTGACCCTCGAATGCCGCAAGTTGGCTAGAAAACATGCTCGAGATGTCGCTCTCTCATCATCAATTCATTCGTCTGCTCAATCACCTCGTCATCAGGATCATATTTGTGCATCAGTTACATCTAGTATTGCTTCCACTCCACCACAGTTTACTACACCTCAACTTATTGCACATTTCAAGGGGTTACAAGACCAATACCAGCAGCTTTATGACATGTTGCGTTCATTGATTGGTACAGATCTTTTTGCCTCCGTTCAGTTTGCTTCTACTCCTATACCAGGTATATCGATAACCTCATGGGTTCTTGATTCCGGGGCTTCCCATCATATGACATCGGATGCGTCGATCCTTGTAAATTGTACACCACCACATTCTCCTTCACTTATTCGCACCGCTGATGGTTCTCCTATGTCTGTCTCAAGCTCTGGCATTCTTCCTGATCATTCTTATTGATTCAGTGTGCCTAATGTTTTACATGTTCCTAAACTTTCCATGAGTTTGTTTTCTAGTCAGTTAGCTTGCTGACCTTAGTTATATGATCACATTTGATTCGTCATCTTGTTCTGCTCAGGATCGACTTACTGGGAGACGAATTGGGACTGGACGATGAAAAGGTGGACTCTATTACATGGATCAGTTTCATGTTCATCAACCTTCCGCTGCCTCTGTGCGGTTAGATACAAATTCCCCTTCCCTTTCCCCTTTCGATCTTTGGCATCATCATCTTGGTCATTTGTCTTAGCCTAGACTCCGATATTGTAACGCCCCTCGATCCACGGCCCCGTTTTGAAGCGTGAAATCCGGTTGCGTTAACTAAATTTCCTCGAATCTCAGAGTTCTATGTATATATATATATATTTATCATCAAGAGAACATAAGAATACATCACCAGAATTATACATATATTGTCAAGGCCAAAATCCAACACAAATTCAATAAACATCAGGAACAACTAAATTTATATATCCACACTATCATACATATGGGTCCTCTACATGCCAAAGAAATGACCAACACCTTTTATACGAGTCTAGTGCTTCGGAAATAAAATACGAGCTTCAAACTCCAACGCCTTAACGAGATCGACAACCACCAACAGCTAATCTGAAAGGCTAGGAAGAGAGAGGGATGAGCTACTGTTATATATGTGTCACTTTTTTTTACCTTCTGGTAACCATTGGACCATTCTGGTAGTTTTTCAGCTTTTTCATTTTTCGATCGGAACCGCTAAAATTTTGGACTTTTAGCTATCATCCTGAGTTTGAGGACTCCGATTGAAAATCTAACTGCATATTATATGTCCTGGTGCCATTTCAAGCCACTCACAAAAATTTCATCGAATTTCGGTAACGTTTCAAAATTTCACAGTTCCGGAGCGTATCCGAGTTTTGACCGAGCGAGATGTCATTGGGAGACTTGACTTGGTCAAATGTGGGCCCATGACTTGGTCAACTCCTTTGTTTTCTAGTGTGGTTGGGTTGACCTAAGTCAAAGTGCACCTAAACCTAGCCTAAACCAAGCCTAAACCTAATTAGGGCTAAGTTAAGTGGGTGTGAGAGTGTGTGGTGTGTGTGTGAGCATAAATAAATCCCACGACCACATTAGAGCCTCCCCTATTCATCATCTTCTCCACCAAAATCTCTCTCTCCCTTCTCTTTAAAACCCCCATTGGATCTAGCTAAGGTGGTTGAAATCAAAAACCCTAGAAGGAGAAAAGCTTGGTAAGGACCCGATCTATCCATCCATGGTCTCGGATTCGAGTTCCCTCAAGTGTGACCCCCTCTTATAGCCCCTTTTTACCTCTGTTTTCAGCCCCTCTTTGGCTGAGAAGAGGTCTTGGTGGTGGTGGCCTTGGAGGTGGTGTTTCGGTGCGCGAAGAGCACCCGATCTCCTCCCCTTCCTTTCCTCTCCTTGGGTGAGTTTTCTTTCCTTCCTTTCTTGTTTAGATGCATGTATAGGAGGTGTTTATGGGTGTGCTAGGGGAGCTTGGTGGTTTGGGGGTGGTTGGGGGGCTGTTGGTGGCTGTTGGAGGTGGTTGGGTTCGGCTCGGGCAGTGCAGGCTCCCTGGCGCGTGCGCGCATGCAGGCGGCGTAGGCAGGCAGGCAACGCGGGCAGGCTGGCAGGCAGGCGCGCTGTCGGGCGAGCTGGCAGGGCACGCGCGAGTGCGCGCGGGTGCTGTGAGGGGGGGGGGGCGCGCAGTACGCGGGGCGAGCGGACGGTGTACGGTTGCTGCACAGGGGGCGCAGTGCGCGCAGGGCGAGCGGGGAGTGCGTGCGGGTACTGCGCTGGGGCGCAGTGCGTGCGGATGAGCGTGCGGGGCGCTGCGCTGGGGCGCAGTGCGTGCGGGTTCATCCAGGGCTGGACGCGCGGTGTGCACGGGCGCGCGCGTGCGTGTGCCCGAGCGTGCGGTGTGTCTAGGCGCGCGGGCTGGGCTCGGCAGCATGTCTGGGCGTGCGGGCAGGGGGCTCGGCAGTGCGTCTGGGCACGCGGGCTGGGGCGCGGCTGTGCGCCCGGGGCGGGTGGCCATGCGTATGGCTGCCCGGGGGTTCGGGTGAGTCGGGGTGCTCGGACTCGCGTACGTACGGGCCGTATGTACGTTTGTCCGAGTGTTGGGTATTTTTAGCGTATTTTTCTAGGAATTGTGTATTTTACTCACCGTGTTTAATACCCTATCTTGCAGATCTTGACGGACGGTCACGCATCGACCTGAGTATTGGTGAGTGGGACAATCCAACCCAATAGGGAGGCGCTATATGCACTTGGGCGTATACCGTCCTCCCCTGGGGCACCATAGTTTGATATTAACTTGTATAATATGTAATCTATGCAAGCATGATTAGTATGTAGTATGCATGCCACCCTAGACCTTGTATGTTAGGGACTTGCACCCTTAGGATATGTGTAAGAGCCATGCATCCTGACACCATGTTTCATGCTAGGAAAGCCTCGACCTATGCATGTGTCCTATTAGTTTAATTTATTAAATTAAATGCGAACTTATGGTATTTTTGCATGCCTTAGTAAGTATTACAACCTGGTGGTTATTATATATGTTCCCCGCATCTTGGTTATGCGTCCTGGAGGAATTCTGAAGAATTCATGACATTCGTAGAGTCTCCCTTCTCTGGATTAAGGGGCCATGCGAAGTCAGCGTTGAGACCCGGGCTAGGGTACTCCGTGTTCCTTGTTTGGTTGTCGGGATATCCTATATCGGGACCTCATGGTGCCCTCCCAAGGTTTCTTTTTCCAGTTAAAGGAATACCGTGGATCCAAGTGGATCGTATACGTGTGGATAGGATGTTTCTGTTCCCTTCGTTGTATCCGTATAGAGATTGTCCCAACGTTAGACAGGCCTTCCTGACAGAGGGCTCCCATCAGTAGGCACCTCCTGATTTGGGTTCGGACTGTGCTGAATTGTGGGAGTAGACCAGGCGGCCTGCGGAGTGGAGGAGAGACTATCGGTGGACCAAGGGTGATTAAAAGCCTAGTCAGTCCCAATAGACCATGTCACCTTTTTAGAGGGTGAGGGTGAGGATGTGGTGGGTCGGTGATGTTGCGACCCACTGGACTGTGTAGTTCCTGCCACTTTGAGGCTTCGAATAATTAATTGTGGTTAATATAAATTGTGATGCGTGGGTTGTGCTATTCACTGAGTGTGTGGCTCACCCCTCGCATATATTTTTCTCCAGTGTTATCCGAGTTGGATCAGCAGGAGGGGCTCCCCGAGGGACTTCAGCAGTAGCGGAGCAGCACCACATTCCCACGAGTGATAGAGGCTATCAGCATCCCTTTTTTATTGTATGTATTGTATTATGTGCTTGGGCACACATTTGTATTATATTTGGATGTCGTTGTATATATATTGGCTCTCACGGGACAGTTGATTATGTATCGGGTCTGTGATATGTCTCTGAATTACAGGCTCAGTCTTTTAGCTTCCGCTATTTGTGTATATATCATGTCAGCCCTACTTTTGTCTATGTTGCTATTGTTGATGTTGTTTAGGGTATATTATTAACATCTTGTTTAGACTGCTGATATCATATATACACTTGTCGTGTCCCGGGGACGGCCGCCCTGGGGCGTGACAGCTACCACACGCTCAGTGCATGGACACAAGTGTGCGAATAATATATTATACTTTAAAATAATCAGTTAAAAAGTGTCTATGGAACAATTGTTGTAATAAAGAAAAGCTTATAATAAAGAAGCCCGGGGGTTCGGGAGTGAGTCGGGGTGCTCGGACTCGCGTGCGTACAGGCCGTATGTACGCTTGTCTGAGTGTTGTGCATTTTTAATGTATTTTGTATGTATTTGGGTATTTTACTCACCAAGTTGATTACCCTGTCTTGCAGATCTTGACGGACGGTCGTGTGACGACCCGGTCATTGGTGAGTGGTACAATCCAACCCAGTAGGGAGGCGCTATACGCATTTGGGCGTATACCGTCCTCCCCTGGGGCACCATAGTTAATATTAACTTGTTAATATGTAATCTATGCAAGCACGATTAGTGTGTAGAATGCATGCCACCCTAGACTTTGTATGTTAGGGACTTGCACCCTTAGGATATGTGTAAGAGCCATGCATCCTGTCACCCTGTGCTCATGCTAGGAAGCCTCGACCTATGCATGTGTCCTACTAGTTTGATTTATTAAATTAAATGCAAACTTGTGGTATTTTAGCATGCCTTAGGGAATATTAAGGGGCCTTGCGAGGTCAACATTGAGACCCGGGCTAGGGTACTCCGTGTTCCTTGTTTGGTTGTCGGGATGTCCTATATCGGGACCTCATGGTGCCCTCCCAAGGTTTCTTTTCCCAATAATATTATATATGTTCCCCGCATCTTGGTTATGCGCCCTGGAGGAATTCTGAAGAATTCATGACATTAGAGTTGTTGAGATGTGTTGTCGGCGGATCCGAGTGGATCATATGCGTATGGATAGGCTGTTCTGTTCCCTTCGTTGGATCCGTGTAGAGACTGTCCCAGCGTTAGAAAGGCCGTCCCGTGAGAGGACTCCCATCAGTAGGTACCTCCTGATTTTGGGTTCGGACTGTGCTGAATGTGGGAGTGGCCAAGCGGCCTACGGAGTGGAGGAGAGACTATCGGTGGACCAAGGGTGACCAACAGCCTAGTTAGTCCCAATATCCTATGTCACCATATTGAGGGGTGAGGGTGAGGGTGTGGTGGGTCGGCGATGTAGCGACCCACTGGATTGTTTAGTCCCAATATCCTATGTCACCTATTGAGGGGTGAGGGTGAGGGTGTGGTGGGTCGGCGATGTAGCGACCCACTGGATTTGTGTAGTTCCTGCCACTTTGAGGCTTTTAATGATTATTTGTGGTTAATATGAATTGTGATGCATGGGTTGTGCTATTCACTGAGCGTGTGGCTCACCCCTCGCATAATATTTTTCTCCAGTTATTACTGAGTCGAATCAGAAGGAGGAACTCCCCGACAGGCTTCATCAGTAGTGGAGCAGCGCCACGTCCCGCGAGTATAGAGGCCATCAGCATCCTTTCTTTTGCTTGTATGTATATATTTCCGTGCTTGATCCTTTCTTTTGATTGTATGTATATATTTCCGTGCTTGGGCACCGTTTGTATATTATTTGGATGTATGTGTGTATATTGGCTCTCACAGGACAGTTGATTATGTATCGAGTCTGTAGTATGTTTTTGAATTACGGACTCAGTCTTTTAGCTTCCGCTATCTGTGTATATATCATGTCAGCCTCGCTTTCGTTTGTGTTGTCATTTTAGTTGTTGTTTAGAGTATTTTATTGATCTCCTGTATAGACTGCTGATATCATGTATACACTTGCCGCGTCCCGGGGACGGCCGCCCTGGGGCGTGACAAAAGTTGGTATCAGAGCCTGGTCCTGTCAGAGCCAATTGTCTTCTTTTTCATAGAGATGAGTCCTAGGATTTCTATATGAGTATTCTGATCCTAGTGTCTGGTTTTCTTAGGTTGCTGATATGCCTCCTCGCAGAGGACGGCGCGGATGTGGTCCCTCTCGACCTTTGGAGGTTTCCGGACCTACCAGAGGTGAGGATGCTACTGGAGAGTCCTCGGCCATGAGGCCAGGATCGACGCAGGAGCCTCCTGCCTTGGAGCGCGCGTTCGCGCGGATAGCGGATTTGGTGGAGACTCAGACCAGGGCATTGGAGGCCCAGACGAGAGTATTGGCTGAGCAAGCTAGAGAGATTCAGGAGCTGAGGGCGGCCCGTGATGCAGTTCCACAGGTCCCCTTGGTGGCAGATCCGCCTGTGGTACCCGACGTACCCCCAGTCCCCGTGGTGGTTCCGACGGTGAGAGTTCAGGATCCCGAGGAGAGGGAGGTGGGGCTAGAGGCTGCAGCGCGAGTGCAGCAGAGTGGCCTCGCTGCCTTTCTGAAGCTCCACCCTCCCGAGTTCTATGGCCAGACGACGGATCCCCTTGCCCCAGAGCGTTGGTTGATGGAGGTGGATGCGATCTTCTCGACCATGCTTTGCACCGACCGCCAGCGAGTCTCCCTGGCCACTTTTATGCTGAAGGGTAGCGCCGCCGACTGGGGGCTACCCGATCAGTGGATAGCCAGAGGGAGTGGAGCAGCTTTCATGGGCGGGATTCTGGAGGTATTTCTTGGAGGAGTACTTCCCGTTCTCGACGCGCCAGATAGTGATGCAGGAGTTTGAGCAGCTGACGCAGGGCTCTATGTCTGTTGCTGACTACTCCACGCGCTTCACGAGGCTTTCCAGATTCGCCCCAGCCTTGGTGATGGACGAGGAGACGAGGTGCTGTTCGGGTGCATGTCACCTCCCAGGCTTTCACGAGGTACTCTGACTTGGTGTCACGGGCGAAGACAGTCGAGCGAGACCTCGGGATCCTCGTGAGGGTTTCGACCCCTTTGGCAGACCAGAGACCACCCAGGAGCCAGGACCAGGGGCAGCGCAAGAAGAAGAGGCCCCGCTTTGATCAGTTAGCGGCTGCCTCTCCTCCAACAGATGTGGTGCCAGCGCGAGGTCCAGCACCCATCGCGGCGGTGCCAGTCCAGGCCAAGCGATCGGAGACGCGGCGCTATTACCACTGTCAGTGCATCGGGCATATCTTGTATAATTGCCCAGATGCTGGCCGACCCCGCGTGCTGCCTCCGCAGCAGCAGCAGTAGTTACAGCAACAGCAGCAGCACAGTTACAGCAGCAGCAGCAGCCTCAGCGCCTGCCGCAGCAGCAGCCACAGGGTGGCCGAGCTGACCAGAGGAGGCAGCCAGCGCAGCCAGCGAGGCGTGCCCCTGCTCCTCAGCCGCAGTTTGTTCAGGGCCGAGTGGCAGCGCTTTCGGCAGAGGAGGCTCAGGCATCAGGCAGTGTGGTCCGAGGTATTGTTCAGATCTCCAAGCTCCCTGCATATGTGTTGTTTGATTCCGGAGCCACGCACTCGTTCGTGTCTCCCGCTTTTGCGAGACGGATGGGTGTGGCGTCCGCCCCTTTAGATGCTATCTTGGAGATATCATTGCCCGTAGGAGACCGTATTCTCCTCCATTCTGTGTACCGAGGGTGTACGGTGGTGGTTGCGGAGCATGAGTTTCCAGTGGAGTTGGTAGAGCTCGCTATGACGGACTTTGATGCCATCCTGGGAATGGATTGGCTTGCAGCTAGTCACGCCAGCATCGACTGTTTTGCCAAGTCGGTGTCTTTCCACCTTCCGGGTCGGAGGTCCTTCCAGTTCGTGGGCGATCGTGACGTAGCCCCTTTGGGGTTCGTGTCGTCCATGCAGGCGTGGAGACTCCTTCAGGGAGGATGCGAGGGCTTTCTGGCGTATATTGCTCAGGAGGATGCACCGCTGCAGGCAGATATCAGTCAGACTCCGGTCGTGGCAGAGTATCCCGAGGTTTTCCCCGATGATCTTCCGGGATTACCGCCGGATCGCGCGATCGAGTTTGAGATCAATCTGATTCCGGGGACCGAGCCGATTTGAGAGCTCCGTACCGGATGGCCCCTGCAGAGCTGAGGGTGCTCAAGGAGCAGTTGGAGGAGTTGCTGGAGAAGGGCTTCGCACGTCCGAGTGTTTCTCCGTGGGGAGCCCCTGTTCTGTTCGTCCGGAAGAAGGACGGTTCGCTGCGGCTTTGTATCGATTACAGGCAGCTGAACAAGCGGACAGTAAAGAACAAGTACCCCTTGCCGCGGATCGACGATCTGTTTGACCAGCTCCAGGGAGCGCGTGTCTTTTCCAAGATCGATCTCCGCTTGGCCTACTACCAGCTGAAGATCCGGGAGTCAGACATTCCGAAGACGGCCTTTCGTACCCGGTATGGGCACTACGAGTTCAGAGTACTGCCATTCGGGTTGACGAATGCGCCGGCGGCCTTCATGGATCTGATGAACCGGGTGTTTCGGCCCTTCCTCGACTCCTTTGTGGTAGTATTCATCGATGACATATTGGTGTACTCGAGGAGTCTTGAGGAGCACGCTCACCATCTTCGCACTGTCTTGGAGACTTTGGCCAGACATCAGTTGTTCGCCAAGTTCAGCAAGTGCGAGTTTTGGTTGGAGCGTATGGCCTTTCTGGGCCATGTGATATCCGGCGAGGGCATATCTGTGGACCCGGAGAAGACGCTCGCCGTGTCGAATTGGCGTCGACCGTCGAACCCCACAGAGATTCGGAGCTTCCTGGGCTTGGCGGGTTATTACAGGAGGTTTGTTGAGGGTTTCTCGAAGATAGCTGTACCTCTTACCCGCCTCACTCGGAAGGATGTCCGGTTCGAGTGGTCCCCGTCTTGCGAGGAGAGCTTCCAGGAGTTGAAGCGAAGGCTCACCTCAGCGCCAGTTCTTACCCTTCCGTCTGGGAGTGGTGGGTTCGCAGTTTACAGGGATGCATCGCAGTTGGGTGTGGGTTGCGTCCTGATGCAGCACGGTAAGGTTGTGGCTTACGCGTCGCGTCAGTTGAAGCCCCATGAGCAGAATTACCCCACCCACGACCTTGAGTTGGCAGCGATCATCTTTGCGCTGAAGATGTGGAGGCATTACCTCTATGGAGAGGAGTTCGAGCTCTTTACCGATCATAAGAGCTTGACATATTTGCAGTCCCAGCCGGAGCTCAACATGCGTCAGAGACGTTGGGTCGAGTTCCTGACGGACTATGATTGTGACATCGCTTACCATCCGGGTAAGGCGAATGTCGTGGCAGATGCTCTCAGTAGGCAGCCCTTGGGCATGGCCCCCCATATGGCTGTCCGTCGTTGGAGGCTTCTGGAGGAGGCCGCTTGCTGGATCAGTGTTCGAGAGACTCCTGCGGGTGGCTTTTTGGCCAGGCTAGTGGTGCAGCCAGTCCTTCTCGACGATATCCGCACGGCTCAGGCTCAGGATCCGCATTTTATAGTCCTCTCTGAGGGCGTCGCCTGGGGCGAGCGTCCGGACTACCAGATTCGCGCAGACGGGATCCTGCGGTTCAGAGGCCGAGTATGCATTCCCGACGACGCAGAGCTGAAGCGGAAGATTCTGGACGAGGCCCATCGTTCGAGGTACACAGTGCATCCTGGTGGCACGAAGATGTACAGGGGCCTTCGTCGTGGCTACTGGTGGCGCGGGATGAAGACGGATATTGCCCGTTTCGTTGCCCGATGCTTAGTATGCCAGCAGGTGAAGTCGGAGCATCAGCGTCCTGCGGGGAAGCTGCAGTCCATTGAGATCCCTCAGTGGAAGTGGGAGCAGATCACCATGGACTTCGTCTCGGGTTTGCCGAGGTCACGTTCGGGTCGCGATGCCATCTGGGTGATCGTCGACCGGCTGACGAAGTCTGCTCATTTCCTCCCCATCCGACTCACCGATTCTCTGGACACCCTGGCGCAGTTGTTCGTCTCAGAGATTGTTCGTCTCCATGGCACTCCCGTCAGCATCATTTCCGATCGAGACGCGCGTTTTACTTCGAGGTTCTGGCGTAGCCTCCAGCACGCCCTTGGTACGAACCTCCACTTCAGTACAGCGTTTCATCCGCAGACGGACGGCCAGTCGGAGAGGACGATCCAGACCTTGGAGGATGCTGCGAGCCTGTGTTCTCGATTTTGGGGGCAGTTGGGAGAGGCACCTTCCGTTGGTGGAGTTTGCCTACAACAACAGCTACCACTCGAGTATCCGGATGGCTCCTTACGAGGCGCTCTATGGCCGCAGCTGCAGGTCCCCCTTGTGTTGGGACGAGGTCGGAGAGCGCCAGTTGGAGGGACCAGAGATCGTTCACCAGACCTCAGAGATGGTGAAGACGATTCGCGAGCGTATCCGAGTCGCTCAGAGTCGTCAGAAGAGCTACGCCGACCGTCGTCGCCGTGAGCTCGCCTTCGAGGTTGGTGACCATGTCTTCCTGAAGGTGTCCCCGATGAAGGGCATCTTTCGTTTCGGTGTGCGGGGCAAGCTGAGTCCGCGTTTCATTGGGCCGTTCCTCATCCTCGAGCGAGTTGGGGAGGTGGCCTATCGCATAGCTCTGCCCCCACAGTTGGCTCAGGCCCATGACGTCTTCCATGTCTCGCAGCTGAGGCGCTATGTCCACGATCCTGCTCACGTCATCCCGTTCGAGCCGCTCGTCTTCGAGCCGGACTTGTCATTCATCGAGCAGCCGATTGAGATCCTGGACCGCCGCGAGAGGCTCCGCACCAAGACCGTCCAGCTGGTCAAGGTGCGATGGCAGCACCGTTCCGGTGCCGAGGCCACTTGGGAGCTCGAGGACGCCATGCGTGACGCGTATCCGCATCTTTTCCCTTCTTAGATGTTCTTGTATTTATTTTGAGGACAAAATTTCCTAAGGGGGGGAGAATGTTATATATGTGTCACTTTTAGCCTTCTGGTAACCATTGGAGCATTCTGGCAGTTTTTGAGTTTTTTTCGTTTTTCGATCGGAACCGCTAAAATTTTGGACTGTTAGCTATCATCCTGAGTTTGAGGACTCCGATTGAAAATCTAACTGCATATTATGTGTCCTGGTGCCATTCCAAGCCACTCACGAAAATTTCATCGAATTCCGGTAACGTTTCAGAATTTCACAGTTCCGAAGCGTATCCGGGTTTTGACCGAGCGAGAAGTCATTGGGAGACTTGACTTGGTCAATGTGGGCCCATGACTTGGTCAAATGTTTTTGGCTTTTTGTGTGGTTGGGTTGACTAGGGTCAAACCACACTTAAACCTAATTAATCCTAGCCTAAACCTAGGTTAGCCTAATCTAAGTGTGAGTTGACTTATAAGTAAAGCTAAAATATCTCCCCCCACTATTCATCATCTTCTCCACCCAATTTTCTCTCCCCTCCTCTCTTTAAATCCCATTTATGACCTAGTTCTTGAGGTTGAAACCAAAAACCCTAAGAAGAGAAAAAATAGGTGAGCTCCCGATCTACCTTCCGGTGGTCTCGGATTCGAGTTCCCCAAGTGTGACCCCCTCTAATGCCCTCTTTTCTCCTCTGATTTCAGCCATTTCGAGGGCTGAAGGAGATCGTGGTGGTGGTGGTCCTTGAGGAGGTGTTTCGGTGCGCAAAGAGCAACCGTTCTTCCCCTTCTCTTCCTCTCCTAGGGTAAGGTTTCTTTCCTTCCTTTTCTTGCTTAGATGCATGTTAGGAGGGTGGTTTTGAGTATGGGTGGCTGTCGGTGGCGGTGGGTGGCCGTTGGCGGCGGTTGGTGGCGGTTGGAGGCCATTGGTGGCCGTCGGGGAGGTGGGAAGGTGTCTCGGGTAGGCTGGCAGTGCAGGGCAGGCAGGCTGGCAGGCGCAGGGCAGGGCGCTGTCGGGCATGCAGGCAGGGCACGCGCACGTGCGCGAGGGAGTACGCGCGGGCGTGCGCGCGGGTGGAGCAGGGGCGTGCGGGTGCTGCGCGCTGGGCGCCGTGCGGGGGCGTGCGCGCGGGGCGCTGCGCAGAGGCCAGTGCGGGCGTGCGCGCGGGGCCGCGTGCGGGTGTTGTGCGCAGGGGGCCGTGCAGAGGCGTACGCGTGGAGCGCTGCGCAGAGGCGCAGGCGTGCTGTGCGCGCGCGGTGAGGCGAGCCAGTGGTGCGCGCGGGGTGCGCGCGGGGTGAGGCGTTGGGGTGCAGGGCGTGCGGGTGTGCGCGCGGGTTGCTGCGCTGGGGCGCAGTGAGCGCGCGGTGCACCCGAGGGGGGGCTCGGCAGAGTGTCCGGGCGTGCGGACAGGGGGATCGGCGTGCGTCTGGGCGCGCGGGCTGGGGCGCGGCGGTGCGCCGGGGCGGGTGGCCGTGCGGATGGTTGTCGGGGGTTCGGGAGTGAGTCGGGGTGCTCGGACTCGTGTGCGTACATGCCGTATGTACGCTTGTCTGAGTGTAGTGTATTTTTAATGTATTTTGTATGTATTTGGGTATTTTACTCACCAAGTTGATTACCCTGTCTTGCAGATCTTGACGGACGGTCACGCGATGACCCGGTCATTGGTGAGTGGTACAATCCAACCCAGTAGGGAGGTGCTATATGCACTTGGGGGTATACCGTCCTCCCCTGAGGCACCATAGTTAATATTAACTTGTTAATATGTAATCTGTGCAAGCATGATTAGTGTGTAGAATGCATGCCACCCTAGACTTTGTATGTTAGGGACTTGCACCCTTAGGATATGTGTAAGAGCCATGCATCCTGTCACCCTGTTCTCATGCTAGGAAGCCTCGACCTATGCATGTGTCCTACTAGTTTAATTTATTAAATTAAATGCGAACTTATGGTATTTTAGCATGCCTTAGGGAATATTAAGGGGCCTTGCGAGGTCAACATTGAGACCCGGGCTAGGGTACTCCGTGTTCCTTGTTTGGTTGTCGGGATGTCCTATATCGGGACCTCATGGTGCCCTCCCAAGGTTTCTTTTCCCAATAATATTATATATGTTCCCCGCATCTTGGTTATGCGCCCTGGAGGAATTCTGAAGAATTCATGACATTAGAGTTGTTGAGATGTGTTGTCGGCGGATCCGAGTGGATCATATGCGTATGGATAGGCTGTTCTGTTCCCTTCATTGGATCCGTGTAGAGACTACCCCAGCGTTAGAAAGGCCATCCCGTGAGAGGGCTCCCATCAGTAGGTACCTCCTGATTTTGGATTCGGACTGTGCTGAATGTGGGAGTGGCCAAGCGGCCTACGGAGTGGAGGAGAGACTATCGGTGGATCAAGGGTGACCAACAGCCTAGTCAGTCCCAATATCCTATGTCACCATATTGAGGGGTGAGGGTGAGGGTGTGGTGGGTCGGCGATGTAGCGACCCACTGAATTGTTTAGTCCCAATATCCTATGTCACCATATTGAGGGGTGAGGGTGAGGGTGTGGTGGGTCGGCGATGTAGCGACCCACTGGATTGTGTAGTTCCTGCAACTTTGAGGCTTTTAATAATTATTTGTGGTTAATATGAATTGCGATGCATGGGTTGTGCTATTCACTGAGCGTGTGGCTCACCCCTCGCACATATATTTTCTCCAGCTATCACTGAGTCGGGTCAGAAGGAGGAGCTCCCCGAGAGGCTTCATCAGTAGCGGAGCAGCGCCACGTCCCGCGAGTGTTAGAGGCCATCAGCATCCTTTCTTTTGATTGTATGTATATATTTCCGTTCTTGGGCACCGTTTGTATATTATTTGGATGTATGTGTGTGTTATATATGTGTCACTTTTTAGCCTGCTGGTAACCGTTAGAGCGTCCTGGCAGTTTTAAAAATTTTTAGGGTTTTCGATCGGAACCGCTAATTTTTTTACTGTTAGCTATCGTCCTGTGCTAGAGGACTCCGATTGGAAATCTAACTGCATATTTGGTGTCCTGGTGCCATTTTAGACCTCTCACGAAAATTTCATCGAATTCCGGTAACGTTCCCAAAATTTCACAGTTCCGGGGCGTATCCGGGTTTTTAAGTCGCTTGGTATATAAGGTGGGTGGGAAAAGTCAATGAGCACTATTCATTGTCTTCCCCAATGATCTCCCTCTCTCCTCTTCTCTCTTTTTCTCCCTTTTGAGCCCCTTAGACCTCTCAAAACTTAAAACCTAAAACATAGGAAGTGTAGATCGGGTCCCGATCTACACTCCGGTGTTTTCAAATCCCAATTCCGGCGAGTTTTGCCCGTCCGTCCGCCCTCTCTTCGTCCCTGATTTGAGCCATCTCGGCGGTGGAGGTAGATCGGGGCGTAGGAGAGCCTTTGAGAAAGGTTTCGGCGCGCGGAGAGCCACCGGACTTCCCCTCCTCCCCTTGGTAAGCCCCCTTTCCCTCTTTTTCTTGCATAGATGAATGCTAGGGGGTGGTTTTGTGGTTGGGAGGCGGTTGGCGGCGGTGGGTGGCCGTCGGAGGGCTGTGGGAGGCGGTCGGAGGCTGTGGTGGTGGTCGGAGGTGGGTGGTAGAGGAGCTCGGGCTCGGGCAGGATGGCAGGGCAGCAGCATCAGGCGCAGCAGCCGCAGGCGCAGCAGGCAGGGCCGCTGGCAGGGCGCGCGCGGGCGTGCGCGCGGGTGTGCGTGCGGGCGTGCGCTCGGGCTGGCGCTGGGCGTGCCTGGTGCTGGGCGTGCAGGGCTAGTGCGGGTAGGCTGGCAGGGCTAGCTGGGTAGGCTGGGAGCAGGTGCACCAGTTTGCTGGGCGCGCGCGCGGGCGTGCGCTCGGGGGGTGCAGGGGCGCTCGGGCATCAGGCGGGCAGTGCCCCGGGCGTACAGGCGGGCAGTGCGCGGGGTGCTGCGCGAGGGGCGCGGGCTGGACGCGCGGTGCACGTGGGCGCGCGCGAGCGTGCGCATGCGTGCGGGTGCGCGTCTGGGCTCGCGGGCAAGCGCGCGGCAGTGCGCCGATGGTGCCGGGGTGTGTGCGTGCGTGCGCATTCGTGCGTGCGCATGCAGGGGGCCATGCGAATGGCTGCTCGAGGGTTTGGGTAGGTGTCGGGGCACTCGGACTCGGGTGCGTACGCGCGTGCTCGCAGGCGTGCGAGCCCGTATGCATGCTTATCCGAGTTTTTGGTACTTCTATGCATTTCTATGTATAAATTGTGTGGTTTCTCACCATATTGAATGTCTGTCTTGCAGAGCTAGACGGACGGTCGCGCGACGACCCCGATCTCTGGTGAGTGGGACAATCCAACCCAGTAGAGAGGCGTTATACGCACTTGGGCGTATACCGACCTCTCCTGGGGCACCGTGGATTATATTAACCTGTAATAATATGTATTGCATGTAAGCATGATGAAAAATGTAGAATGCATGCTACCCTAGGCTTTTATGTTAGGGACTTGCACCCATAGGATAGGTGTAAGAGCCATGCACCATGCCTCCTGTTTCATGTTAGGAAACCTCGACCTATGTATGCGTCCTACTAGTTTATTTATTAAATTAAATGCTAGTGTATGTTAAATCGCATGCCTTAGACAATATTATAGGGAGGGGCCTTGCGAGGACAGCGGTGAGACCCGTGTTAGGGTACTCCGTGTTCCTTGTTTGGTTGTCGGGATGTCCTGTATCGGGACCTCATGCTGCTCTCCCAAGGTTTCTAGTCCCAATAATATTATAAGTAATGTTGTATGTTTGGTATGATTATTAGCATGTGTAGTGAATATTATAGGGGAGGGGCCTTGCGAGGACAGCGGTGAGACCCGTGTTAGGGTACTCCGTGTTCCTTGTTTGGTTGTCGGGGTATCCTGTATCGGGAACTCACGCCGCCCTCCCGAGTTTCTTTCCCCCAATGATATTCCAACATTGCTTTTGATTGTACTTATTCCCCGCATCTTGGATATGCGCCCTGGAGGAACTCTGAAGAGTTCATGACATTTGAGTGGTAGAGGCGTGTAGTCGGCGGATCCGAGTGGATCATATGCGTATGGATAGGCTGTTCTGTTCCCTTCGTTGGATCCGGTAGAGACTACCCCAGCGTTAGACAGGGCCTTCCTGACAAAGGGCTCCCATTAGTAGGCACCTCCTGATTTGGTGACGGACTGTGCTGAATGTGGGAGTAGACCAGGCGGCCTACGGAGTGGAGGAGAGACTATCGGTGGACCAAGGGTGACCAACAGCCTAGTCAGTCCCAAAATCCTATGTCACCCATGGTAGGGTGAGGGTGAGGGAGTAGTGGGTTGGCGATGAGCGACCTACTGGATTTGTGAATGGATTATTATCAGTCCCAATAGCCTATGTCACCCATTGATGGGTGAGGGTGAGGGTGTGGTGGTTCGGCGAAGTACGAATCACTGGATCATGTTGTTATGTCTTAGAGGCTGGATAATAATGGAATTGTGGTAAATATTGTCTGTGATGCATGGGTTGTGCCGTTCACTGAGCGTGTGGCTCACCCCTCGCACAATATTTTTTCTTCAGTGCCATCTGAGTCGGATCCGGAGGAGGAGCTCCCCGAGGGACTTCATCAGTAGCGGAGTAGCGCCACGTCCCGCGAGTTGCAGAGACTATCAGCATCCCTTGTACCAGTATGTATTATTTTCCGTGCTTGGGCACGCGTTTGTGTTGTATTTGGACGTCTTTGTATGTATATTGGCTCTCACAGGACATGTGATTATGTATGGAGTCTGTAGTGTGTTTTGATTACAGATTCAGTCTTTAGTTATCCGCATTTGGTGTATATATCATGTCAGCCCTGCTTTTGTTGTCTGTATGTCATTCTAGTAGCTTGTGTATGATATATTATTGACCTCCTGTGTAGATTCTGATATTTTATATACACTTGCCGCGTCTCGGGGACGCCCGGGGCGTGACAGTGTGCATATTGGCTCTCACAGGACAGTTGATTATGTATCGAGTCTGTAGTATGTTTTTGAATTACGGACATAGTCTTTTAGCTTCCGCTATCTGTGTATATATCATGTCAGCCTTGCTTTCGTCTGTGTTGTCATTTTACTTGTTGTTTAGAGTATTTTATTGATCTCCTGTATAAACTGCTGATATCATGTATACACTTGCCGCGTCCCGGGGACGGCCGCCTTGGGGCGTGACAATTATGACAACAACAAGACTAATGACATTCCTAACATTAGGAATAAAAATTAATTTACCACAATGCACATTCACAAATTTGATGTGTCTTTCACATTGCCATTAGAAGAAACATAAATAACATTCTCGAATGTTGCAAACGCTTAGCCACGTATATCATTGAAAATAAATCTCAATCTCTTTGGTGCGCTTTCCAACGTGCGCTTAATCCACCAAAATTTCACAATAACAAAACAAACAAATGGTTAGAATGCAAACCCTATATGCAATGCATCCTAACACACTCTAAGCCTATCCTTGGCTTCAAAGAAAATTCTCCTATAGGCCGCCTTAAGATCCGATAAGATAATTAAACATAAAAGATTACTCTAAGCTCCATAATAAAAATTCTAAGGTAACCAAAAGTCCCCAACCAGATTTTTCTATAGGATAGCAAAACTTAATCTCCTTAGGTTATTCGAGTTTAGACCCTAAACTCAACAGGTCAACTAAGATGGTCAAAACCTACAGTCCGAGAGTTGAACTTACGCTCCGATACCACTCTGTATCAGAGCCAGATAAAAATACATCTACTCCATAACTCCAGAGGATAATTAAGTCCAAGTTTACATGGAATCGTAAACCTAAGCTCTAAGCCAACTAATATATCTATAACCTACAGTCCGAGAGTTGAACCTACGCTCTGATACCATTCTGTATGAGAGCCAGATAAAAATACATCTACTCCATAACTCCAGAGGATAATTGTCACGCCCCGGGCGTCCCCGGAACGCGGCAAGTGTATATATGATATCAGCAGTCTAAACAGGAGGTCAATAACATACCATAAACAACATCAATATCACAACACAGACAACAATGAAGCTGACAAGATATATACACAAATAGCGGAAGCTAAAAGACTGAGTCTGTAATTCAAAAACATATCACAGACTCGATACATAATCAACTGTCCTGTGAGAGCCAATATATACAAAGACATCCAAATAAAATACAACCGCGTGCCCAATGCACGGAATATAATACATACAATCCAAAACGGGGTGCTGATAGCATCTGATACTCGCGGGACGTGGCGCTACTCCGCTACTGATGAAATCCCTCGGGGAGCTCCTCCTTCAGGTCCGGCTCAGATAATACTGGAGAATAATAATTATGCGAGGGGTGAGCCACACGCTAAGTGAATAGCACGACCCATGTATCACAGCTTATATTAACCACAACCAGATATTATTCCACAATCTCATCATTAAAAGCCACAAAAATGGCAACAACTCTACAAACCAGTGGGTCGCTCATCGCCAACCCACTACACCCTCACCCTCACCCTTCAATGGGTGACATAGGATATTGGGACTAACTACACCAATCCAGCAAGTCGCTATCGCCAACCTACTACACCCTCACCCTCACCCCTCAACATGAGTGAAATAGGATATTGGGACAGACAATCATCCATAGACAAATCCAGCGGGTCGCTCATTGCCAACCCACTACACCCTCACCCTCACCCTACAACGGGTGACATAGGCTCTTGGGACTGACTAGGCTGTTGGTCACCCTTGGTCCACCGATAGTCTCTCCCCACTCCGTAGGTCGTTTGGCCACTCCCACATTCAGCACAGTCCTTCTACCAAATCAGGAGGCGCCTACTGATGGGAGCCCCTGCACGGGATGACCTTTCCAACGCCGAGGTAGTCTCTACACGGATCCAACGAAGGGAACATAACAGCCTATCCATCGCATATGATCCACTCGGATCCGCAGACAACACATCCTACCAACTCTAATGCCCTGAATTCCTCAGAATTCCTCCAGGGCGCATAACCAAGATGCAGGGAATACAGATTATACAAAATGAGGAAAAGAGACCTTGGGAGGGTAACCTGAGGTCCCGATATAGGACATCCGACAACCAAACAAGGAACACGGAGTACCCTAGCCCGGGTCTCAATGTTAACCTCGCAAGGCCCCCTTATATTCCCCAAGGCATGCTAACAATATTACAAGTTTGCATTTAAGTAAATAAATCAAACTAATAGGACGCATGCATAGGTCAGGGCATTCCTAGCATGATAGCGGGGTGACAGGATGCACGGCTCATGCACAAATCCTAAGGGTGCAAGTCCCTAACATACAAGTCTAGGGTGGCATGCATTCTACACATAGATCATGCTTGCATGGATTATAAATAAACAGTTAATACCAACTATGTGCCCCAGGGGAGGACGGTACACGCCCAAGTGCATGTAGCGCCTCCCAAACTGGGTTGGGTTGTCCCACTCACCGATAACCGGGTCGTCGCGCGACTGTCCGTCAAGATCTGCAAGACAGGGTAATCAACTCGGTGAGTAAAATACACAAATACCCTAAAAATACACTAAAAATACACAATACTCGGGCAAACGTACATACGACCCGTACGCACGAGCCTGAGCACCCCAACTCATTCCCGAACCCCCGGGCAGCCGCACGCACGGCCACCCGCACGTGCACGCACGGATGCGCACGCACTCCAGCACCATCGGCGCACTGCCGCGCGCCTGTCTGCGCGCCCCGACGCACTGCCGCATGCACGCGCACGCTCGCGCGCGCCCGCGCGCACCGCGCGTTCAGCCGAGCGCGCCCCTGCGCGCACTGCGCGCATGCCGCAGCACGCCCCAGCACGCGCACGCACTAGTCCCCAGACCGCGCCCAGCGCGCGCCCAGCCCATTCTAACCTCTTTTTAACCATCCCCAACCCCTCACACACTCCCCAACACACCTACCCAACATGCATGACCTTCCCACAACCCCTTAGGCCAAGAAAACCAAGAAAAAGGAGGGGAGGAGCTCACCTTGGGAGGGAAAAGAAAGGGGGAGGTTCGGGGCCCTTCGTGCACCGAAACGCCGCCGCCGGAACCACCACCACCACCACCTCTCCTCGGCCTCTCCTCAGCCTCCTCATGGCAGCAAACAGGGGGGAAGAGATCATGAGAAAGGGAGCTTGATATAGAGGGGAGAACAACAAACAACACACATGAACTCACCAACACCTCCTCCTCCACCATCTCCTTCACCATCTCTTTTAGGAATTATAACAAACACATGGGGGGTGTGTTTGAAAAGAGAGAAGGAGAGAAAAAGAGCTGGTCGTGGGATTCTGGGAGGGGAAGAGAGAGGAGAAAGAGATATTTATCAAATATCTTAAGGAAAATTTACTAAGTCGCCCTCCGACTAGAAATTCTGCACAAGCTTCACTGGAACAGCCATAACTTCCCCGATACAGCTCCGAATTGCTTGATTCCAAGACCGATGGAAAGCTAAGAAGATTATCTACAACTTTCATGTTTATTCCATGATCAGATAATCTCTCCAGCTAATCCGAAATTAGAGCCGAACATGGAACAGGGCTGCGGCCAGAATTTCCATCCCGGGGTATACTTGGAAAAATACCCATAACTTTTATTACAAGAATCCAGTTGATCTAATTCCACTTCTGTGCGAAAGCTAACTCAAAACTGGACATCTCATAATAAAATCATAATTAAACCTATTCATCTTGGATTTTTACAAAATCAAATCCAAATACCAAATCAGGAATACATAACTTAGGAAAAAAATTATGTACCCAAATCTTCAAACAAAGCGCTCCAAATGACACAGACACAACAATAATTAAGTCCAAGTTTACATGGAATCGTAAACCTAAGCTCTAAGCCAACTAATATATCCATAACCTACAGTCCGAGAGTTGAACCTACGCTCTGATACCATCTGTAACGCCCCCGGGATCCACGGCCCCTTTTGAACCGTGAAATCCGGTTGCGTTAACTAAATTTCTCGAATCTCAGAGTATTATATATATATATATATTTTTTTATCCAGAGAACATACGAATACATCACCATAATTATACATATATTGTCAAGCTAAAATCCAACACAAATTCAATATACATCGAACAACTAATTTATATATCCACACTATCATACATATGGGTCCTCTACATGCCAAAGAAATGACCAACACCTTTTACACAAGTCTAGTGCTCCGGAAATAAAATACGAGCTTCAAACTCCAACGCCTTAACGAGATCGACAACCACCAACAGCTAATCTGAAAGGTTGGGAAGAGAGAGGGATGAGCTACCACACGCTTAGTGAATGGACACAAGTGTCCCAATAATATATTATACTTCAAAATAATCAGTTAAAAAGTGTCTATGGAACAATTGTTGTAATATAAAGCAAAGCTTATAATAAAGAAGCCATTTAAAACATTCAAGGATATAATAACATTTCTCTTTCGAATAAAATGTGATGTCATAAAAATCTTCTCATGATTTCAAACTACATGATGTATATGAATGCAACGGACACGCATGCCCGCTTTCCACGACACCTAGCCGCAGAGATTTCACTTTGGAAATCGGGCCACGTAGACATAGCCACCTAGACTTGGGTCAAATTTAGACCGCAGCCACCTAGACTGAGCCACCTAGACGATTTGATGCATGCACAATCAAAACTACTTCTTTCAAGTATACAGCATGCGACAATTTTCATAAATCCCATAATTTCCAATGCATACAATATATCCAAAATATCAACCTATATGATGATAACATGCTCATATGGTTCATACAAGATAGATTTCATAATCATAAAATAATATGATGCTTTTCAAATAATATAGAGACATCTACTCACCTCCAGTCCACGCAATACAAACCGATGCACGTGCATAAACGCTATACACTCGCACGTGGATAACCTAGCATAACAATTATGCAATCAATAAATAAGAAAATCATTCACATCAAACAACTGACAAACAACTTACAACAACACTCAGCCCAATAATCCCAAGAGCCCGTACCAAATAGACCTACAATCCGCAACTCACCTTAAAGGCCTAACAAAAATCCCAACTCCAAATAATATTAAAATGTTCATATCTCACAATGATCCGATAATCAATATCCATTTATTTCATAAGGCCCACATAATCGATCAATCCTCGAATAAAATATTTAGACAAATAATCCAATACAACTCCAATGATCCACTACGGCTCCACTACAACTCCAATGATCCAAATAACTCAATCCAATTAATTTACATCCAAATAACAATAATATCCAATTAATATTCATTGATCCCACTAAACCAAATTAATTGATTTAAGATCCAATTTGAGTCACCAAGATCAATAAAATCATCAAAACCCACAAATCAAATTATACTCATTAAACATCCATTTGGGATCCCTTTAATCTCTAAAATTCATCAAACTTGGTCATGAAGCTAAATATTTGAATTCTAAGAAACTGCACAGAAATCTTTGAAAAATCATAACTTTCTACCCGTAACTCCAAATCGGACGATTCATGATTCGTTGGAAAGATCTTTTCGAAACCTATTTCTGTTTGTGAAATACAATTTTCCCAGAAACGACTCTATCATAGTCAAAAACACGATTTAATGATCAGGTATTCAATCAACCCGAAAATAACCCTTAAATCCCAAAACCAATAAATCTAGTTTGATCTTAAGAAATCCTTCGAGATCCATTGAAATCTAATAAAAACATCATCTATTTAAAATCAATCAAACCCTAACCCTAATCCATCAACCTTCTTTCCCAAATAATCGATTGACACAATCATCTCCTAACCAAAAATAAATTGAAACACTAAACAATAAAAATCAATAGAGAAAGATTTATCACCTTGTGGTGCTCGACGGGTAGAGCTAGGTCATCACCACCTTCATGCCTCATGAGAATTCTGATGCAAACCCTAACCCAAAACGTGTTATATAAAAGGGGTTTTTACCAAATTACAAAACGACCCCTCAAGTATTACGGGTTTACAACTAGGTCCTTATCCGATTTACAGACAGATCCCTATCCGATTTACAAACAGATCCCTGAAGCCTATTAAAAGATATTCTGGATTCGCAACTAGATCCCTGGGCCCAATAACTTAACACAAAATCCTAAAAACCTAATTTCCTGAACTCCGAATCTCACCAAATTTCAACCAAAATATCTTGAGACTATAAAGATCTCCAAAAAAAATATAAAATAAATATTTCAACATCAATTTATAATTTTTATAATTATAAATCAAATTGGACCCATTTGGGCCTACCGCCAAATCAAAAAATGAAATAATTAAATTTCAATTAAAATTTCATTATATATTTAAAATAAATATATAAGGCTAAAAATACAGAGACGTTACATTCTTTCCCCCTTAAAGGAATTTAGTCCTCTAAATTCAAAGGAGAAACACAAAATAGAAGACATACGACATCCTATAATAACAAAACAATCATTCATCATACATTCAAACAATAAATGTATGAGTCAGTTAATGAATCTGACACATACACGGCAATCACAACAAATACAGACAATGGTATAAGAATCCATCTTATACGCCGCAAACAATCAAACAAACAAGTGTATAAGTAAAACAACCAATGCTCCGCATTGAAATTCCAACTTATACCGAAACAAACAACATACAATGACAACATAACAAAACAATCATACAAGCTTGGTCCACAATGCTTCCGCTGCACCACTCTGATATACAGTGACCCAAACGACAAGTGGATTAACTTATATGACATAGACAAAAACAATAAGACATTCACAAATCACAACAATTACTGTATAGGTCAAACCCACCTACGCCCCACACTATAGGTGTTTTAACTTATACAATATAAGCAAGATCAACAATACACATAAATTGCACACAATCATTTGTATAAGCCAGGCCTACCTATGTCCCATTCCACAGGTAATCCAACTTATACCTGTCACGCCCCAGGCGTCCCCGGGACGCGGCAAGTGTATATATAATATCAGAATCTACACAGGAGGTCAATAATATCATACACAAGCAGCCAAAATGACACACAGACAACAAAAGCAAGGCTGACAGGATATATACACCAAATGCGGATAACTAAGACTGAATCTGTAATCAAAACACACTACAGACTCCATACATAATCACATGTCCTGTGAGAGCCAATATACATACAAAGACATCCAAATACAACCAAACGCGTGCCCAAGCACGGAAAATAATACATACTGGCACAAGGGATGCTGATAGTCTCTACAACTCGCGGGGACGTGGCGCTACTCCGCTACTGATGAAGTCCCTCGGGGAGCTCCTCCTCCAGATCCGACTCAGATGACACTGAAGAAAATATATTGTGCGAGGGGTGAGCCACACGCTCAGTGAACGGCACAACCCATGCATCACAGACAATATTGACCACAACCAGATAAACCTTAACATCCACATTTACCATAGCCACCAATAATCAACAATTCCTCAACTAGTGGGTCGCTACCGCCAACCCACTACACCCTCACCCTCACCCTCAATGGGTGACCAAGGATGTTGGGACTAATCAACACAAAACCAGCGGGTCGCTTCCGCCAACCCGCTACACCCTCACCCTCACCCTCAATGGGTGACCAAGGATATTGGGACTTACTACACCAATCCAGCAGGTCGCTATCGCCAACCTACTACACCCTCACCCTCACCCCTCAACAGGAGTGACATAGGATATTGGGACTGACAATCATCCATAGACAAATCCAGCGGGTCGCTCATCGCCAACCCACTACACCCTCACCCTCACCCTACAACGGGTGACCTAGGCTCTTGGGACTGACTAGGCTGTTGGTCACCCTTGGTCCACCGATAGTCTCTCCTCACTCCGTAGGTCGTTTGGCCACTCCCACGTTCAGCACAGTCCTTCACCAAATCAGGAGGCGCCTACTACTGGGAGCCCCTGCACGGGACAACCTGTCTAACGCTGAGGTAGTCTCTAAAGGATCCAACGAAGGGAACTGAACAGCCTATCCATCGCATATGATCCACTCGGATCCGCAGACAACACATCATAACAACACTAATGTTCTGAATTCCTCAGAACCCACCAGGGCGCATAACTACGATGCGGGGAACATGCATAAGGTTATAACAAGGGTGGAATATCATTGGGGAAAGAAACTCGGGAGGGCAGCGTGAGTTCCCGTTATAGGACACCCCGACAACCAAACAAGGAACACGGTGTACCCTAACCCGGGTCTCACCGCTGTCCTCGCAAGGCCCCTCCCCTATAATATTCACTATAACATGCATTTTAACATTTACTAGCATTTAATTTAATAAATAAACTAGTAGGGCACATGCATCGGCCGGGCTTCCTAACATGGAACCAGGGGACATGCTGCATGGCTCATACACATATCCTAAGGGTGCAAGTCCCTAACATGCAAAGTCTAGGGTAACATGCATTCTACAATTTAATCATGCTCGCATGATATACACATTACAATATGTCAATATTTATCCATGGTGCCCCAGGAGAGGTCGGTATACGCCCAAGTGCGTATAACACCTCTCTACTGGGTTGGATTTGTCACACTCACCAGTATCTGGGTCGTCGCGCGACCGTCCGTCTAGATCTGCAAGACAGACATTCAATATGGTGAGAACAATGCATAAAATACCCAAAAATACATCTAAAATACCCAACACTCGACGGCCCGTACGCACGTGTATCCGAGCATCCCGACTCACTCCCGAACCCACCGGGCAGCCGCACGCACGGCCACCCGCCCCGAGCGCACAGCCGAGCCTCGGCCCGCGCGCCAAGGCGCACTGCCGAGCCCAGCCCGCACACCCGGACACCACCGGCGCACTGTCGCACGCCGGCCCGCGCGCCCCGAAGCACCGCCGCACGCACGCGCACGCTCGCGCGGGCCCGCGCGCACCGCGCATCCAGCCCAGCGCGCCCCCGCGCGCACTGCACGCACGCCCCAGCGCGCGCACGCACTGGCCCCCAGCACCGCGCCCAGGCGCATGCCCAGGCACCCTGCCCAGCACCCAGGCACAGTGCCCAAGTGCCCTGCCCGCGCGCGCGCACGCTCGCGCGCACGCCCGCGCGCACCCGCGCGCACTCCCACGCACACCCCCGCTCGCGCCAGCACCGCGCGCACCCGCGCGACCACTCCGCGCGCACCCGCGCGCACGCACCCGCGCGCGACTGCGCGCCCGACTGCGCCCGCCAGCGCCCAGCGCCCAGCACCCACGCCCAGCGCCCAGCACCCAGCGCCCAACGCCCGCGCCCAGTGCCCAGCACCCAGCGCCCAGCGCCACCCGCGCGCACGCCCGCGCGTGCCCTGCCAGTGGCCCTGCCTGCTGCTGCTGCGCCTGCTGCTGCTGCCTGTGCTGCTGCCTGCCTGCCAGCCCGAGCTCCCTTACCACCCACCTCCGGCCACCAATGGCCTCCGACCACCACTCCGACGGCCACCCACAGCCACCCACAGCCACCCAACCCCAAATCCATCCCCCTAGCATACATCTATGCAAGAAAAGAGAGGAAAAGAGGCTTACCAAGGGGAGGAAGCGAAGTCCGGTTGCTCTCCGCGCACCGAAACCTCTCCCAAAAGGTTTCCCACGCCCCGATCTACCTCCACCGCCGAGATGGCTCAAATCAGGGACGAAGAGAGGGCGGACGGACGGGCAAAACTCGCCGGAATTGGGATTTGAAAACACCGGAGTGTAGATCGGGACCCGATCTACACTTCCTATGTTTTAACTTTTAAGCTTTGAGGGGTCTAAGGGCCTCAAAAGCAAGAAAAATGGGTAAGGGGAGAGAGGGAGACCATTGGGGGAGAAGATGAATAGTGCCCAAAGATATTTTCTCACCCACTTATAAAGCCGGGTCACTTAAAAACCCAGATACGCCCCGAAACTGTGAAATTTCGGAAACGTTACCGGAATTCAATGAAATTTTCGTGAGAGGTCTAAAATGGCACCAGGACACCAAATATGCAGTTAGATTTTCAATCGGAGTCCTCTAGCTCAGGACGATAGCTAACAGTCCAAAAATTAGCGATTCCGATCGAAAACCCTAAAAAATTTTAAAAACTGCCAGAACGCTCCAACGGTTACCAGCAGGCTAAAAGTGACACAAGTATAACAATACCATACAAGCAATGACAAGAAAACAAATTAAGAAAAACAATATTCATCCAAATTGAAGAAGTCAGGTCCATTTATGTTCCATACCATAAATGGTCCAACTTATACAACACAAAAGGGGCAATTATGACAACAACAAGACTAAAGACATTCCTAACTTTAGGAATAAAATTAATTTACCACAATGCACATTCACGAATTTGATGTGTCTTTCACATTTCCATTACAAGAAACATAAATAACATTCTCGAATGTTGCAAACGCTTAGCCACGTATATCATTAAAAATAAATCTCAATCTCTTTGGTGCGCTTTCCAACGTGCGCTTAATCCACCAAAATTTCACAATAACAAAACAAACAAATGGTTAGAATGCAAACCCTATATGCAATGCATCCTAACACACTCTAAGCCTATCCTTGGCTTCAAAGAAAATTCTCCTATAGGCCGCCTTAAGATCCGATAAGATAATTAAACATAAAAGATTACTCTAAGCTCCGTAATAAAAATTCTAAGGTAACCAAAAGTCCCCAACCAGATTTTTCTATAGGATAGCAAAACTTAATCTCCTTAGGTTATTCGAGTTTAGACCCTAAACTCAACAGGTCAACTAAGATGGCCATAACCTACAATCCGAGAGTTGAACTTACGCTCCGATACCACTCTGTATCAGAGCCAGATAAAAATACATCTACTCCATAAATCCAGAGGATAATTAAGTCCAAGTTTACATGGAATCGTAAACCTAAGCTCTAAGCCAACTAATATATCCATAACCTACAGTCCGAGGGTTGAACCTACGCTCTGATACCATTCTGTATCAGAGCCAGATAAAAATACATCTACTCTATATCTCCAGAGGATAATTAAGTCCAAGTTTACATGGAATCGTAAACCTAAGCTCTAAGCCAACTAATATATCCATAACCTACAGTCCGAGGGTTGAACCTATGCTCTGATACCATTCTGTAACGCCCCCGGATCCACGGCCCCGTTTTGAAGCGTGAAATCCGGTTGCGTTAACTAAATTTCCTCGAATCTCAGAGTTCTATATATATATATATATATATATATATATATATATATATATATATATATATATATATATATATATATATATATATATATATATATATATATATATTTGTTTTCATCCAGAGAACATAATAATACATCACCATAATTATACATATATTGTCAAGGCCAAAATCCAACACATATTCAATATACATCGGGAACAACTAAATTTATATATCCACACTATCATACATATGGGTCCTCTACATGCCAAAGAAATGACCAACACATTTTACACAAGTCTAGTGCTCCGGAAATAAAATACGAGCTTCAAACTCCAACGCCTTAACGAGATCGACAACCACCAACAGCTAATCTGAAAGGTTGGGAAGAGAGAGGGATGAGCTACCACATGCTCAGTGAATGGACACAAGTGTCCCAATAATATATTATACTTTAAAATAATCAGTTATAAAATGTCTATGGAACAATTGTTGTAATATAAAGCAAAGCTTATAATGAAGAAGCTATTTAAAACATTCAAGGATATAATAACATTTCTCTTTCGAATAAAATATGATGTCATAAAAATCTTCTCATGATTTCAAATTACATGATGTATATGAATGCAACGGACACGCATGCCCGCTTTCCACGACACCTAGCCGCAGGGATTTAACTTTGGAAATCGGGCCACATAGACATAGGCACCTAGACTTGGGTCAAATTTAGACCGCAGCCACCTAGACTGAGCCACCTAGACGATTTGATGCATGCACAATCAAAACTACTTCTTTCAAGTATATAGCATGCGACGATTTTCATAAATCCCATAATTTTCAATGCATACAATATATCCAAAATATCAACCTATATGATGACAACATGCTCATATGCTTCATACAAGATAGATTTCATAATCATAAAATAACATGATGCTTTTCAAATAATATAGAGACATCCACTCACATCCAGTCCACGCAATACAAACCGATGCACATGCATAAACGCTATACACTCGCACGTGGATAACCTAGCATAACAATTATGCAATCAATATGTTATATATGTGTCACTTTTAACCTACTGGTAACCGTTGGAACGTCCTTGCAGTTTTTTGATTTTTTTTTTTGGTTTTCGATCGGTACCGCTAATTTTTGGACTGTTAGCTATCGTCCTGAGCTAGAGGACTCCGATTGGAAATCTAACTGCATATTTGGTGTCCTGGTGCCGTTTTAGACCTCTCACAAAAATTTCATTGAATTCCGGTAACGTTTCCAAAATTTCGCAGTTCCGGGGCGTATCCGGGTATTTTAAGTCACCCGCTATATAAGTGGAATCTAAAAATATCCTGGCACTATTCATCATCTCCTACCTTGAGCCCTCTCTCTCCTCTCCTCCGTTTTTCTTCCATTTGAGGCCCTTAGACCCCTCAAAGCTTAAAAGTTAAAACCTAGGAAGTGTAGATCGGGTCCCGATCTACACCCCGGTGGTTTCAAATCCCAATTCCGGCGAGTTTTGGCCGTCCGCCCGCCCTCTCTTCGTCCCTGATTTGAGCCATCTCGGTGGTGGAGGTAGATCCGGGCGTTGGAAACCTTTTGGGAGAGGTTTCGGTGCACGGAGAGCAACCGGATTTCCTTTCCTCCCCTTGGTAAGCCTCTTTTTCCTCTCTTTCTTGCCTAGATGTATGCTAGGAGGGTGGAAATGGGGTTGGGTGGAGGTTGGCGGCGGTGGGTGGCCGTCAGAGGGCTGTGGGAGGCGGTCGGAGGCTGTGGTGGTGGTCGGAGGTGGGTGGAAGAGGAGCTCGGGCTGGCAGGGTTGCAGCTCGGGCTGGCAGGGCTGCTGCCTCGGGCAGGGCAGCAGCGCAGGGTGGTGCAGGCGCAGTGGCTGGCGCGGGCGCGCGCGTGCGCGCGGGCGTGCACGCGTGCGTGCACTCGGGCGGTGCTGGGGGCCAGCAGGGCTGGGCGTGCGGGCGCTCGGCTGGCGCTGGGGGCCAGCAGGGCTGGGCGTGCGCGCTGGGCAGGCTGGCAGGGCTAGCTCGGGTAAGCTGGGAGCAGGTGCACCAGTTTGCTGGGCGCGCGAGAGCGTGCGCGCGGGTGCGCGGGCGGGCGTGCGCTCGGGGGGTGCAGAGGGAAGCGTGCGGTGCAGGCTGGCTGTGGGTAGTGGCTGTGCGCGCTGGCAGGCCGGGCTGGCAGGCTGGGCGCGCAGGCGTGCAGGGCAGGGGCGCTCGGGCATCAGGCGGGCAGTGCCCTCGACAACGCGCGCAGGCAGGCAACGCGGGCAGCAGCGTGGGCAGGCTGCCAGGCGCGCTGGGCGCGTGCTGCCAGGCGCGCTGGGCGCGTGTTGCGTGTGCGTGCGCGTGGGCGCTGGGTGAGGGTCCCGGGTGCTGGGCGCAGAGCGCTGGGCGCTGGGTCGCGGGTACCGGGTGCTGGGCGCTGGGGCGCTGGGCGCTGGGCACCGCTGTGGGGCGTGCGCGCGGGGCGCTGGGCATAGGCAGGCGTGCGCGCGGTGTGGGAGCTGGTGGTGCGCGCGGAGTGCGCGTGGGGCGGAGCTGGCGGTGCGCGCGAGGTGCGCGCGGGGCAGAGCTGGCGGTGCGCGCGGGGTGCGCGCGGGGCGTGCGGCGTGCTCGTGTGGTGTGCGCGGGGAGCGCGGGGTGCGCGCGGGCTGCTGCGGCGGGGCGTAGTGGGCGCGGTGCACCGGGTGGCTCGGCTGCGGGTCCAGGGCGGCGGGCAGGGGCCCGGCGGCACCTGGGCGGGCGGGCTGAGGCGCGGCGGCGCACCCGAGGGGTCGGGTGACCGTGCGGGTGGTTGCCGGTGGTGCGGGAGTGAGCCGGAGTGCTCGGGCTAGCGTGCGTACGTGCCGTATGTACGTTTGCCCGAGTATGGGGTATTTTTTGAGTAGTTTAATGTATTTTTGGGTATTTTGGGGTAATTGTGGATTTTACTCACCGTATAAATGCCTGTCTTGCAGATCTTGACAGACGGTCGCGCGACGACCCGGATTTCGGTGAGTGGGACAATCCAACCCAGTAGAGAGGCGTTATACGCATTTTGGGCGTATACCGACCTCTCCTGGGGCAGCATGGATATATATTAACCAGCCGTAATATGTAATCCATGCTTGCATGATTTAAATGTAGAATGCATGCTACCCTAGTCTTTGCATGTTAGGGACTTGCACCCTTAGGATATGGGTATGAGCCATGCACCATGTCCCCTGTTTCCATGTTAGGAAGCCCGACCGATGAATGTGCCCTACTAGTTTATTTATTAAATTAAATGCTAGTATTTGTTAAATTGCATGTTATAGTGAATATTATAGGGGAGGGGCCTTGCGAGGACAGCGGTGAGACCCGTTTTAGGGTACACCGTGTTCCTTGTTTGGTTGTCGGGGTGTCCTATAACGGGAACTCACGCTGCCCTCCCGAGTTTCTTTCCCCCAATGATATTCCACCCTTGTTATAACCTTATGCATGTTCCCCGCATCGTAGTTATGCGCCCTGGTGGGTTTTGAGGAATTCAGAACATTAGTGTTGTTATGATGTGTTGTCTGCGGATCCGAGTGGATCATATGCGATGGATAGGCTGTTCTGTTCCCTTCGTTGGATCCATGTAGAGACTACCTCAGCGTTAGACAGGTTGTCCCGTGCAGGGGCTCCCAGTAGTAGGCGCCTCCTGATTTGGTAGAAGGACTGTGCTGAACGTGGGAGTGGCCGAACAACCTACGGAGTGAGGAGAGACTATCGGTGGACCAAGGGTGACCAACAGCCTAGTCAGTCCCAAGAGCCTAGGTCACCTATTGAGGGTGAGGGTGAGGGTATGGTGGGCCGGCGATGTGGCGACCCACTGGATTGTAAGTCCCAATATCCTTGGTCACCCATTGAGGGTGAGGGTGAGGGTGTAGCGGGTTGGCGGAAGCTACCCGCTGGTTTTGTGTTGATTAGTCCCAATATCCTTGGTCACCCATTGAGGGTGAGGGTGAGGGTGTAGTGGGTTGGCGGTAGCGACCCACTAGTTTGAGGAATTGTTGTTATTTGTGGCTATGGTAATGTGGTTGTGGATGTTAAGAATTATCTGGTTGTGGTCAATATTGTTTGTGATGCATGGGTTGTGCCGTTCACTGAGCGTGTGGCTCACCCCTCGCATAATATTTTTCTTCAGTGTCATCTGAGTCGGATCTGGAGGAGGAGCTCCCCGAGGGACTTCATCAGTAGCGGAGTAGCGCCACGTCCCGTGAGTATCAGAGGCTATCAGCATCCCTTGTGCCTGTATGTATTATTTTCCGTGCTTGGGCACGTGTTTGTGTTGTATTTGGATGTCTTTGTATGTATATTGGCTCTCACAGGACATGTGATTATGTATGGAGTCTGTAGTGTGTTTTGATTACAGATTTAGTATTTAGCTTCCGCATTTGGTGTATATATCATGTCAGCCCTGCTTTTGTTGTCTGTGTGTCATTCTGGCTGCTTGTGTATGATATTATTGACCTCTGGTGTAGATTCTGATATTTTATATACACTTGCCGCGTACCGGGGACGCCCGGGGCGTGACACAATAAATAAGAAAATCATTCAAGCATGACAAACAACTTACAACAACACTCAGCCCAATAATCCCAATAGCCCGTACCAAATAGACCTACAATCCGCAACTCACCTTAAAGGCCTAACAAAAATCCCAACTCCAAATAAATATTAAAGTGTTCATATCTCACAATGATTCGATAATCAATATCCATTTATTTCATAAGGCCCACATAATCGATCAATCCTCGAATAAAATATTTAGACAAATAATCCAATACAACTCCAATGATCCACTACGGCTCCACTATAACTCCAATGATCCAAATAATTCAATCCAATCAATTTACATCCAAATAACAATAATATTGAATTAATATTCATTGATCCCACTAAACTAAATTAATTGATTTAAAATCTACTTTGAGTCACCGAGATCAACAAAATCATCAAAACCCACAAATCAAATTATACTCATTAAACATCCATTTGGGATCCCTTTAATTGTTATTCTTGTATCATTTGGAGCCATTTCGGTTAAGCCTTGGTCAGTTCCAGGTCATTCAGGGCCTTTTTAATTTTTCGATCAGAGCCGCTAAAATTTTGGCTTTTAGCCACCTGCAGGAGTTAGAGTACTCTGATTGGAAATCTGACTGCATATTATGGGTCCTGGTACCGTTTAGTACTACCCATAAAAATTTCATCGAATTCCGGTAACGTTTTGAAAAAATATGCAGTTCTGAATCGCATCCGGGTTTGGCCGTTACTGGGTTTCGGTGGGCGAGATATTTTCGAGTGTGTGGTGCTTCTCCACACGCTTCCCAATAAAGCAAAAATAAGTGGTTGAGTGAGGGTGAGCCTAACCCTAACCTCACCACCCCCTTATGGTCACCCCAAAACACTATTTGGGCATGGAAATGACCATTTTGCCCTCTCTCTCTCTCCCCCTCTCTCCCAACTCGTGGATCTCTCTTTCTCTCCCTCTCTTGGTCTCTTTTTCCTCTCTTTGTGTGTGGAGAAGGAGGAGGAAGAAGCAAAGGAAGGAGAAGGTGAAGGAGGAAGAGCAAGGTTTGTGTTTGTGTTGTTGTTGATCCCCCTCTCTCTAGCTCCCTTTTCATGTCTTCCCCCCCCCCTGATTTGCAGCCAAAGAAGGCTGAGGAGGTGGTAGTAGTTGTGGTGATGGTTGAGGTGGTCGCGGGTGCATAGAGGGCCCTCGAATCTCCCCTTTCATTCCCCCTCCCAAGGTGAGCTCTTCCCCTTCTTTTCTTGGTTTTCATGGCTTAGGGGGTTGTAGGGAAGTCATGCATGTTAGGTAATTGGTTTAGGGTGAGTGAGAAGTGTGGGGGAGGGGTTAAAAGGGGTTAAAAGAGGGTTGGGGAGTGCTGGGCGCGCAGGCGCGCGCGCAAAGGGGCACTGGCAGGCGCAGGCGGGCGCGTGCGCGCAGGTGCGCGGGGCAGGTTGTCTGGGCGGGTCTGGGCGCGCGGTTGGGTGCCAGTGCGCGCGCGTGCTGGGGCATGCGCGGGGCTGCCCAGGGTCTCGGGTAGGTGCTGGGGCACTCGGGCATGCGTGCGTACGCGCGTGCTCGCATGCGTGCGAGCCCGTATGCATGCATGTCTAAGTCTTAGGCATTTCTAGTAATTTCTAAGTGTTATAATGTGTTGTTACTCACCAAATTTGATGCCCTTACCTTGCAGATCTCGTCGGATGGGATGCGCGAGGTCCCGGGTTGCGGTGAGTGGTTCGATCCAATCCCCCCCCCCTCGGGATGCGCTCGACGCGCGTAGTCGTGCATCGCGCATCGATGGGGCCCCCTAGCTATACTACTTGTGTAGATAAGTAGTATGGCCATGCTTAAGCTATAATATGTAGATATCTCGCATTCTAGGCTTATATACATGTATTGTATCCATGTATGAATGATTGTGTTGCATGCGCCCCTCTAGTATGGGCATGTATTTTTGAAATGTGTATGGATGTATAGAATATGGCATGCCTTAGGTAGTATGGTAATACTACTCCCACCATATTAATTGGAATATCGGACATGAATAAGTCTGGGTTAATAACGGGCACTTGCCTAATATTCCCTTGCGATAAGACTCGAGGGCGTGGTATAGTTGTTGCGCCCATGCTAATGGGGCAAAGCTATGATCAGCTTCATGAGATGATGATCTCTCTCGCCCTCTCCCTCTGAACGAACTGAGTAAGTAGATGCGATTTCCTACTCGACTCAGGTTCGTTTGGAATATTGGCATGCACCTGTTAGTGCGCGAGATCGCGCTTGCCCCTTTCTTTTAAGTTGGCGATATCCAACGCACGCTTAAGTTAGGCCTTGTGTGCTTATGTGATTAATAACATGTATGCATGTTGTATGATTTATTATGATGTAAATCCATGTTAGGGAGTGTCCCTATAATTATTAGATGATTGTGCATATGGTTCATGCACATAGCTAGATATAAAATTCTCCTGGATATATTTATATGCGCATGTTAAAAATTGATAGGCCTATCTGGGATAGGCGTGGGTATGACCCGCTGTCGGGTTGTACCTTATTAGTTAGAGCGCTAGCGATGTAATCGCCCCGTGCATCCAAGCAATGCACTCGTTTGGAATTCAGGAGAATTCATTATCTTATCGGATTGTTAAGCCAGTAGTTGGGGCGTGACACCCCCCCCCTGTGTCCGAGCGACGCAACGGTGTGGGAGTACAGTAGTATTCGATATCTCGATAAGTGATTATCGAGAGTAGTTGTTTCTCCATTGGGTTCGCTTTGCGAACATGGAATGTTTACTCCCAATGTCATCCGTGTTGAAGAGGCCCGGGTTGTAGTTGTCCTGACAGAGGGCTCCCATCCGTAGGTACCACCGATGCGTTCGGGAGTGTACTGATCGTGGGAGTGTACCAGGTAGAGGCTACCCGGGAGAGGGCTAACGAATGATATTGCGAGCGTGGAATCGTTCTCCCCTTTGTTGGATCCGATGTAGGAACTTCCCGGCGTTGGAAAAGCTGTCCTGACAGAGGGCTCCCATCCGTAGGTACCACCGAGGCGTTCGGAAGCGTACTGATCGTGGGAGTATACCAGGTAGTGACTACCCGGGGAAAGGGCTACCGGTGGACCAAGGGTGTAGAGCAGTCTAAGTCTCTTCCAAAAGTCCCAAGAGTCTCCCTCCGGGAGTGAGGGTGAGGATGAGGTGAAGACACGTCGCCTCGTGACCCATTCGTTGTTCGTCCGTTCCCATAGTTGTTGGGTCCGGTCTCGTATCGATGTTCAAAGGCATCGTTGGGCAGTTATCTCGATGTAGATGATCCAGTAGTGTTGCGTAGACCAGTAATCCTGGGTCTCCTTGAGTAACGGTATGATCTCTCCCCAAAAGTCCCAAGAGTCTCCCTTCGAGACTGAGGGTGAGGGTGAGGTTGGTGATCCAGTAGTGTTGTATGGACCAGTAATCCCGGGTCTCCTCGACCAACGGTATGGTCTCTCCCCAAAAGTCCCAAGAGTCTCCCTCCGGGAGTGAGAGTGAGGGTGAGGGTGTGGTGTGAGGGTGTGGTTGGTCACGCCGCCGCATGACCCTGTTATCCATGGGTTTCCACCCATGTTTATCTTGAAAGGAAATTGTTTATGTATTGAATTGTAGAATGGTGATTGGTTTCCAGCCACTCACTGAGCTTGTAGTGTCACGCCCCAGAGCGGTCGTCCCCGGGACGCGGCAACAGTATATATAATATCAGAATCTACACAGGAGGTCAATAATATATCATACACAAACAACCAGAATGACACACAGACAACAAAGAGGCTGACATGATATATACACCAAATGCGGAAGCAAAAGACTGAATCTGTAAATAAACATACTACAGACTCGATACTTGTCACGCCCCAGGGCGGCCAACCCAGGGACGCGGCAAGTGTATGTATCATATCAGAAGCCTACACAGGAGGTCAATAATATATATCATACACAGACAACTAGAATGACACACATGCAACAAAAGGGGCTGACATGATATATACACCAAATGCGGAAGCAAAAGACTGAATCTGTGAATAAACATTCTACAGACTCGATACTCAATCATCTGTCCTGTGAGAGCCAATATACACAAATACAACTGAACATGTACAAACACGTGCCAAGCACGGAAATCAAATACATACAGTCAAGAAGGGATGCTGATAACCTCTGGCACTCGCGGAACGTGGCGCTGCTCCGCTACTGAAGAAATCCCTCGGAAAGCTCCAACTGCTGCTCCGGCTCTAGCTCAGGCTCAGTGACCACTGGGGAAAAACATATGCGAGGGGTGAGCCACACGCTCAGTGAATAGCACAACCCATGCAACACAGACAATATTTACCACAATTCCATTATTTATCCAATCTCCAAGACATAACAACATGATCCAGTGATTCGTACTTCGCCGAACCACCACACCCTCACCCTCACCCATCAATGGGTGACATAGGCTATTGGGACTGATAATCATCTATTCACAAATCCAGTAGGTCGCTCATCGCCAACCCACTACACCCTCACCCTCACCCTCAACGGGTGACATAGGATTTTGGGACTGACTAGGCTGTTGGTCACCCTTGGTCCACCGATAGTCTCTCCCTCCACTCCGTAGGCCGCTTGGTCTCCACCCACAACTTCAGCATAGTCCGAAACCAAATCAGGAGGTGCCTACTAATGTGGGTCCTCCGATGGACGGCCTTTCTAACGCTGGGGGTAGCCTCTACCGGATCCAACGCAGGGAACAGAACAGCCTATCCATACGCATATGATCCATTCGGATCCGCCGACTACATATCATTACAACTCAAATGTCATGAATTCCTCTAAATTCAACCAGGTGCATCATCAAGATGCGGGAAACATGTACAAAAATCAGCAAGGCTGGAATATCATTGGGGGAAAGAAACTCGGAAGGGCGGCGTGAGTTCCCGTTATAGGATACCCCGACAACCAAACAAGGAACACGGAGTACCCTAACCCGGGTCTCACCGCTGTCCTTGCAAGGCCCCTCCCCTATAATATCTACCAACTATGCTAATAATTATACCAATCCTACAATCATTACATATAATATTATTGGGACTAGAACCTTGGGAGGGCAGTCCGAGGTCCCGATACAGGACATCCCGACAACCAAACAAGGAACACGGAGTACCCTAACACGGGTCTCAGCGTTGACCTCGCAAGGCTCCTCCCTATAATATTATCCTAAGGCATGCGATCTAACAGATACCAGCATTTAATTTAATAAATAAACTAGTAGGACGCATGCATAGGCCGGGGTTTCCTAGCATGAAAACCAGGGGACATGCTGCATGGCTCATACGCATATCCTAAGGGTGCAAGTCCCTAACATGCAAGGACTAGGGTAGCATGCATTCTACACATAATTCACACAAGCATGGATTACATATTATTGCAGGTAATATTTATCCGTGGCGCCCCAGGAGAGGTCGGTATACGCCCCAAGTGCGTACAACGCCTCTCTACTGGGTTGGATTGTCCCACTCACCAGAATCGGGGTCGTCGCGCGACCGTCCGTCTAGATCTGCAAGACAGACAATCAATATGGTGAGTTAAAATCCATACCTACCACAAGAGACAACCAAAAATACACCAAACCCATAACAAAACCCAACACTTGGGCAAACGTGCATACGACCCGCACGCACGCTAGCCCGAGCACTCCGACAACCACCCGCACGGCCGGCCACCACCCGCACGGCCACCCGACCGCCCGAACGCGCCGCCGCGCCTCAGCCCGCGCACCCCGCACCCCTCGCGCCGCCCGCGAGCACCCCGCGCGCCCCCGCGCGCAGCGCCTCGCCTCGCGCGCACCACCGCCGCCTCACCGCTCCCCGCGCGCACCACCACGGCCTCCCCGCGCCCCGCGCGCACCGCCCGCGCGCACCCCCGCCTGCACTGCGCCCCCGCGCAGCGCCCAAGACTGCCTGCCGCACGCCCGAGTAACCCGCGCCCCACGCGCAGCACCCGCGCGCGCCCTGCCCGCCTGGCGCCCAGCGCCCCGGGCCCTAACCCAGCACCCGCAGCCCAACACCCCGGCGCCTAGCGCCTAGCACCCGGGACCGTCACCCAGCGTCCACGCGCACGCCCGCGCAGCACGCACCCAGCGCGCCTGGCAGCACGCGCTCAGTGCGCCTGCCAGCCTGCGCGCGCTGCTGCCCACGCTGCCTGCCTGCGCGCGTCGCCGAGTGGCCCGAGCACCGCTCGCCTACCCACCCGAGTACCGTCCGCCTGGTGCCCGAGCACCCCCTGCCAGCTGCTCGAGCATGGCCTGCCCAGCCGGCCTGCCCTGCTCGCGCAGCCCGCAGTCTGCCAGCTCCGCATGCCTCCCCCTGCACCCCCCGAGCGCACGCCCGCGCGCGCACTCGCGCGTACGCGCTCGCGCGCCCAGCAAACTGGTGCACCTGCTCCTGACTACCCGGCCAGCCCCACCCAGCGCGCCCAGCATGCCTGCGCACAGCACGCCCAGCACTCGCGCCTACTGGCCACCATCTCCCCCCGACTGCATGCCCGCGCGCACGCCCGCGCGTGCCTGCCAAACAGCCCTGCCAGCCGCGCCAGCTGCTGCTGCCCTGCCCGAGACAGCCACCACCACTGCCCGAGGCCACCTCCCACCCATTCCCGAGCACCTCTACCACCACCCACCGACCTCCGACCACCTCCACCGCCCTCCGACGGCCACCCACAGCCGCCGACCTCCACCCAACCCCAAAATCCACCTCCTAGCATACATCTATGCAAGAAAAGTGAAGAAAAAGGCCTTACCAAGGGGAGGAAGCGAAGCCCGGACGCTCTCCACGCGCCGAAACCCTTCCCTAAGGCTCTCTTACGCCCCGATCTATCACGGCCCTCGAAACGGCCCGAATCAGAGGACAAAGAGAGGGGGACGGAGTGGCTAGGGTCGTCGGAATCGGGATTTGAAGACACCGGAGCGTAGATCGGGACCCGATCTACACTTCCCGTGCTTTAGGTTTTAAGCTTTGAGGGCTCTAAGGGCTTCAAATGGGAGGAAAAGAGAGAGAGGAGAGAGAAAATGAGTTTGGGGAAGATGATGAACAGTAACTCGGGATTTTAGATCCCACTTATTTATAGTGTGCGACTTAAAAACCCGGATACGCCCCGGAACTGCGAAATTTTTGTAAACGATGCCGGAATTCGATGAAATTTTTGTGAGAGGTCTAAAATGGCACCAGGACACCAAATATGCAGTTAGATTTCCAATCGGAGTCCTCTAGCTCAGGACGATAGCTAACAGTCCAAAAATTAGCGGTTCCGATCGAAAACCCTAAAAATTTTTAAAACTGCCAGGACGCTCCAACAGTTACCAGCATGTTAAAAGTGACACAAATATAACAATACTCAATCATCTGTCCTGTGAGAGCCAATATACACTAATACAACTGAATATATACAAACGCGTGCCAAGCACGAAAATAAAATACATACAGTCAAGAAGGGATGCTGATAGTCTCTAGCACTCGCGGAACGTGGCGCTGCTCCGCTACTGAAAGAATCCCTCGGAAAGCTCCAACTGCTGCTCCGGCTCCAGCTCAGGCTCAGTGGCAACTGGGGAAAAACATATGCGATGGGTGAGCCACACGCTCAGTGAACAGCACAACCCATGCATCACAGACAATATTGACCACTATCCAGATCTTAATAATCCACAATCTCTTATTAACAACCACAAAATGGTAACAAATACACAAACTCTCAATCGCCAACCCACTACACCCTCACCCTCACCCTTCAATGGGTGACATAGGATTTTGGGACTGATAATCATCCAATCACAACTCCAGTGGGTCGTTCATCGCCAACCCACTACACCCTCACCCTCACCCTACAATGGGTGACATAGGATTTTGGGACTGACTAGGCTGTTGGTCACCCTTGGTCCACCGATAGTCTCTCCTCCACTCCGTAGGCCGTTGGGCTATCACCCACAACTTCAGCACAGTCCGTCACAAATATCGGGAGGCGCCTACTGATGGGAACCCTCACCCACAACTTCGGCACAGTCCGTCACAAATATCGGGAGGCTCCTACTGATGAGAGCCTCCACCCACAACTTCAGCACAGTCCGTCACAAATATCGGGAGGCGCCTACTGATGGGAGCCCCTGGAAGGGACGGCCTTTCTAACGCTGGGGCAGCCTCTACCGGATCCAATGAAGGGGACAGAACAGCCTATCCATACGCATATGATCCACTCGGATCCGCCGACAACGCATCTCTACAACTCTAATGTCCTGAATTCCTCCAAGGCGCACAACCAATATGCGGGGAACATACACAATAATTAGCAAGGGTGGAATATTACTGGGGGAAAGAAACTTGGGAGGGCAGCGTGAGTTCCCGATATAGGACACCCCGACAACCAAACAAGGAACACGGAGTACCCTAGCCCGGGTCTCACCGCTGTCCTCGCGAGGCCCCTCCCCTATAATATTCACTAATTATGCTAATAAGCATATTATTTGATATAACATTACTTATAATATTATTGGGACAAGAAACCTTGGGAGGGTAGCGTGAGTTCCCGATACAGGACACCCCGACAACCAAACAAGGAACACGGAGTACCCTAACCCGGGTCTCAGTGTTGACCTCGCAAGGCTCCTCCCTATAATATTATCTAAGGCATGCAATTTATCATACACTAGCATTTAATTTAATAAATAAACTAGTAGGACACATGCATAGGCCAAGGCTTCCTAGCATGAGAACAGGGGATATGATGCATGGCTCATACACATGTCCTAAGGGTGCAAGTCCCTAACATGCAAAGTCTAGGATAGCATGTATTCTACATTTAAATCATGCTCGCAAGGAATACACATTACAACAGGTTAATATAAATCCATGGTGCCCCAGGAGTGGTCGGTATATGCCCAAATACGTATAATGCCTCTCTACTGGGTTGGATTGTCCCACTCACCGGAGATCAGGTCGTCGCGCGACCGCCCGTCTAGATCTGCAAGACAGACATTTATACGGTGAGTTAAATACACAAATACATCAAAATACTCACAAAATACACCAAAAGAACTCAACACTCGGGCAAACATACATACGGGCCGTACGCACGTTAGCCCGAGCACTCCGACTCACTCCCGGCAACCACCCACACGGCCACCCGCCCTCGGATGCGCCGCCGCGCCTCAGCCCGCGCGCCCAGGCGCACCGCCGGGCCCCTGCCCGCACGCCTGGACCCGCAGCCGAGCCACCCGGTGCGCCGCGCGCCCACTGCGCCCCGCCGCAGCAGCCCGCGCGCACCACGCGAGCACACCGCACACCCCGCGCGCCCAGCGCCTCACTACTCGCGCACCCCGCGCGCACCAGCAGCCCCGCTCCGCGTGCACTCCGCGCGCTCCACCAGCCTCGCCCCGCGCGCACCACCCGCTCGCACCCACTGCTCTCCTCACCACGCGCACGCCAGTGCCTCTGCCCAGCGCCCCGCGCGCATGCCCTCTGCGGTGCCCAGCGCCCCTGCGCCCAGCGCTCAGTGCCCTCGCCCAGCACACCCGCATCCACGACTTGCTCCCAGCGCTCAGCGCCCAACACTCGGGACCCTCACCCAGCGCCCACGCGCACGCCCGCGCAACACGTGCCCAGCGCGCCTGGCAGCACGCGCCCAACGTGCCTGCCAGCCTGCCCGCGCTGCTGCCCGTGCTGCCTGCCTGCGCGCATCGTCGAGTGGCCCGAGCACCGCTCGCCTGCACGCCCGGCCACTTCCCGCCTGATGCCCGAGTACCGCCTACCCTGCACGCCTGCGCGCCCGCGCCCAGCCATCCTACCCGAGCTAGCCCTGCCAGTCTACCCTGCGCGCCCCGTACGCCCTGCACCCAGCATGTTATATTTGTGTCACTTTTAACCTGCTGGTAACCGTTGGAGCGTTCTGGCAATATTTTTATTTTTTTCGGTTTTCAATCGGAACAGCTAATTTTTGGACTGTTAGCTATCGTCCTGAGCTAGAGGACTCCGATTGAAAATCTAACTGCATATTTGGTGTCCTGGTGCCATTTTAAGCCTCTCACGAAAATTTCATCGAATTCCGGTAACGTTTCCGAAATTTCGCAGTTCCGGGGCGTATCTGGGTTTTTAAGTCACTTGCTATATAAATGAAATCTAATTTTTGGTTGACCACTATTCATCATCCCTACCATTTGGATTTTCTCTCTCCCCTTCTCTCCTTTTCTCACTTTTGAGCCCCCTAGACCCCTCAAACCTAAAAACCTAAAGCATAGGAAGTGTAGATCGGGTCCCGATCTACACCCCGGTGCTTTCAAATCCCGATTCCGGCGAGATTAGCCCCTCCGTCCCCCCTCTCTTCTCCTCTGCTTTGGACCATTTCGAGGACCAAGATAGATCCGGGCGGTGGAAGCCCTTTGGGAGAGGTTTCGGTGCGCGGAGAGCAACCGAACATCTCTTCCTCCCCTTGGTAAGCCCTCTTTCTTCTCTTTTTATGCTTAGATGTATGTTAGGAGGGTGGAAAAGAGGTTGGGTGGTGGTTGGCGGCGGTGGGTGGCCGTCGGAGGGCTGTTGGGTGGTGGTCGGAGGCCATTGGTGGCCGGAGGGGGGGTGGTAGAGGAGCACGGGCAGGGCAGGCTGGCAGTCCCGGGCAGTAGGCAGCACCGGCAGCAGCACAGCAGCGCAGCAGGCTGGGCGCGCGCGGGCGTACAAGCGTGCGTGCGCGCGGGCGTGCGCACGGGCGTGCGCTCGGGAGGAGCTGGTGGCCAGCAGTGCGTGCGTGCTGGGCGTGCTGTGCGCGGGCGTGCAGGGCGTGCTGGTAGGACTAGCTCGGGTAGGCTGGGAGCAGGTGCACCAGTTTGCCGGGCGCGCGAGCGCGTGCGCGCGGGAGCGCGCGGGCGTGCGCTCGGGGGGTGCAGGGGGAGGTGTGCGGAGCGGGATGGCTGCGGGTTGTGCGAGCAGGGCAGGCCGGCTGGGCAGGCCATGCTCGGGCAGCTGGCAGGGGGTGCTCGGGCATCAGGCGGGCAGTGGCTGGGCGTGCAAGGCGAACGGTGCTCGGGCCACTCGGCGACGCGCGCAGGCAGGCAGCGCGGGCAGCAGCGCGCGCAGGCTGGCAGGCGCGCTGGGCGCGTGCTGCCAGGCGCGCTGGGTGCGTGCTGCGCGGGCGCTGGGTGAGGGTCCCGGGTGCTGGGCGCTGAGCGTCGGGTGCTGGGCCGCGGATACCGGGCGCTGGGCTGAGGCGCAGGCGTGCGCGCGGTGCAGTGGGTGCGAGCGGGTGGTGCGCGCGTGGTGCGCGCGAGTAGAGGCTGGTAGGTGCGCGCGGAGTGCGCGCGGATAGGGGGCTGGAGGTGCGCGCGGGGTGCGCGCGGGGCGAGGCGCTGCGCGCGGAGCGTGCGGGGTGCTCGCGGGCCAGCGCGAGGCGTGCGGGGTGTGCGCGGGCGGCTGCGCTGGGGCGCAGGGGGCGCGCGGTGCACCCGGGAGGTTCGGCGGCGCGTCCAGGCGGCGGGCGGGGGCCCGGCGGTGCGCGGGGTGCGTTGGCTGAGGCGCGGCGGTGCACCCGGGCGGTCGGGTGACCGTGCGGGTGGTTGCCGGCCGTGCGGGTGGTTGCCGGGGTGCTCGGGCTAGCGTGCGTGCGGGTCGTATGCACGTTTGCCCGAGTGTTGGTTGTTTGTTTGTGGGTTTTGTGAATTTTGATGTCTTTGGTAGTAGTTGTGGATTTTAACTCACCATATAAATGTCTGTCTTGCAGATCCTGACGGGCGGTCGCGCGACGACCCGAACTTCGGTGAGTGGGACAATCCAACCCAGTAGAGAGGGGTCATACGCATTTGGGCGTATACCGACCTCTCCTGGGGCACCATGGATGTATATTAACCAGCAGTAATATGTAATCCATGCTTGCATGATTTAAATGTAGAATGCATGCTACCCTAGTCTTTGTATGTTAGGGACTTGCACCCATAGGATAGGTGTAAGAGCCATGCACCATGCCCCCTGTTTTCATGATAGGAAACCTCGGCCTATGCATGCGTCCTACTAGTTTATTTATTAAATTAAATGCTAGTGTATGTTAAATCGCATGCCTTAGATAATATTATAGGGAGGAGCCTTGCGAGGTCAACATTGAGACCCGTGTTAGGGTACTCCGTGTTCCTTGTTTGGTTGTCGGGATGTCCTGTATCGGGACCTCATGCTGCCCTCCCAAGGTTTCTAGTCCCATTAATATTATAAGTAATGTTATATAACTGGTATGATTATTAGCATATTTAGTGAATATTATAGGGGAGGGGCCTTGCGAGGACAGCGGTGAGACCCGGGTTAGGGTACTCCGTGTTCCTTGTTTGGTTGTCGGGGTATCCTATATCGGGAACTCACGCCGCCCTCCCGAGTTCTTTCCCCCAATGATATTACAACCTTGCTTTTATTGTACGTGTTCCCCGCATCTTGGTTATGCGCCCTGGAGGAACTCTGAAGAGTTCATGACATTAGAGTTGTAGAGATGTGTTGTCGGCGGATCCGAGTGGATCATATGCGTATGGATGGGCTGTTCTGTTTCCCTTCGTTGGATCCGTGTAGAGACTGCCCCAGCGTGATAAGGTCGTCCCTTTCGAGGGCTCCCATCAGTAGGCGCCTCCCGATATTTGTGACGGACTGCGCTGAAGTTATGGGTGAAGGCCAGCGGCCTACGGAGTGGAGGAGAGACTATCGGTGGACCAAGGGTGACCAACAGCCTAGTCAGTCCCAATATCCTATGTCACCCGTGGTAGGGTGAGGGTGAGGGTGTAGTGGGTTGGCGATGAGCGACCTACTGGATTTGTGATTGGATGATTATCAGTCCCAATAGCCTATGTCACCCATTGATGGGTGAGGGTGAGGGTGTGGTGGTTCGGCGAGGTACGAACCACTGGATTATGTTGTTATGCCACTTAGAGGCTGGATAAATAATGGAATTGTGGTAAATATTGTCTGTGATGCATGGGTTGTGCTGTTCACTGAGCGTGTGGCTCACCCCTCGCATATGTTTTTCCCCAGTGGTCACTGAGCCTGAGCTGGAGCCGGAGCAGCAGTTGGAGCTTTCCGAGGGATTCCTTCAGTAGCGGAGCAGCGCCACGTTCCGCGAGTACCAGAGGTTATCAGCATCCCTTCTTGACTGTATGTATTTTATTTCCGTGCTTGGCACGCGTCTGTGTATATTCAGTTGTATTGGTGTATATTGGCTCTCACAGGACAGATGATTGAGTATCGAGTCTGTAGTATGTTTATTTACAGATTCAGTCTTTTGCTTCCGCATTTGGTGTATATATCATGTCAGCCTCTTTGTTGTCTGTGTGTCATTCTGGTTGTTTGTGTATGATATATTATTGACCTCCTGTGTAGATTCTGATATTTTATATACACTTGCCGCGTCCCGGGGACGGCCGCCCTGGGGCGTGACAAAAAGTTGGTATCAGAGCCTGGTCCTGTCAGAGCCAATGGTCCTCTTTTCGTAGAGATGAGTCCTAGGATTGCTATATGAGTATTCTGATCCTAGTGTCTGGTTTTCTTAGGGTGCTGATATGCCTCCTCGCAGAGGACGGCGCGGACGAGGTCCCTCTCGGTCTTTGGAGGTTTCCGGACCTACCAGAGACGAGGATGCTACCGGAGAGCCCTTGACGCAGGAGCCTCCTGCTTGGGAGCGTGCTTTCGCTCGGTTGGCTGATTTGGTGGAGACACAGACGGATGTTGGCAGAGCAGGCTAGAGAGATTCAGGAGCTGAGGGCGACCGCGGGGCAGTTCCGCAGGTTCCTTTGGTGGCAGATCCGCCTGTGGTACCCGATGTACCCCCAGTTCCAGTGGCGATTCCGGCGGTAGGAGTCCAGGGTCCCCTGCAGAGGGAGGAGGAGCTAGAGGCGGCAGCGCGAGTGCAGCAGAGCGGCCTCAACGCCTTTCTGAAGCTCCACCCTCCCGAGTTCCATGGGCAGACGGCAGATCCTCTTGCGCCAGAGCGTTGGTTGAGGGAGGTGGACACGATCTTCGCGGCCATGCTTTGCACTGATCGCCAGCGAGTCCCCCTGGCCACCTTTATGCTGAAGGGTAACGCCGCCGACTGGTGGGCTACCCGAGTGGTGGACATCCCAGAGGGAGTGGAGCAGCTTTCTTGGGCGGGTTTCCGGAGGCATTTTCTGGACGAGTATTTCCCGTTCTCGACGCGCCAGATCGTGATGCGGGAGTTCGAGCAATTGACGCAGGGCTCCATGTCGGTTGCTGACTACTCTACGCGCTTTACGAGGCTGTCCAGATTTCGCTCCAGCGTTGGTGATGGACGAGGAGTCGAGGTGCCGTCGATTCGAGCTCGGTCTCAGCAGCGCTATCCGGGTGCACGTCACCGCCCACGCTTTCACGAGGTACTCCGACTTAGTGTCTCGGGCGAAGACCGTCGAGAGAGACCTCGGGATCCAGGTGCGGGCTCCGACCCCTTCTTCAGATCAGGGTCCTTCCGGGAGTCGGGACCAGGGGCAGCGCAAGAGGAAGAGGCCCCGCTTCGATCAGTCAGCGGCTGCCTCTCCTCCAGCTGATGCGGTGCCAGTGTGGGATCCAGCACCCATTGCAGCAGTGCCCATCCAGTCCAGGCGGCCGGAAAAGCGGCGCTGTTTCCATTGTCAGCGCATCGGGCATATCAGATACCATTGCCCTGATGCTGGCCGACCCCGAGTGCCACCTCAGCAGCCGCAGTTCTTACAGCAGCAGCAGCAGCTCAGCGTCAGCAGCAGCCAGTGCAGCCGGCGAGGCGTGCCCCTGCTCCTCAGCCGCGGTTGGTCCAGGGCAGAGTTGCAGCGCTTACGGCCGAGGAGGTGCAGCCTTCGGGTATCATGGTTCGAGGTATTATCTTGTGTTCCCAGCTCTCTAGTATATGGGTATATGTGTGGGTGTGTGTTGGTTGTGTTATGCAAGTGTGTGTATTGGTGAGTGAGTGTCAAGAGTGGTTGTTTGGGTTAAGGAAGCCGGGTTATAGCCGTCCTAGCAGAGAGTTCCCATCAGTAGGTACCACCGATGCAGTCGGAGGGGTACTGAATTTGGGAGTATGCTAGGTAGGGGCTACCCGGTAAGAGATTATTGAATGGTGCCGCGAGCGTGGAATCGCTCTCCCCTTCGTCGGATCCGCGTAGTACAGCCCCGGCGTTAGACAGGCTCCCGGTCAGAGGACCAGGCGAGCTACGGAGCGGGGAGAGGCTACCGGTGGACCAGGGGTAGAGAGCAGTCTAAGTCTCTCCCAAAGTCCCAAAATGTCTCCTTTTGGGAGTGAGGGTGTGGATGAGGCGAAGACGGGTCGCTCGTGACCCAAGTTCTGTTGGACCATTCCCAATGATGTTGGGTCCGGTCTTGTAGTGGATGTTGAAGGACATCGTTGGGTGATCATCTAGAGGTAGATGATCCGGAGGGGTTAGTAGTGTTCTTTAAAATGATGTCTTCTTCTAGTGTTCCTTTCTGGATTAAGGGGCCTTGTGAGGTCGGCGTTGGAACCCGGGCTAGGGTACTTCGTGTTCCTTGTTTGGTTGTCGGGGTATCCTATATCGGGATTTCATGGTGCCCTCCCGAGGTTTCTTTTTCCCAGGTAAGGGATGCCATGGAAGCATCAGATAGATGAGAGATCAAGTGCGAGTTTTGGTTAGAGGTTAAGGCCTTTTGGGCTGGGTGATTTCTGGTGAAGGCATATCTGTGGACCCGGGCAAGACGCTCGTCGCGTCAAATTGGCGCCGACCGTCGAACCCCGCAAGGATTCGGAGCTTCCCGAGTTTGGAGGGTTATTGCAGGAAGCTTGACGAGGGACTCTCGAAGATAGCTGTTCCTCTTAACCGCCTTACTCGGAAGGATGTCCGGTTCGAGTGGTCCCCATCTTGCGAGGAGAGCTTCCTGGAGTTCTATCGGAGGCTCACCTCAGCGCCAATTCTTACCTCTCCGTCTTGGAGTGGTGGGTTCGCAGTTGGGTAAAGGTGTGTCCGCGATCCTGCTCACGTCATCCCGTTCGAGCCGCTCGTCTCTGAGCCGGACAGTCATTCGTGGAGCAGTCGATTGAGATCATGGACCGCCGCGTGAGGAGGCTCTGCACCAAGACCGTCCAGTTGGTCGAGGTGCGATGGCAGCACCGTTCCGGTGTCGAGGACACTTGGGAGCTCAAGGATGCCAGGTGTGACGCGTATCCGCATCTTTTCCCCTCCTAGATGTTTTTGCATATTTTGAGGACAAAATTTCCTAAGGGGGGAAGAATGTTATATATGTGTCACTTTTAACCTGCTGGTAACCGTTGGAGCGTTCTGGCAGTTTTTCATTTTTTTTCGGTTTTCGATCGGAACCGCTAATTTTTGGACTGTTAGCTATCGTCCTGAGTTAGAGGACTCCGATTGGAAATCTAACTGCATATTTGGTGTCCTGGTGCCATTTTAGGCCTCTCACGAAAATTTCATCGAATTCCGGTAACGTTTCCGAAATTTCACAGTTCCGGGGCGTATCCGGGTTTTTAAGTCACTTGATATATAAAGGAAATCTAATTTTGAGTGAGCACTATTCATCATCCCTACCATTTGGATTTTCTCTCTCCCCTCTCTCCTTTTCTCACTTTTGAGCCCCCTAGACCCCTCAAACCCAAAAACCTAAAGCATAGGAAGTGTAGATCGGGTCCCGATCTACACCCCGGTGCTTTCAAATCCCGATTCCGGCGAGATTTGCCCCTCCGTCCCCCCTCTCTTCTCCTCTGTTTTGGACCATTTCGAGGGCCAAGATAGATCCGGGCGTTGGAAGCCCTTGGGAAGGTTTCGGTGCGCGGAGAGCATCCGGACTTCCCTTCCTCCCCTTGGTAAGCCTCTTTCTCTCTTTTTATGCTTAGATGTATGTTAGGAGGGTAGAGGTTGGGTGGTGGTCGGCGGCGGTGGGTGGCCGTCGGAGGGCTGTGGTGGTGGTCGGAGGCCATTGGTGGCCGGAGGTGGGTGGTAGAGGAGCTCGGGCAGGTGGGCTGGCAGTCCCAGGCAGCAGCACAGCAGCGCAGCAGGCTGGGCGCGGGCGTGCGCGCGGGCGTGCGCTCGGGGGGAGCTGGTGGCCAGCAGTGCGTGCGTGCTGGGCGTGCTGTGCGCGGGCGTGCTGGGCGTGCTGGGTAGGACTAGCTCGGGTAGGCTGGGAGCAGGTGCACCAGTTTGCCGGGCGCGAGCGCGTGCGCGCGGGCGTGCGCTCGGGGGGTGCAGGGGGAGGTGTGCGGAGCGGGATGGCTGCGGGTTGTGCGAGCAGGGCAGGCCGGCTGGGCAGGCCATGCTCGGGCAGCTGGCAGGGGGTGCTCGGGCATCAGGCGGGCAGTGGCTGGGCGTGCAAGGCGAACGGTGCTCGGGCCACTCGGCGACGCGCGCAGGCAGCGCGGGCAGCAGCGCGCGCAGGCTGGCAGGCGCGCTGGGCGCGTGCTGCGCGGGCGTGCGCGTGGGCGCTGGGTGAGGGTCCCGGGTGCTGGGCGCTGAGCGTCGGGTGCTGGGCCGCGGATACCGGGCGCTGGGCTGAGGCGCAGGCGTGCGCGCGGTGCAGTGGGTGCGAGCGGGTGGTGCCGCGTGGTGCGCGCGGGTAGAGGCTGGTAGGTGCGCGCGGAGTGCGCGCGGATAGGGGGCTGGAGGTGCGCGCGGGGTGCGCGCGGGGCGAGGCGCTGCGCGGGCGTGCGGGGTGCTCGCGGGCCAGCGCGAGGCGTGCGGGGTGTGCGCGGGCGGCTGCGCTGGGGCGCAGGGGGCGCGCGGTGCACCCGGGAGGTTCGGCGGCGCGTCCAGGCGGCGGGCGGGGGCCCGGCGGTGCGCGGGGTGCGTTGGCTGAGGCGCGGCCGTGCACCCGGGCGGTCGGGTGACCGTGCGGGTGGTTGCCGGCCGTGCGGGTGGTTGCCGGGGTGCTCGGGCTAGCGTGCGTGCGGGTCGTATGCACGTTTGCCCGAGTGTTGGTTGTTTGTTTGTGGGTTTTGTGAATTTTGATGTCTTTGGTAGTAGTTGTGGATTTTAACTCACCATATAAATGTCTGTCTTGCAGATCCTGACGGGCGGTCGCGCGACGACCCGAACTTCGGTGAGTGGGACAATCCAACCCAGTAGAGAGGGGTCATACGCATTTGGGCGTATACCGACCTCTCCTGGGGCACCATGGATGTATATTAACCAGCAGTAATATGTAATCCATGCTTGCATGATTTAAATGTAGAATGCATGCTACCCTAGTCTTTGTATGTTAGGGACTTGCACCCATAGGATAGGTGTAAGAGCCATGCACCATGCCCCCTGTTTTCATGATAGGAAACCTCGGCCTATGCATGCGTCCTACTAGTTTATTTATTAAATTAAATGCTAGTGTATGTTAAATCGCATGCCTTAGATAATATTATAGGGAGGAGCCTTGCGAGGTCAACATTGAGACCCGTGTTAGGGTACTCCGTGTTCCTTGTTTGGTTGTCGGGATGTCCTGTATCGGGACCTCATGCTGCCCTCCCAAGGTTTCTAGTCCCATTAATATTATAAGTAATGTTATATAACTGGTATGATTATTAGCATATTTAGTGAATATTATAGGGGAGGGGCCTTGCGAGGACAGCGGTGAGACCCGGGTTAGGGTACTCCGTGTTCCTTGTTTGGTTGTCGGGGTATCCTATATCGGGAACTCACGCCGCCCTCCCGAGTTCTTTCCCCCAATGATATTACAACCTTGCTTTTATTGTACGTGTTCCCCGCATCTTGGTTATGCGCCCTGGAGGAACTCTGAAGAGTTCATGACATTAGAGTTGTAGAGATGTGTTGTCGGCGGATCCGAGTGGATCATATGCGTATGGATGGGCTGTTCTGTTTCCCTTCGTTGGATCCGTGTAGAGACTGCCCCAGCGTGATAAGGTCGTCCCTTCCGAGGGCTCCCATCAGTAGGCGCCTCCCGATATTTGTGACGGACTGCGCTGAAGTTATGGGTGAAGGCCAGCGGCCTACGGAGTGGAGGAGAGACTATCGGTGGACCAAGGGTGACCAACAGCCTAGTCAGTCCCAATATCCTATGTCACCCGTGGTAGGGTGAGGGTGAGGGTGTAGTGGGTTGGCGATGAGCGACCTACTGGATTTGTGATTGGATGATTATCAGTCCCAATAGCCTATGTCACCCATTGATGGGTGAGGGTGAGGGTGTGGTGGTTCGGCGAGGTACGAACCACTGGATTATGTTGTTATGTCACTTAGAGGCTGGATAAATAATGGAATTGTGGTAAATATTGTCTGTGATGCATGGGTTGTGCTGTTCACTGAGCGTGTGGCTCACCCCTCGCATATATTTTCCCCAGTTGTCACTGAGCCTGAGCTGGAGCCGGAGCAGCAGTTGGAGCTTTCCGAGGGATTCCTTCAGTAGCGGAGCAGCGCTACGTTCCGCGAGTGCCAGAGGTTATCAGCATCCCTTCTTGACTGTATGTATTTTATTTCCGTGCTTGGCACGCGTTTGTATATATTCAGTTGTATTGGTGTATATTGGCTCTCACAGGACAGATGATTGAGTATCGAGTCTGTAGAATGTTTATTTACAGATTCAGTCTTTTGCTTCCGCATTTGGTGTATATATCATGTCAGCCCCTTTGTTGTCTGTGTGTCATTCTGGTTGTTTGTGTATGATATATTATTGACCTCCTGTGTAGATTCTGATATTTTATATACACTTGCCGCGTCCCGGGGACGGCCGCCCTGGGGCGTGACAAAAAGTTGGTATCAGAGCCTGGTCCTGTCAGAGCCAATAGTCCTCCTTTCGTAGAGATGAGTCCTAGGATTTCTATATGAGTATTCTGATCCTAGTGTCTGGTTTTCTTAGGGTGCTGATATGCGCGGATGAGGTCCCTCTCGGTCTTTGGAGGTTTCCGGACCTACCAGAGACGAGGATGCTACCGGAGAGCCCTTGACGCAGGAGCCTCCTGCTTGGGAGCGTGCTTTCGCTCGGTTGGCTGATTTGGTGGAGACACAGACAAGGATGCTGGCAGAGCAGGCCAGAGAGATTCAAGAGCTGAGGACGACTCACGAGGCAGTTCCGCAGGTTCCCTTGGTGGCAGATCCGCCTGTGGTACCCGATGTACCCCCAGTTCCAGTGGCGATTCCGGCGGTAGGAGTCCAGGGTCCCCTGCAGAGGGAGGAGGAGCTAGAGGCGGCAGCGCGAGTGCAGCAGAGCGGCCTCAACGCCTTTCTGAAGCTCCACCCTCCCGAGTTCCATGGGCAGACGGCAGATCCTCTTGCGCCAGAGCGTTGGTTGAGGGAGGTGGACACGATCTTCGCGGCCATGCTTTGCACTGATCGCCAGCGAGTCCCCCTCGCCACCTTTATGCTGAAGGGTGACGCCGCCGACTGGTGGGCTACCCGAGTGGTGGACATCCCAGAGGGAGTGGAGCAGCTTTCTTGGGCGGGTTTCCGGAGGTATTTTCTGGACGAGTATTTCCCGTTCTCGACGCGCCAGATCGTGATGCGGGAGTTCGAGCAGTTGACGCAGGGCTCCATGTCGGTTGCTGACTACTCTACGCGCTTTACGAGGCTGTCCAGATTCGCTCCAGCGTTGGTGATGGACGAGGAGTCGAGGTGCCGTCGATTCGAGCTCGGTCTCAGCAGCGCTATCCGGGTGCACGTCACCGCCCACGCTTTCACGAGGTACTCCGACTTAGTGTCTCGAGCGAAGACCGTCGAGAGAGACCTCGGGATCCAGGTGAGGGCTCCGACCCCTTCTGCAGATCAGGGTCCTTCCGGGAGTCAGGACCAGGGGCAGCGCAAGAGGAAGAGACCCCGCTTCGATCAGTCAGCGGCTGCCTCTCCTCCAGCAGATGCGGTGCCAGAGTGGGATCCAGCACCCATTGCGGCAGTGCCCATCCAGTCCAGGCAGCCGGAGAAGCGGCGCTGCTTCCATTGTCAGCGCATCGGGCATATCAGATACCATTGCCCTGATGCTGGCCGACCCCGCGTGCCACCTCAGCAGCCGCAGTTCTTACAGCAGCAGCAGCAGCTTCCGCGTCAGCAGCAGCCAGAGCAGCCGGCGAGGCGTGCTCCTGCTCCTCAGCCGCGGTTGGTCCAGGGCAGAGTTGCAGCGCTTACGGCCGAGGAGGTGCAGCCTTCGGGTATCATGGTTCGAGGTATTATCTTGTGTTCCCAGCTCTCTAGTATAAGGATAGGTGTGTGTGTTGGTGGTTATTATGCAAGTGTGTGTATCTGGATGAGTGAGTGTCAAGAGTGGTTGTTTGGGTTAAGGAAGCCGGGTTATAGCCGTCCTAGCAGAGAGTTCCCATCAGTAGGTACCACCGATGCAGTCGGAGGGGTACTGAATTTGGGAGTATGCTAGGTAGGGGCTACCCGGTAAGAGATTATTGAATGGTGCCGCGAGCGTGGAATCGCTCTCCCCTTCGTCGGATCCGCGTAGTACAGCCCCGGCGTTAGACAGGCTCCCGGTCAGAGGACCAGGCGAGCTACGGAGCGGGGAGAGGCTACCGGTGGACCAGGGGTAGAGAGCAGTCTAAGTCTCTCCCAAAGTCCCAAAATGTCTCCTTTTGGGAGTGAGGGTGTGGATGAGGCGAAGACGGGTCGCTCGTGACCCAAGTTCTGTTGGACCATTCCCAATGATGTTGGGTCCGGTCTTGTAGTGGATGTTGAAGGACATCGTTGGGTGATCATCTAGAGGTAGATGATCCGGAGGGGTTAGTAGTGTTCTTTAAAATGATGTCTTCTTCCAGTGTTCCTTTCTGGATTAAGGGGCCTTGTGAGGTCGGCGTTGGAACCCGGGCTAGGGTACTTCGTGTTCCTTGTTTGGTTGTCGGGGTATCCTATATCGGGATTTCATGGTGCCCTCCCGAGGTTTCTTTTCCCAGGTAAGGGATGCCATGGAAGCATCAGATAGATGAGAGATCAAGTGCGAGTTTTGGTTAGAGGTTAAGGCCTTTTGGGCTGGGTGATTTCTGGTGAAGGCATATCTGTGGACCCGGGCAAGACGCTCGTCGCGTCAAATTGGCGCCGACCGTCGAACCCCGCAAGGATTCGGAGCTTCCCGAGTTGGAGGGTTATTGCAGGAAGCTTGACGAGGGACTCTCGAAGATAGCTGTTCCTCTTAACCGCCTTACTCGGAAGGATGTCCGGTTCGAGTGGTCCCCTTCTTGCGAGGAGAGCTTCCTGGAGTTTACTCGGAGGCTCACCTCAGCGCCAATTCTTACCTCTCCGTCTTGGAGTGGTGGGTTCGCAGTTGGGTAAAGGTGTGTCCGCGATCCTGCTCACGTCATCCCGTTCGAGCCGCTCGTCTCTGAGCCGGACAGTCATTCGTGGAGCAGTCGATTGAGATCATGGACCGCCGCGTGAGGAGGCTCTGCACCAAGACCGTCCAGTTGGTCGAGGTGCGATGGCAGCACCGTTCCGGTGTCGAGGACACTTGGGAGCTCAAGGATGCCAGGTGTGACGCGTATCCGCATCTTTTCCCCTCCTAGATGTTTTTGCATATTTTGAGGACAAAATTTCCTAAGGGGGGAAGAATGTTATATATGTGTCACTTTTAACCTGCTGGTAACCGTTGGAGCGTTCTGGCAGTTTTTCAATTTTTTTCGGTTTTCGATCGGAACCGCTAATTTTTGGACTGTTAGCTATCGTCCTGAGTTAGAGGACTCCGATTGGAAATCTAACTGCATATTTGGTGTCCTGGTGCCATTTTAGGCCTCTCACGAAAATTTCATCGAATTCCGGTAACGTTTCCAAAGTTTCACAGTTCCGGGGCGTATCCGGGTTTTTAAGTCACTCGCTATATAAATGGAATCTAATTTTTGAGTGACACTATTCATCATCCCTACCATTTGGATTTTCTCTCTCCCCTCTCTCCTTTTCTCACTTTTGAGCCCCCTAGACCCCTCAAACCTAAAAACCTAAAGCATAGGAAGTGTAGATCGGGTCCCGATCTACACCCCGGTGCTTTCAAATCCGATTCCGGCGAGATTAGCCCCTCCGTCCCCCCTCTCTTCTCCTCTGTTTTGGACCATTTCGAGGGCCAAGATAGATCCGGGCGTTGGAAGCCCTTGGGGAAAGGTTTCGGTGCGCGGGGAGCGTCCGGACTTCCCTTCCTCCCCTTGGTAATCCTCTTTTCTCTCTTTCTTATGCTTAGATGTATGTTAGGAGGGTGAGAGGTTGGGTGGTGGTCGGCGGCGGTGGGTGGCCGTCGGAGGGCTGTGGTGGTGGTCGGAGGCCTTGTGGTGGCCGGAGGTGGGTGGTAGAGGAGCTCGGGCAGGTGGGCTGGCAGTCCCGGGCAGCAGGCAGCACCGGCAGCAGCACAGCGCAGCAGGCTGGCGCGCGTGGGCGGCGCGTGCGTGCGCGCGGGTGCGCACGGGCGTGCGCTCGGGGGAGCTGGTGGCCAGCAGTGCGTGCGTGCTGGGCGTGCTGTGCGCTGGGCGTGCTGGGTAGGACTAGCTCGGGTAGGCTGGGAGCAGGTGCACCAGTTTGCCGGCGCGCGAGCGCGCGCGGGCGTGCGCTCGGGGGGTGCAGGGGGAGGTGTGCGGAGCGGGATGGCTGCGGGTTGTGCGAGCAGGGCAGGCAGGCCATGCTCGGGCAGCTGGCAGGGGGTGCTCGGGCATCAGGCGGGCAGTGGCTGGGCGTGCAAGGCGAACGGTGCTCGGGCCACTCGGCGACGCGCGCAGGCAGGCAGCGCGGGCAGCAGCGCGCGCAGGCAGGCAGGGCAGCGCGGGCGTGCGCGCGGGCGTGCGCGCGGGTGGAGCTGGAGTGTGCGGGTGCTGCGTGCTGGGCGCCGTGCGAGGGCGTGCGCGCGGAGCGCTGCGCAGAGGCGCAGGGCGTGCTGCGCGCGCGGAGCCGCGTGCGGGTACTGCGCGCAGGAGCGTGCAGGTGCTGCGGCAGGAGGTGCGGGGGCGTGAGCGCAGAGCGCTCCGCAGAGGCGCAGGGCGTGCTGTGCGCGCGCGGTGGGGCGAGCTGGTGGTGCGCGCGGGATGCTACGATGGGGCGCTAGGCGTGCGGGTGTGCGCGCGGGTTGCTGCGCTGGGGCGCAGTGAGGGCGCGCGGTGCACCGGGGGGGCTCGGCAGAGTGTCCGGGCGGCGGGCGGGGGGCCGGCTGTCCACTGGGCGCGCGGGCCGAGGCTCAACTGTGCGCCCGGGGCGGGTGGCCGTGCGTACGGCTGCCCGGGGGTTCGAGTGAGTCGGGGTGCTCGGGCTCGCGTGCGTACGGGCCGTATGTACGTTTGCCCGAGTGTTGGTTGTATTTTTATGAGTTTTGTGAATTTTGATGTCTTTGGTAGTATTTGTGTATTTTACTCACCGAATTGATTACCCTATTTTGCAGATCTTGACGGACGGTCGCGCGACGACCCGGTATTCGGTGAGTGGGACAATCCAACCCAGTAGGGAGGCGCTATATGCACTTGGGCGTATACCGACCTCTCCTGGGGCACCATGGATGTATATTAACCAGCAGTAATATGTAATCCATGCTTGCATGATTTAAATGTAGAATGCATGCTACCCTAGTCTTTGTATGTTAGGGACTTGCACCCATAGGATAGGTGTAAGAGCCATGCACCATGCCCCCTGTTTTCATGATAGGAAACCTCGGCCTATGCATGCGTCCTACTAGTTTATTTATTAAATTAAATGCTAGTGTATGTTAATTCGCATGCCTTAGATAATATTATAGGGAGGAGCCTTGCGAGGTCAACATTGAGACCCGTGTTAGGGTACTCCGTGTTCCTTGTTTGGTTGTCGGGATGTCCTGTATCGGGACCTCATGCTGCCCTCCCAAGGTTTCTAGTCCCATTAATATTATAAGTAATGTTATATAACTGGTATGATTATTAGCATATTTAGTGAATATTATAGGGGAGGGGCCTTGCGAGGACAGCGGTGAGACCCGGGTTAGGGTACTCCGTGTTCCTTGTTTGGTTGTCGGGGTATCCTATATCGGGAACTCACGCCGCCCTCCCGAGTTCTTTCCCCCAATGATATTACAACCTTGCTTTTATTATACATGTTTCCCCGCATCTTGGTTATGCGCCCTGGAGGAACTCTGAAGAGTTCATGACATTTGAGTTGTAGAGATGTGTTGTCGGCGGATCCGAGTGGATCATATGCGTATGGATAGGCTGTTCTGTTTCCCTTCGTTGGATCCGTGTAGAGACTGCCCCAGCGTGATAAGGTCGTCCCTTCCGAGGGCTCCCATCAGTAGGCGCCTCCCGATATTTGTGACGGACTGCGCTGAAGTTGTGGGAGTAGGCCAGCGGCCTACGGAGTGGAGGAGAGACTATCGGTGGACCAAGGGTGACCAACAGCCTAGTCAGTCCCAATATCCTATGTCACCCGTGGTAGGGTGAGGGTGAGGGTGTAGTGGGTTGGCGATGAGCGACCTACTGGATTTGTGATTGGATGATTATCAGTCCCAATAGCCTATGTCACCCATTGATGGGTGAGGGTGAGGGTGTGGTGGTTCGGCGAGATACGACCCACTGGATTGTTTAGTTCTGCCACGTTGAGGCTTGATAAATGATTGAATTGTGGTTAATATAAACTGTGATGCATGGGTTGTGCTATTCACTGAGCGTGTGGCTCACCCCTCGCATATATTTTCTCCAGTGTTATCTGAGTCGGATCTAGAGCCGGAGCAGCAGTTGGAGCTTTCCGAGGGATTCCTTCAGTAGCGGAGCAGCGCTACGTTCCGCGAGTGCCAGAGGCTATCAGCATCCCTTCTTGACTGTATGTATTTTATTTCCGTGCTTGGCACGCGTCTGTATATATTCAGTTGTATTGGTGTATATTGGCTCTCACAGGACAGATGATTGAGTATCGAGTCTGTAGTATGTTTATTTACAGATTCAGTCTTTTGCTTCCGCATTTGGTGTATATATCATGTCAGCCTCCTTGTTGTCTGTGTGTCATTCTGGTTGTTTGTGTATGATATATTATTGACCTCCTGTGTAGATTCTGATATTTTATATACACTTGCCGCGTCCCGGGGACGGCCGCCCTGGGGCGTGACAAAAGTTGGTATCAGAGCCTGGTCCTGTCAGAGCCAATTGTCTTCTTTTTCGTAGAGATGAGTCCTAGGATTTCTATATGAGTATTCTGATCCTAGTGTCTGGTTTTCTTAGGTTGCTGATATGCCTCCTCGCAGAGGACGGCGCGGACATGGTCCCTCTCGACCTTTGGAGGTTTCCGGACCTACCAGAGGCGAGGATGCTACTGGAGAGTCCACGGCTGTGAGGCCCGGATCGGCGCAGGAGCCTCCTGCATGGGAGCGTGCGTTCGCTCGGATAGCGGATTTGGTGGAGACTCAGACAAGGGCACTGGAGGCCCAGACCAGAGTGTTGGCAGAGCAGGCTAGAGAGATTCAGGAGCTGAGGGCGGCCCGTGATGCAGTTCCACAGGTCCCCTTGGTGGCAGATCCACCTGTGGTACCCGACGTACCCCCAGTCCCTGTGGTGATTCCGGCGGTGAGAGTTCAGGATTGCCAGGAGAGGGAGGTGGAGCTAGAGGCTGCAGCGCGAGTGCAGCAGAGTGGCCTCGCTGCCTTTCTGAAGCTCCACCCTCCGGAGTTCTATGGCCAGACGGCGGATCCCCTTGCCCCAGAGCGTTGGTTGATGGAGGTGGATACGATCTTCTCGACCATGCTTTGCACCGATCGCCAGCGAGTCTCCCTGGCCACCTTTATGCTGAAGGGTAGCGCTGCCGACTGGTGGGCTACCCGAACAGTGGACATCCCCGAGGGATTGGAGCAGCTTTCATGGGCGGGATTCCGGAGGTATTTCTTGGAGGAGTATTTCCCGTTCTCGACGCGGCAGATCGTGATGCAGGAGTTTGAGCAGTTGACGCAGGACTCCATGTCTGTCGCCGACTACTCCACGCGCTTCACGAGGCTTTCCAGGTTCGCCCCAGCCTTGGTGATGGATGAGGAGACGCGGTGCCGTCGTTTCGAGCTTGGTCTCTGCAGCGCCATTCGGGTGCATGTCTCCTCCCAGGCTTTCTCGAGGTTCTCGGACTTGGTGTCTCAGGCGAAGACAGTCGATCGAGACCTCGGGATCCTCGTGAGGGTTCCGACCCCTTCTGCAGATCAGAGTCCTCCCAGGAGCCAGGACCAGGGACAGCGCAAGAAGAAGAGGCCCCGCTTTGATCAGTTAGCGGCTGCCTCTCCTCCAGCAGATGTGGTGCCAGTGCGAGGTTCAGCACCCATTGCGGTGGTGCCAATCCAGGCCAGGCGACCGGAGACGTGGCGCTGCTACCACTCTCAGCGCATCTGGCATAACTCGTATAATTGCCCAGATGCTGGCCGACCCCGCGTGCAGCCTCAGCAGCAGCAGCAGCAGCAGCCACAGGGTGGTTGTGTTTACCAGTGGAGGCAGCCAGTGCAGCCGGCGAGGCGTGCCCCTGCTCCTCAGCCGCAGTTTGTTCAGGGCAGAGTTGCAGCACTTTCGGCCGAGGAGGCGCAGGTTCCGGGTATCATGGTCCGAGGTATTGTTTTGTTTTCCCAGCTCCCTATAAATATGAGTGTGTTGGTTGCTGTTATGCATATGTGTGTTATCTCGTTAAGCGGGTATCGAAAGTGGTTGTTCGAGTTGAGGAGGCCGGGTTGTAGCTGTCCTGGCAGAGGGTTCCCATCCGTAGGTACCACCGATGCAGTCGGAGGGGTACTGATCGTGGGAGTATGCCAGGTAGGGGCTACCCGGAAGAAGATTAATGAATGATGTCGCGAGCGTGGAATCGTTCTCCCCTTCGTTGGATCCGTGTAGTACAGCCCCGGCGTTAGACAGGCTATCCTGACAGAGAGCTCCCATCAGTAGGCACCTCCTGATTTGGTTTCGGACTGTGCTGAATCGTGGGAGTAGACCAGGTAAGCTACGGAGCGGGGAGAGGCTACCGGTGGACCAGGGGGTAGAACAGTCTAAGTCTCTCCCAAAGTCCCAAAATGTCTCCTTTCGGGAGTGAGGGTGTGGATGAGGCGAAGACGGGTCGCCTCGTGACCCATTGTTGTTCGACCGTTCCCAAGGATGTTGGGTCCGGTCTTGTGATGGATGTTGAAGGATATCGATGGGTGATTGTCTAGATGTAGATGATCCAGTGGGGTTGGTAGTGTTCTTTAAGGGTGATGTCTTCTTCTAGTGTTCTTTTTCTGGTTTAAGGGGCCGTGTGAGGTCAGCGTTGAGACCCGGGCTAGGGTACTCCGTGTTCCTTGTTTGGTTGTCGGGGTATCCTATATCGGGACCTCATGGTGCCCTCCCGAGGTTTCTTTTCCCAGTCAAGGAATACCCTGGAAGCATCAGCTGATGGTGGAATAAGTGCGAGTTTTGGTTGGAGCGTATGGTTTTTCTGGGCCACGTGATTTTCTGGCGAGGGCATATCTGTGGACCCGGATAAGATGCTCGCCGTGTCAAATTGGCGTTGACCGTCGAACCCTGCAGAGATTCGGAGCTTCCTGGGCTTGGCGGGTTATTGCGGGAGGTTTGTCGAGGGTTCTCGAAGATAGCTGTACCTCCTAACCGCCTCGCTCGGAAGGATGTCCGGTTCGAATGGTCCCCGTCTTGCGAGGAGAGCTTCCTGGAGTTTAAGCGAAGGCTCACCTCAGCGCCAGTTCTTACCCTTCCGTCTGGGAGGGGTGGGTTCGCAGTTTGCTCCGAGGCATCGCGGTTGGGTGTGGGTTGTGTCCACGATCCTGCTCACGTCATCCCGTTCGAGCCGCTCGTCTTCGAGCCGGACTTGTCATTCGTCGAGCAGCTGATTTAGATCATGGACCGCCGCGAGAAGAGGCTCCGCACCAAGACCGTCCATCTGGTCAAGGTGCGATGGCTGCACCGTTCCGGTGCCGAGGCCCCTTGAGAGCTCGAGGACGCCTTGCGTGACGCGTATCCGCATCTCTTCCCTTCCTAGATGTTTTTGTATTATTTTGAGGACAAAATTTCCTAAGGGGGGAAGAATGTTATATATGTGTCACTTTTAACCTTCTGGTAACCATTGGGACATTCTGGCAGTTTTTCGTTTTTTTTTCGTTTTTCGATCGGAACCGCTAAAATTTTGGTCTTTTAGCTATCACCCTGAGTTTGAGGGCTCCGATTGAAAATCTAACTGCATATTATGTGTCCTGGTGCCATTCCAAGCCACTCACAAAATTTCATCGGATTCCGGTAACGTTTCAGAATTTCACAGTTCCGAAGCGTATCCGGGTTTTGACCGAGCGAGAAGTCATTGGGAGACTTGACTTGGTCAAAGTGGGCCCATGACTTGGTCAAATGAGTTTGGCTTTTTGTGTGGTTGGGTTGACTAGGGTCAAACCTAGCTTAAACCTAATTAAACCTAGCCTAATCCTAGTTTAACCTAATCTAAGTGGGGGTTGACTTATAAGTGAATCTAAAAATATCTCCCCCCACTATTCATCATCTTCTCCACCAAGATTTCTCTCTCCTCCTCTCTTTAAATCCTTGTTTTGACCTAGCTAAGGTGGTTGAAACCAAAAACCCTAAGAAGAGAAAAGATAGGTGAGCTCCCGATCTACCTTCCGGTGGTCTCGGATTCGAGTTCCCACATGCGTGACCCCTTCTCATGCCCTCTTTTCTCCTCTGATTTCAGCTGTTTTTAGGGCTGAAGGAGACCTTGGTGGTGGTGGCCTTGGAGGAGGTGTTTCGGTGCGCGAAGAGCAACCGATCTTCCCTTCCTTCCTTTCCTTCCTTGGGTGAGGATTCCTTTCCTTCCTTTCTTGTTTAGATGATTGTTAGGAGGGTGTTTTTGAGTAGGGGTGGCTGTGGGTGGCGGTGGGTGGCCGTTGGTGGCAGTCGGTGGCGGTTGGTGGCCATGGGTGGCCGTCGGGGAGGTGGTAGGGCTGTCCCGGGTTGGCTGGCAGGCAGGCAGGGCAGCGCGGGCGTGCGCACAGGCATGCACGCGGGTGGAGAAGGAGCGTGTGGGTGTTGCGTGCTGGGCACCGTGCGAAGGCGTGCGCACGGAGCCGCGTGCGGGTGCTGCGCGCAGGGCGCCGTGCGGGGGCGTGCGCGCGGAGCGCTGCGCAGAGGCGCAGGGCGTGCTGTGCGCGCGCGGTGGGGCGAGCTGGTGGTGCGCGCGGGATGCTGCGATGGGGCGCTAAGCGTGCGGGTGTCCGTGCGGGTTGCTGCGCTGGGGCGCAGTAAGCGCGCGGTGCACCGGGGGGCTCGGCAGAGTGTCCGGGCGGGGGGCTCGGCTGTGCGCCCAGGGCGGGTGGCCGTGCGTACGGCTGCCCGGCGGTTCAGGAGTGAGTCAGGGTGCTCGGGCTAGCGTGCGTACGGGCCGTATGTACGTTTGCCCGAGTGTTGGGTATTTTTAGCGTATTTTGGGTTTATTTGTGTATTTTACTCACCGATTTGAGTACCCTATTTTGCAGATCTTGACGGACGGTCGCGCGACGACCCGGTTATTGGTGAGTGGTACAATCCAACCCAGTAGGGAGGCGCTATATGCACTTGGGCGTATACCGTCCTCCCCTGGGGCACCATGGTTAATATTAACTTGTGTAATATGAAATCTATGCAAGCATGATTAATATGTAGTATGCATGCTACCCTAGACCGTGTATGTTAGGGACTTGCACCCTCAGGATATGTGTAAGAGCCATGCATCCTGTTACCTTGTTCTCATGCTAGGAAGCCTCGACCATGCATGTGTCCTACTAGTTTAATTTATTAAATTAAATGCTAGCATATGATTATTAGCATGTCTTAGATAATATTATAGGGAGGGGCCTTGCGAGGTCAACATTGAGACCCGGGCTAGGGTACTCCGTGTTCCTTGTTTGGTTGTCGGGATGTCCTATATCGGGACCTCATGCTGCCCTTCCAAGGTTTCTTTTCCCAATAATATTATAACCTTGTTATTATCATATATGTTCCCCGCATCTTGGTTATGCGCCCTGGAGGAATTCTGAAGAATTCATGACATTAGAGTTGTTGAGATGTGTTGTCGGCGGATCCGAGTGGATCATATGCGTATGGATAGGCTGTTCTGTTCCCTTCGTTGGATCTGTGTAGAGACTGCCCCAGCGTTAGAAAGGCCGTCCCGTGAGAGGGCTCCCATCAGTAGGCACCTCCTGATTTGGGACGGACTGTGCTGAATGTGGGAGTGGCCAAGCGGCTACGGAGTGGAGGAGAGACTATCGGTGGACCAAGGGTGACCAACAGCCTAGTCAGTCCCAATATCCTATGTCACCATATTGAGGGGTGAGGGTGAGGGTGTGGTGGGTCGGCGATGTAGCGACCCACTGGATTTGTGTAGTAGCCAGTCCCAATATCCTATGTCACCATATTGAGGGGTGAGGGTGAGCGTGTAGTGGGTCGGCGAGATAGCGACCCACTGGATTGTTTAGTTCCTGCCACTTTGAGGCTTTACTGATTAATTGTGGTTAATATAAATTGTGATGCATGGGTTGTGCTATTCATTGAGCGTGTGGCTCACCCCTCGCATAATTATTATCTCCAGTGTTATCTTAGTCGGATCTAGAGGAGGAGCTCCCCGAGTGACTTCATCAGTAGCGAAGCAGCGCCACGTCCCGCGAGTTTTAGAGGCTATCAGCATCCCTTTTGATTGTATGTATTATATGCCGTGTTTGGGCACGCGTTTGTATTATATTTGGATGTCGTTGTATATATTGGCTCTCACAAGACAATTGATTATGTATCGAGTCTGTAATATGTCTTTGAATTACAGATTCAGTCTTTAGCTTCCGCTATTTGTGTATATATCATGTCAGCCTCATTGTTGTCAGTGTTGTTATTGTTTATGTTGTTGAGGGTATATTATTGACCTCCTATATAGACTGCTGATATCATATATACACTTGCCGCGTTCCGGGGACGGCCGCCCTGGGGCGTGACACCAACAGTCGACCCCGCACCAGCTCCTCACCGCAATCCACCCGTGATCGTCGTCCCCCTCAGAGGCTAAGTATAATTGTGCCTGACTCATTTTCTTCCCATTTTCAGAGCTTTCTTGCAACCGTTTCATCTCATTGGGAGCTCTAGTCATATCGTGAGGCAGTTGGTATTCTTGAATGGGAGAATGCTATGGTAGAGGAAATTGGTGCGTTACAACACAGTCATATTTGGGATCTTGTCCCTCTTCCTACGGGTAAGGTTCCCATTGACTGTAAGTTGGTCTACAAGATCAAGACTCACTCTGATGGTTTGATTGAGCATCACAAGGCTCGGTTGGTTGCCCGTGGATTCACTCAGCAGCATGGTATTGATTATGATGAGACATTTGCTCCTGTAGCGAAGATGACGACTGTTCACACTTTGATTTCTATTGCTTCTGTTCGTCAGTGGCCCATTTATTAGCTTGATGTCAAGAATGCCTTTCTTCATGGTGATTTATCGGAGGAGGTTTACATGACTCCTCCTTCAGGCTTTCCTCATCCATCTGGTCACGTATGTCATCTTCGTCGCGGTCTCTATGGTCTCAAGCAGGCTCCTCGAGCTTGGTTTGCTCGATTCACTGATGCTATTTGTGCTGCTGGGTTTGTTCCGAGTTCTTCTGATCCAGCTTTATTTGTTCACACATCCGGTCCTCATCGTACTATCCTGCTGCTTTATGTCGATGACATGATCATCACCGGCGATGATTACAGTCTGTCAAGCAACATCTTTAGCATCAATTTGAGATGAAAGATCTTGGCAAACTTCGATATCTTCTAGGTTTGGAAGTTGCGTCTGCTCTGCGTGGTTATCTTCTCTCCCAACGCAAGTATACTGCTGACTTGATCGACCGTGCATATCTGACTGATGATTGCATTTCTCCTACTCCTATTGAGATTCATGCTAAGCTCCGACCTGACGATAGAGAACCTCTTTCTGATGTTACTCGTTATAGACAGCTTGTTGGGAGCCTCATATATCTCACTATCACTCGTCCTGACATTGCCTATGCTGTGCATATTGTCAGTCAGTTCGTCGCTGCCCCTCGTATTGTTTATTATGCAGCAGTTCTTTGGATTATACGCTATCTATGTGGCACCATATCTCGTGCTCTATTGTTACCGTCTTCTACTCTTAAACTTTGCGCTTATACTGATGCTGATTGGGCAGGAGATGTCACAGATCGAAAATCCACGACTAATATCTGTGTGTTTCTTGGTGACTCTCTTATATCTTGGAAGGCTAAGAAACAGGACATTGTTTCTCGTTCGAGTGCTGAGGCTGAATATCGTACTATGGCGTCTGCTACTGTTGAGGCTGTTTGGCTTCGGCGCCTCCTCTCTAACATGGGTGTCATTCTATCTGCGTCTACTCCTCTATATTGTGACAACATGAGCGCCATTCAGATTGTTAGCAATCCAATTTTTCATGCACGTACGAAGCACATTGAGATCGATTGTCACTTCGTCCATCATCATTTTGTTGCAGACACTATATCACTCCTATATATTCCTTCTTCTCTTCAGTTGTATGACTTTTTCACAAAATTCCATACACTTTAGCAGCATGGTTTCTTGCTGAGCAAACTCTCGGTGTATTATCCACCATGAGTTTGAGGGGGGGTGTTAAATGTGTATATATGTTAGGGTTAAGGGTATATTAGTCTTTTCCTCTTTTCCCTTTTTGTACTAAAAATATTGGGTATAAACCCTAATAATATTTTTGTTCATTCTCTTCAATTCATGATTCTAACACAGACCACCACATCCGAACCCGGCCCTCCCACCTCCAGAGTGAGAATAGACTCTCACACCGAGTCAAACTCCCGAGGCCAGCAAGGGGGCTTAGACCAACAAGCATTAGAAATGAGACGGCTGACCGAGGTGGTCTGAGGGGGCCCCAAGAAGAGAGAGGTACCATGCAGATGCTCCTTTAGTCCCCTGCCTTCTAGCCATGGATCAAACCAAACATTGATGTTTTTCCCATCAAATATAAGGATACGGACCTTAATTTGAACCCAGTCACAAGATTGCAAAATCTTCTTCCAAGAGGAGGAACATGATTGAGTGATGCAGTGTTGTATTGAATTTTATTTTGTTTTTCTTTTTTTGGTAGATAAATACTGAGCTCATGACCTCTTGATTGCAAATTCTCTTGTCAGTGAGCTACAGATCAATCCCTGTTGCATTAATTTATTAGATTAGGAAACAAAGTTTCCAAGAGTTTTGGATAACCAACTTAATAGGCAAATATTGGGGTTATTATCACAGCATTACCAGGACATTGGACTTCTTTTTACTCTTTTTAGAGTCAGCAGCTTGTTGAGGTTTCTGTCACCAATCCTGACAGAGGTATAAAAGGAAAAACTCACTTATACTATATTTTTCACATTTATTAGACAAAATAATGACTCGTTAATCACTTGTGATCCCTGGTTTAATAGGCTGTCCCAAGTCATGTTAATTATGTACAGAACTTCAATTATGGACTTTTCATTGGTCTTTTTTTAATTTTTTTAGTAATTGTTGAAATTAATGAAGGGCAACTGGACTGAAGAAATTTACAAAAAAGTGAAGTGAAGAGCCAAATTGTTTTGAAATTTAGTGAAGTGGTCATAAACAAAAGGGGAAAAGAAAAAGAAAAAGAAAGCTGGCTAACTAACACTCACCATAACACACTTTTGTTGACCAAAATTTTATTAATGAAAACAACTAGAACGCATGATCTGCTGACCTTGGCTGGAGAAACATGAAAAATGCATGAACTAACATCTTCTGGCTCCAATCCAGAATGACTTGTTCAGCAATCAGTACATGATACAATCCACTCAACATTGACAACATACAATGCAAAAAGAAGCTCTTAAGACATGTTTCTAGGATAACGTCTTGAGCAGATTATTCTCAAGACATTTCAAAAGGATAATGACACAATTGTTCAAAGAATATTACGAGGACATGAAAAATGAGGGCTCATCTGGGAGTGGTAATGTAGAGGTGGATACTGGAGCTGTTCAAATTGAGATAAGGCCAGCAAATGGTTTCTTTCCAACCATGGACCGAGATTTTGCACGCATGGTAAGCATGAATCTTAACTCCTAGAGTTAATGTGTTTTATTGCTTCACAATGTTCATATCTTTATTCATTTGGAGGTTCTTGCATAGTTGGTAGCAGAGATGTTTGGCACATTCTTGCTCTTGTTCGCAGCCAGTGGAATTTTAGCTGCCGCAAGGCTAAGCAATGGTAGGGTGGGCCTCATGGAGTACGCACTTACTGGCGGCTTCTCAATAATAGTAATTATGTTCTGCATAGGGTACATATCAGGTGCACATATCAACCCATCTATCACCATAGCCTTAGCAACAGTTGGCCAATTCCCCTGGTGCAAGGTACGTTCCTTCAGGCATTATTTAGCAAATTGTAGATGCTCAAGAGTTTTATGTTCTGTTATGTTGATTCTAGGTTCCTTTTTATGTCGGAGTACAATTGGGAGCATCTGTATTGGCAGCGTATGTTGGGAAGATCGTCTATGACATGCCCTGTGACCTTGCAGTCACTGAACCGCTTGGTGGGATCATGAGAGCCTTCATAGCAGAGTTCATAGCTACCTTGTTCATTATGTTCCTTGTATCAGCAATAATAAGCAATATACATTCAGTAAGAATTTTTTCTTTCATGAGCTAATTAAATAGATCGGTCACTGTGGACATTGCACTTTTTTCTTTGTTTTAGCTCACAGAGTTTTATTTGGAGACCACAAGATTCCACTTACCAACAATTTTCAGTAACTTAGATGTTAATCTATTATCATCTTCTTAAGTAGGCAGCAGCAGATCTTATATGATATACCTTTTAACATAAAAATCATGTTGCCCAAATTGAATAGAATGGCTTCATCATTTCAGTTTTATTGATTTCAGATTGGATGGTCATCAGCCTTTGGATTTGGAGCGGCTGTTTCACTTGCAGTTCTCATAACTGGGTATGTTTCAGAATATGTAGAAAGAAATTTTTTTCAAAATTTAATATGGTAAAAGTTATCAATAGATGGTCCTAAATGTATGACTCTAAGTGAAAAACTCAATATTATCCATGCATGAGTTTGGGGAGCGATTTCCATGTCATGATACAATATTTGATTCTGTTCCCATAACTAGGCCAAACCTTTTATTTTCGTTATTTTTTAGCTAAACTAACCAAATAGTCAGTTGATCTTGCATATCTAGCACTTCAACTTTTTTTCTCAGATTTTATGATTTTTAACCATCTTTTTTTTTTTATTATTTGCAATTTAGGCCTGTGTCAGGGGGTTCCCTGAACCCAGCCAGGTCATTCGGGCCTGCGATAATATCAGAAAGATTTGAAGACCTGTGGTTGTATTTCGTCGCGCCTACTGTAGGATCCATTGTGGGGGCATTTCTCTTCAGATTATTGCAATTAGAACAACAAACGTTCTACTCTCTCTCAGCCAACAGTTCTCCAACCGCCCAATCAGTTAGTGAATTAAGAGCATGAAGATGATGAAAAGGAAAATAAAGCATATTTATCTGCTCAAAATTAAAGTCGTGCATGTTTAGCCCAAAAAAACCACATTCAAGGCAATAATATCTATGTTTCAAATATAATTCTTAGGTCTTGGTTTTGGTGTTCGATTTTTCCTGTAACAATACTGGAGGAAGAAGTAACTTATGTGCGTTCCCTGAGTCTTGATTTTAACTTATGGGCAATAATACAAAGTAGCCATGTAAAGTGAACTCATCAAACACGGTCAAAAAATACACATGTTTAATTGTTATTACAAGATAATATTAAAAATTACATTGAGTTTAGATATAACAATTTTATATTAAAAATAATAATACATATTAAATTAATTCTTATAGTAGTATATATTATTAACTTACAAATCTTAGTATTACTAAAATTAAAATATATTACGTAATAACAATTGTATGACCATTGTATTAATATAACATAATAATGACTGCTAAAATATAATAATTACTTTTTATTACGTAATACACTTGTATTATTATTTGAGATTATTAAATGCTACTTATTATAAGGTTTAATAAGTGGTATTATATAATAAAAAATTATCATATTATATTAATAGCCATTTTTAATACGACATAATGCAAGTACAAATTAAAATACATATTATTAATATATAGTATCTACATTTACATTCATTAAAAATACAATTTTACCACTTAATCTAGTTTTGAAGAAATCTATAAAAAAAAAATTGAAAGAGAAAGTAGACATTCGCCTTAATTTTATTCAAAGAAAATAGTTGTCAAAAACATGAAATATTACAAGAGATACACATAGAAGAACCCATTGAGAAGGGAAAAGTAGAAGAAATATCTACTCCCCTCCTTAATCACATCTCTCTTGATAAACAAAATAGTTTACTCCTCAATACAAAGCAAACCCCTTCAGACCGAGACATTTCTCACTCTCGCATAACACATGCCCCAATCCTTTATTGCATGCATGAGTATCTCCCATGTATTCTCCGCATACACTGGCACCCCACTAAAAATCAAATGGTTTCTAACTATCCATGAAGCCCAAGCCACTGTCATGATGAAAGACCGCAAAACATTGGCTTTCACACCCTTATGTCCCCTTGCCCGCAAACAAAATCTATAAATTATTAAAATATAAATGAAAATAACACAACCCCCCCCCCCCCCAAAACACCACCAACAAAATGGAAGAAGGATGTGCTTGACCCCTCAAATAAAATTAGACTTGCAAAGTGAATTAAATTACATAAATGAAATCTGAAGTAAAATATAGGAACCAATTACATCAACGAAACCTTTCTGTGCTGCTTCTGTTTGTTTCTCTGTCCTCAAGAATTCATTTAACATTGTCTTGTTAGCAGACCTCAGCCCAGCAATTGAGAAGCTGCCATAGCTCTCACCCAAACATGGTAAAAGGGCTTGCTAATCTCAACTGCTTTCATCCAACTGAAGCGCACTCTTTAAGTAAATTGGTTGATCATCTTAGGAGCCTATAAAGCTTATCATCTCCCAAACATTGGCTGATGCACAATAATCATACAATACCCCCTCTTATTAGGTCAATTCACGAACTTGGCAATAGCCAGGCTTACAGCGATGAAAAGAACATAAACATTGATAAGGCAAAAACCCCAGAATCTCGGCACCCGAAACCTGAACCAAGTCATTACTAGAAGAGACCCCATCAGGCTTAGAAGTAAGAACACAAACGCGACTATGATGCTTACATGGAATCGGAGTTCATATGCCAATGGGTAAACCGCTGCAGTCTCTATCACCAAACCAGCGCCCAGACCAACGAGCATGTTAAACATGGGCCCTGCAAAGCAACCTGCTATTGCCATTGCAGGCTGGCCCGCCTTGGCAATTGCAACATCAGCGACGAGGTCACCAACAGAGTTCCCCCATGCGAGCACTGTCAGACCTAGAAGAGCTGGGGGCAGCTTTAATATAACCCCAAATGCTGCAAGACAGTCCAAAAGCTCCCCTGCCATTGTCGATATCCAAAACACGCTCATCACGAAAGCCATGAGTAGTGACGATAATTGTTCAGTATCCGGAGGGTCCTTTTCAATCATGTAGTGGATGAAGCCAAGGGACGAGCTCACGAAAAGTACAACCGGCCAGAGAGGAAAATGGGAGTGCGGGAGGAGGAAGACGATCCGGTGGTCCATTGAGATGAAGGAACTGCATGAATACAAAAGTGCGAGGGGGCAGAGACCAATGTTAGCCGAGATATAGAATCGGCTCCATTTGGAAGGCATTGTGGATGGAATGGTCAGCTTAAGAATAGTTGAAACTGGAACCTGCCAGACCCTTGCAATCTGTCTAAGGACAAGAGTAACAAGCAATCAGGTAATTTGTATGACTGGAAAATACATAATTAACCGCAAAAAGTTATCATATCAGTTGTAGCAGACAAGGTCGATGCAACAAAAGAAATGGTGCGTAAAACAAGGATTCCTCACATTATTTTAACTGTTTTATGAGCATGGCTTTCTCCAAAAATTTGTTCTTCTTCACTTCATTAAGCAAGATGAATTATGACTGCTCCAAATTTGTAGACCAGGATCATACATGAATTTATAACATTATGCTATGCCCCTAGAAAAAAACATCTTTGAATTGAAAGTGTTACCCTTACATGGTACCATTTCTTTGAAAGCATGCCAGTAGAGTAATCTTCAAGAACCACCCTGCAGGGTTTAGGAATCCCAAGTAATTTCAAAAAGCTCTGTTTATCCTATAGCCAACACCTTGATCAACAAATTGCCAAACTAACCTCATGTATGGGGATTTAGATGTTTGATCTCTGATAACTGTGATTATGGTTGAGGATTTTTTCACCTTCAAGGGGAAGACAACCTTTCGTCTTAAGAAAAAAAAGTAAACACTTTGATGTTGTCATCGTACTAATTAATCATGGGATCCTTTTCCTCAAAAAAAAAAAACGAAGCTAAACTAACAGCTCCTCAAACACCTCAGAACACATAATAAACATCCAACTTACATCTTATAAAAGAGCTTACTCAAAATCCAACTTCCCGAACAACCAAATGATTTGAAAATAGAAGGGATATTTAAAGTTGCATTTTGAATTTGCATCAACTTTTGTGAACTTGCTTTCATCCTTGGACCTAGCATTACTCTTCTATCATCCAATATTGTCTTAATTGGTGATTTGTTGTTTTTTCATTATAAAATTCATCCTCCCTTGTGACATTCTACTCGACTTCATCGACTATTTAGTGACCAGAACTATAATCTCCATGGAAAATATTTAAAGAGCTTTTGTGCTTCATTCATAGTCCCAGTCAAAAAAATCCTCAAATACCAATGATTTAACTCACTTCTGTCTCCAGGTCATTATGTCTCCAAATCTTCCACGATGAACATAGTATCTCATCTTCCAGAGCCAGACTTCTTCATCCTGGCAATTGAAGGATTGTTGCACCATCAAATCCCCTTCTGTTTATACACACAAAACCAAAGTGAATAGCATCTTGCCCCACTACAGTCAAGCCTCTTAGCGATATTTTTGTCACCAAAACCTCTATAGAGAAATAACATAATGATAGCCCTGCAAAGACAACACAGTTACTGAAGAAACCATGCAAGGCTACAAGGAATTGAAGTGATTAAAGCAATATATTCTTTGATTAATTAACAAAGGGCTGAGAATTTTACATGTTTGCTACACCTAATGAGTAACGAGTCATAACACATCCTTCCTTTGACAGCAAAATAGCCATAATACATCTAGATTGACCTACAAAAGTAGAGTTTAAAAAATGATGAACAAGAAGGGTTTTTATGGAGCAAATATACTGAATCCTATTCCTGATAAATTTGAGGTTGGCTTTCTAGGTCTGCCTCATCACAAATTATCCATGGTCATGAATAATGTAGGATGACCGTGTACTATATAATACTCCAAAGTGTTTTACTCTATAAATCTTAACCAAATATGCAGATCTCAAATTGTATTCCTCCTTCCACTTATGTCCAAATGTATATGCTTAAACCACCTCATGGTTCTCCATCAGTTTCATCCCAAATTGAACTTAATCATACACTTCCTCAAATACAATTGTTGGTCAACCACCACTACTTGTGCAATACACCTAAACATCCCGTGCTTTGTTTTAAACACTCAAAATCATACAATATGATGGCCTTACATTCTTCCAATCAAACCTTTTGTTTTAAAAATAGTTGACAACGATTACAAAAAAGAAATATAGTCTGTAACAAATAACAAATTAACAATATATTAATTTGAAAGAGCAACTACAATCCACCCAACAAGCTCATATCCTCAAAATTCTTCAGTTACACTCTAACCTACAAATATGATCTAGGAAGCCTGTTGTAAATTCCTTAAGGTTGTTTTGGCCATCAAGTTTGATGTATACCTCGCTACTCCCATCAAAGTTGCATTACACATTTCTTGGTACAAATCCCTCAGTTTTGGTTTAAAACCGAAAAACGAATCCCCTATACTTGTAGGTGTTTAAAAATCTGCTATACTTCCACTTTATCAAACACCCCCATTTCAGTCTTGATAATAAAGAAGAAGCTCCAGGGAGAAAAATTCCTACAAATAAACAATAATAGGCAAACAAAAAGATGGTTTCCAGGTAAAGATGGTGATTGGGGGAAGCTTGACTTCATTAGCTCCGGTATCAATTCCGGTGAAAAAACCACCAGATAAAGGAGGTTTTCAAGGAGGACCAAAAAGAGTGACACTCCAACCAGATTTTGCAGCAAAATCTCAAAGTTGGAAGAAGTTATTCACAGCTCCACCTCCCTCACCAAAAGAAGGTTCTAACATATTGGAGTACATTGCACCAGAAGAACATGGGTGGCAGTACTGGAGGGTGGTCCTTGGCTGAAGGGGGGACATCCTATTGTGCCAAGAAGGTGGTCCAAGGGTAGTAAAATGGAGCAAAAAGGCTTTGAATCACTGCCTATTTGGGTTCAATTCCCACCTCTTCCATTGCAATATTGGGGAGCAAACATGATAAGCAGAATATTCAGTTTGGTGGGAATGCCGTTATATATGGATACTCAAACAGCAAACAGAATTAGTTGTGTGGAAGTGAATGGCAACGCCTTTGACTGATTCTGTATGGATTAGTGATGGAGATCAAGTTATTGAAATTCCAGTTGAGTTGAACGGAAACCATCACCATGTGGAATTTGTCACACATTTAAAGAAGTGAATGAAGAACAGTGTACACCAACTCCTCAAACAAATGCAACTGAGAAATCTGATGAAGGGAAGAAGCAAGAAAAGAGGACACGGACATCTGATGAAGGGGCAAAGCAAGAAAAGAGTACACAGTATGTTCTATCAATGCAAACTGGAAAAGAAGAAAAAAGAGACCAATCAGGTCAATGCTCCAGGCATGCCCAACAAGGTGTTAAAAAAGTAAATCAGGTAATTCTTTTTACAATTCTAAGAAAGGAGGATAAAGAAATTGAGGGATTTCCAGTGGAAGAACAGATCACATTACAAGCAGTTGATAAACAAGCAAATATTAGAAGCAAATCTTATAGAGAGAAAGTATCAAATGTAGTAAAAAAGGCACAGGGTAATAGTCCAAGCAAAGATGTAGAAGTTGCAACAAAGGTTGGTAAACAATTTGAACAAGTTATTAAGGAATAGGTCAAAATCAGAACACTGGATCTCAAAGATTCAAGAAGCTCAGGAACAGATGAGAAAAGTACAAAAGATGGAGGTTGTTCCTCTAAAGCAAGTAGAAGATGGCAAAACTCAGGCTCCAGCTAACATCAAACCAAATAAAGATCAGAAAGGAAAAAAGAAAGGATAGAAAAAGAGGGAGGCTGCAAGAGAGGGCGAACGTCGGAAGAGAATGCAAGAAATCAAGGGACTGAATCAGGAAGCAAGGAGCTTCAATCCAAATCCGTTCTCAAATGATTATGCTCTGCACTGTGAGAGGTATGTGCCTATCTACAAAAAAAAAATGTTAGAACGATTAAAAAATCTGTGCATCTTCAAGGACTATCTGTGGTGGGATTGCTTGAAACAAAAGTGAAGGGAGGAAACTTCTCTAAATTAGCAAAGTGATATGGGAAGAAGCAAAAGTGATTACTGACTTACCAAAAAAAAAGTGATTTCTAATCATGCATCATCAATGAGGGGAGGATATGTGTACGATATAATGGTAAACAAGTTGATCTTGATATATGTCATGTCTCTGACCAATTTATTCATTGTAAATGCACTATTTTACCATCTGGGAACATATTCTGGTGTACTTTTATCTATGCATCAAATTTGGCCACAGAAAGGAATAAGTTGTGGAAGAATTTATAAAGTTTGAAACCATTTCGAGAGCCTTAAGTGGAGATTTAAAATGTATTAGATCTCCTTATGAAAAAAAAAGGTGGGAATCATGTTACTGGTAACAGACAGGTCTAGATAGATTTGTAAGGAGATACAAGCATATATACATGCTTGCTCACAATTACACCATGAAGACTTCGCAAAAATTAAGATTTGGTGCACACTAGTCCTCCAAATCCAAGTTTAACCATAATTCAACTTTCCACTATGACCCATCTAAATCTGTATTCCAAAGCTACATCCCTAGAAAACAACTTTAAATCACAGAAAATCAAGATTCTACACTACAACCAGTAAAAAAAATTGCAAAGGAACTAAATCAAAGCATACAATTTTCAAGAAAAAAATAACCTGCACATTATACAATAAGCAAATAAGATCCACAAAGAGTACATCATACCTTTGGAAGAGCACTAGAAAAACTACAACCAGACTTCTCATCGTCCGAATCTTTCAACCCATTCTCCAATTCAACATCCACCACCTTATTCTCCCCCACCACACCCAATTCCCCCTTCCCCTCCTCTTCTCTCACAAAACCACCTCCTTTGCCCCCCAAATCCATCCAAAATACGAGCCCAACAAAGAACACGTAAAACCCGACGAATCCCACTGCCTGCCACAGATAAATCTCCGCCGACAGGTACACATAGAAGAGCGCGGACGCCGACACGAGGTAGAAGAACGCATCCCTCACAAACTGCGTCGGGTCAACCGGAAATGGCGCCGCAATGACGGCGACCGCCCCGAAGACGAAGGCGGAGACGAACGCCCCGGCGGAGAGGATCGCCCCGAAGCCGGTGCGGGCGTGGCCGCCGCGGACGGCGGCGACGGAGGCGAAGACGTCCGGGGCGCCGTTGCCGAGGGCGAGGAGGGTGACGGCGGCGGTGGAGGGGGAGAGGCGGAGGCGGGAGGAGAGGGAGGAGACGACAGGGGAGAAGAAGTCGGAGGCGGCGCGGATGAGGAAGTAGAAGTGGAAGGCGAGGATGAGAGAGAGAGAGGGGAGGGAGAGGGAGTGGTTCTCGTTGAAGAGGCAGAAGTGGAGGGAGGCGTAGTTGAAGAGGCCGTTGGAGTCGCCGGTGCAGTGGGCGAGGGAGAATGAACAGCGGGTTTTGGGGGGTTGGTGGAGAATTGAAGAACAGGTTGGTGGTGGTGGTGGTGGTGAGAGTTGGTTTTGCAGAGAGGATGTGTTGGGGATGGGATTGGGGATGGTTTTGGTTGGGAGGAGGAGGAGGAGGGTGAGGAGGAGAGGGAGGGAGGTGGCTTTGGGGTACATTGTATTTGTAGGATCACTCCTACTCTCCCCTGAATTTAGAGGTTGATGGTTGTCGCATAAATTGAAAGCATGAATTGGAAGTACTGTGTCCTGGTCAATGGGAACATTTTGATTGGTTTTTGTTGAGTTTTTGTTGTAGGCATAGGTGTTTGCTTATTAAAACTTGTTTTTGGCACCGTTGGGGTAAAAGTAGATATGTCCATTACCTAAAAAAAAAATGTGAATTAAATCTTAAAATTCAGAAATATTTGATATTAGAAGATTTAGAGTACGGATATGAATATCAATATATCTGATCTAAAAAATATCCATATTTGACATATACTATAAAAATATATATATTTGTATTATATATTATTCATATTTGTTATTTTGTATGATTAATCACAATTACGATATATTATATAATTATTAAAATTTTAATAATATTAAAAAATAGAATAAACCTTAAAAACTTATTTTTAATTTTCACATCTCACTAATATACCATTTGATTATCAATTTAATATTAATATTTAAACATGTCAATTATTTAAAAAAATATCACGATTCAAATTCAAAAATTAATATTCATATCATAATCCGAAAGTTAGGATTAGATATTCCCATTAACAGGCATAGGTAAAAAGGAATAGATACTCCCCCCACCTATTTTTTTGTCCCCACTATCTTGTTAAAATCATCACCTATCAGTCTTATGAGAATTTTAATCCCACCACCACGTATAAATAGTTTTTCTGAATTTAACAATCCCACCACCCCCTTTCTCTTCTCTCCCTAAACCTCCATCACCGCCACCGCCACCTGCAGCGCCCGACCCCGACAATCTCTCTCCCCTCTTCCTCTCCACCACCCGCAACACCCGGCCCCTCCCCTACTATCTCTCTCTCCCCCCTCCACTCCACGGTATTATCTCCCCTCCCTATCTCCGCTACCCACCACCCTCCTCCTCTTTGGACTTCTCTCTTCCTCCTCCACTCTTCTCTGTTGTCACTGGCCCCGTAGACCGTAGTCATCCTAGATGCAGGGGCAGAACTAAGAATTAGAACAAAGGGGGGCAGGAGCCAAGAGACATAGGTAAAGAGGAAAAAGATATTCGTATAAAAAATAATAATATATGATAAATTAAAATAAAATCATAAAATCTCATTATTTTCTATCACAAAAAATAAAAAAATGAAGCTTGAAAATATTTAAAAAATATATATATAAAAATAATATAAAACAATATACAAGGATACTCTTTAAATATTAGATTTTGGGAATATGAAAAATAGCAATATGAAAAAAGAATTATAAATAAAAATATTAAAAATTCCAAGTGATTTTTTTCAACCACTGAAAATAAGATATCAAAAATCCCTTGAAAACCATGCTTTTGACAAATAATTTCAACAAAAAAAAGGGAAAAAAAATATCTACAACTACAAACCTCAATAATTCCAATGGGTTAAACACTCAGTCCTATAGTAGTCTTATTTACAGTCGTCACGCCAAACGCGGTATATGAAATTTGCTAAAGCTCCATTATATCGGTCTACACCCTACTACAAAATATATAGTAATATATTTATTCATTCATACGAGTATAGAACTTTTTTTATTAAAAAAATACTTCATTAGATAGACATATACTTCAGCAAAAAAAAATTAAAACATTAGTAGACTGACTACAAACTGAAATGAACATAACATTTGATATTTGACCCATGGGCCTGGGGGGCCATGCCTCAGCCTGCCCCCTGGTCCGCCCTTAACCAGGTGAAAAGGATTGGGAAAGGGGGGATGATGGAATTAATGGCTTTTTTTTAATAAAAAGAAAATTAGTTTTAGATTTTTTAGGGAGTGGGTTTGAAAATTTGATTGGTGGGTATAGTTGGTCCTGCGTAAAAGTTTTTCTGAGTAGTGGGTTTGAGAGTTTTCATTTTATTTTTATTTTTTAAAACATTTTATTTTAGTTTATATTGAGAATTCTTTTATATTAAGGTCTCGTTTAGATCTCTGATAAGACGTTGCATTCTAGAAATTAAGGGGTGCAAATCCTAGGTTGGAAAGTTATGTTTTGGTAGCGTTTAAAAATGTCATGAAAATTGGTGTGTTCAATGCAAATCAGCAGTGTGGAGCGGTGTGGATACAGAAGCAAAAGAAGTTGCTTTTCCAGCTCCCACAGCTAAATCCACTCTACCGCAGATTCAAATGGGGCTTAAGGTTCAGTTTGAATGTGTGATGGTAACGCCTCTAAGAGGTGAAACCCCGCATTCCAGAAGCATTGTTTCATAAGATTTTTACATGCTCTAAAAAATTGCTCAATATAATGTGAATAAAAAATGGGAAGCGAAAGGAAACCCTGTTTGGATTTGCAATAAAGTTTTTCAGCTTCTCCACTATTGAATTCGCACAAACGTACCTTGTTATCTGTGTATATGACATGTGAGCATGACAACATGTTAGTTATGAATGATTATTTTTATATGATAAAGCGCTGATGTGTTTGGTGATTCTATTGATTTATTGATCATATATCATATGGACGGAATATATCAAATGTATCAAAGAAGAAAAAGACATCTCGATCATTTAGGAGTACTGTAATTTCAAATAGCCATAACTTTTAAATCGTAAATCAAAATCACCATTTCTACATATCCACGTGTTCGTATGGACGAGCCCTACAAGAGTAGTCATTGTGCCACTAAGGCAAATTTTGGAGCAATCTGAGATCATCTTGGGAGTCAAATAAACAAATGAAAGTTGTTTTTGTTATATTTTTAACAATTGTTGAGTTTGTTAAGATTTCTTTCTTTGTTTTAGGATTTATATTTGGATTTGAATTTTGAATTTAAATTTTGAATTTGAATTCAAATTAATATATTAGTTAGGATCTAATCAAGATTTATTATGATTTGAGAGATTTGTTGAGATCCTAATTTGTTAATGTTAACTATCATCACAGATAGAGTTTATGCGGAATACCTCTTTGAGCCCTTCACAGATACAGAATCTTCTTCTTCCTTAGATTACAAGCCCCTCAATAAACTTCTTCGTCAATAAAGATAAAACTACCAGAGACTTATCTATTATCCACCCTTCAAATTCAAAGGCCCAGAGATGGTGGCCTCTTTGAGGGATTGAAAATAATTTAGAGATGCAGAGAGGAAGAGTTGATTTTGTTCATACTGTTTGGGAGAGATCCGAAGAAGATTTAAAGTCTCTACGGTTACTGTTGTAACTGACGAGACTCTGCGGTTACTATAACCAACAAGATGGGGTGGTTTCATAACTGCCTCACCTCACTCATTTCTCTCCTCTTTTTTTTTATGTGGACGGGATATTGGATCGAGTCGAGTCAACCCGATCCAATATCCAACATCTCCCACTCGTCCACATTCGGTTTCATCTCTATAAGCATCTCGTCTACATCTCATATTCAATCCTCTCTTCATACAGAAAATGAAGCGTGTGACCTGACGAGAAGATACAAAATAGGAGTGCTATAGTAAGTCACCATCTAACTAACATAGCACATCACTCAAAATATCTCGTCTATGCCCCAGATTGTCATATCACACCAATTAAGCATCTTTTAACCCCTCGTGAATTATAACTTAAAACGATGCTCAATCTCGTTCAATGTTCTTGTACTCAAGATTATGTGAAAACATATTTAACATAATCGTCCGGACTTTGAGCTACAAAACATGGGTATGGTAACATACAATCATTCCCTAGATCCTCATGCTAATCCATTTAGACTTGACCGCTTTCCTAGATATGCTCCGCTGGATCGTATTATTCATGACCCTTGGATGACATACTAAAGTAGCGACATCAAATCCTTACTTCATAGTATAGTTCTAGGTTCTAAGGGCATGAGTTGGACCATTAATAGGTCTATAAAGACTCACACAATGCTAGAGTAGGGATCAATCTAGCCATTCCCTTATTGGTCGTCCAAAGCCCATACAGTATGATGTGTATGCTATGACGGAGCTCCCACTAGATTTGGGCATGCCACACTCAAAACGTCGTACGAATCTTAGTCTAGTCGCCATACATCACTAACCAAGTGTTTGTCTAACACCTCATATTCAACTCATTTCAAGCTACATAAAATTGTGAAATTACTTCATATTCGACTCTTAAGTCTCATCTTAGCCTAACTAAGGCGACATTAAAATTATTTTAACTGCCATCAAGCGTTAAAAATTTGGTCTCATCTTGCTCACTATCTAAGCGCCAAGGTGATCACCTATGTGAGTAGGTCGATCTAAGCCTGGTGACATCAACAATGTGTGCTAGTCATAGTGTCAAAAGTCATAATATAAATTCATAAATATCAATGCATCACACATGACCAAAGATGTCAATCATCATACAACAAAGTCAATAAAGTATCCAAAATACATATCAAAGTCTACGTAGCCCCAAACCCCTAACATGAGTCTAAAAACATCTCTAGGAGTGGCTTTTGTGAGAGGATCAACCACCATCCGGCTAGTAGATATATGTTTTAGGATCACCTCTCCTCATGCTACAACATCACGAATGTAGTGAAAACGAATGTCTATGTGTTTGGTTCTTCCATGATACTTAGGATCTTTACCGTATGCCAAAGCGGCCATACTATCAACATGAATCATGACGGCTTCATTCGCAAGAGCCGTCACCCTAAGTCGTTGGAAGAATCTCCTCAACCAAACAGCCTCCTGTACTGCTGTTGAACAGGCAACATGTTCTAACTCCATTGTGGACAAAGCGATGCAGGACTGTTTCTTACTACACCAAGAAATGGCAGCCCCACTAAGCAAAAAAGTGTAACCCGTCGTGGATTTACGCTCATCTATATCATTGGCCCAATCTGCATCACTATATCCCTTCAATCTCATGTCTTCACCCTGATAGCAAAGAACAAGATCCGTTGTCCCATGAAGGTAACAAAAAATCCTTTTAACTACTCTCCAATGCATATGTCCTTGATTGCTCTGGTAACGACTGACCATGCCAACCGCAAAACAAATGTCTGGTCGAGTACACAACATAGCATACATCAGACTACCCACTGCACTTGCATAGGGAATCCTAGCCATTCCCTTCTTTTCCTCTTCAGTTTTAGGGCAAAAGTCAAGGCTTAATTTGTGCCCCTTCTCGAGTGGAGTGTCAATGGGTGTAGAATTATGCATATGAAATCGTTCTAAGATCTTCTTAATGTAAGTCTCCTGAGACAAACAAAGAAGCCTTTTAGATCAATCTCTCAGAATTCTAACGCCAAGCACATAATCTGCCTCACCCATGTCCTTCATTTCAAAAGTATAGGACAACCACTCTTTAGTAGCGACAATCATCTCCAAGTAATTTCCAGCTAACAATATGTTGTCAATATACAAAAATAAAATGAGGAAGCTCTTCTCTGATTGTTTGACATACACGTAATGGTCCTCTTCAAGCATTTCAAAGCCAACTATGATAATAGCTTGATGAAATCTGAGGTACCATTGTCTAGAAGACTGTTTTAGGCCATAAATAGAACGTTGAGGGCAGCATACCTTGCGCTCTTGTCCTTTGACTTCAAAACCTATAGGTTGATCCATATAGATCTCCTCATCTAACTCTCCATTAAGAAAATCAGTCTTCACATCCATTTGGAAGAGTTTCAAATCTAAATGTGTGACAATAGCTAAAATAAGGCGAATGGATGCGAATCTCACCACAAGGGAGAATGTCTCATCGTAATCTATACCCTCTCTTTGGCTATATCCCTTCGCCACGAGACGGGCCTTATATTTGTCAATCGATCCATCTGCTTTTCGTTTGATTTTCAAGACCCATTTGTTACCAATGATCTTGCGTCCAGATGGAAGATCAACTAAGTCCCATACTTGGTTCCTATCCATGGAACTCATCTCATCCTTCATAGCAGCTAGCCATTCATCAGAATTCTTTGAGGATAATGCTTGTTCATATGAAGCAGGCTCATCAATGTCACGTAAATCCAGTGGAGTAAACGTGAAAGATTCCCCTTCAATCTCAAAATGACAACGGGGAATAACTCCACGTTCACTTCTACGTAACTGTGACTCTTGTGAGTGATTATCTAGTGGTACACTCCCACTAGGAGGTAAGTCGCTCCTAATATCTTTGACGATTTTAGGATAGGTTTGTAATTGCCCACCCTCGCTCAAAGATCATGTAACTCCCTCAGATTCTTGCAACTCAAAAAGTTGAAGATCTTTCTTCAATTCACCAACAGTGTGGGAAAGTCATTCTCAATGAATTTGACATCTCGAGACTCTATTTCAGTCATCCCTCCATTAGGGTGTTCACCATATATTACATAACCCTTTGAGCATTCAGAATATCTTAAAAAGATTTGTTTATTTGCTCTAGGTCCAAGTTTTCCATACTTATGTGAAGTGGTGTGAGCAAAACGAACACAACCCCATGGCTGCATATGTTCTAATTTAGGTTTTGCACCCTTCCATAACTCATATGGGGTTGTAAAAACTGATTTAGAAGGAACCATATTAAGGATGTAGGCTACAGCTAAAAGAGCGTCCCCCCAGAAAGATATAAGGAGGTTAGCTTGCGCCATCATCGATCTAACCATCTCCAATAGGGTACGATTCCTCCTTTTTGCTACACGATTTTGTTGTGGTGTGTAGGGAATCGTTAACTTTCTGTGTATTCCTTTTTCCTCACATAACTGTTGAAACTCGTTAGATAAATATTCATGACCTTGATCAGTGTGAAGAATTTTTATTTTCTTCTCTTTTTAATTCTCAACCTCTGCTATAACGCGTTTGAAGCAATCCAATGCCTCAAAACGGTGAGATATCAAATAGACATAACTGAAACGCGAATAATCATCTATAAAAGTGAGAAAATATGAGACACCATGACGTGTCTTCACATTCATAGGTCCACAAATGTGTGAATGGATAAGCTCTAGAGGACATATTGCCCTAGGTGCCTTTCCAAAAGGCTTGCTACATGCTTTTCCTGCTAAACAAGACTCACACACAGGTAGGCTTACATTAGCGAGAGATCCCAATAGACCTTCTCAAGCTAGTCTAGCCATTCTTTCTTTTCCTATGTGTCCAAGTCTAGCATGCCATTTTATAGAATTTAAAGCATCATCATCATAAGCCATGTAAGAATATGAGGAAAAGTCTAAGTCTAGCATAAAGAAACCATTTGAAAGATAACCATGTCCATACAATAACTTGTCCAAATAAAAGTCCAACTGGGTACCACCAAAATGAAAATTAAAACCAAGGTCTAACATGGAAATAACTGAAAATAGACTACATTGAACACTAGGTGCATAGAGCACATCATGAAGGAGTAATGTGCGTCCCAAACGCATCCTGAGTTGGTAAGTGCCAACTCCAATGACATCCTCTCTTGATCCACTACCCAATGTAACGTACTGAGTGCCGACAGGTATCTTTCTGTAATCTACGAAACCAACTCGATCTCTAGCTACATGTCTGGTTGCTCCTGTGTCTACAATCCAACCATGGAGAGAATGAGCAACAAATGCATGCAAACAAACACATGTAATAAGAGAGTTGTGTTTAGGGTCTACCTTCTTTGGCTCAGTGCAGTCACGAGCAAAGTGACCCGGTTTTCCACAGTTATAACACTTCATCTTGGATTTGTCCTTCTTTCCGGCGCGCTTACCCCTCAATGAGCGAATCACAGCAGTGACTTGTTGCTCATCAGTGAGGAGATTTTCGACAGCCTTCAAATCACGAATCATGGCGGCCATCGCACGAAGATGTTCAACCATTGAATGCTTTGGGTCCAAGGTATACTGCTCAAACTTCAAAGTAAGAGCACGAAGTCGAGTTGCAGCGGTGGTTCCATAGGTGACCTTCAGTTGGTTCCACATGTCATGGGCAGTGAGAGAGTTCTCAAACTCTCCTATCAGATCATTGTGCATGCTGCTTAACATAGTAAAGCGCGCGCATCAATCTTTCTTAACCCAAGACTAATACGCCTCCATGTCATGGCGATGTTGGGCAGTGTTACCTTCCTCAGGTTCTATCATAGCAGTGGTCAAAGTGTCTAACACTTCTTGTTCATTAAGCAGATATTGGATTTTTCTATGCCACATGTCATAATTGCTTCCATCTAATTTCTCTCCCTTAGTAAGGTCAGCAACAACATTCTTAGAGGCCATTTCACTACATTCAAGCACATGATTGACTTTAGCAAGCATATTTTTCTTTTTATTCCAAAAATCCAATTAGCATGAAATGTTCTTGTTTACATAGCAAGATCAAAAATTTGGCAATGCTAGTAATCATCTCCCACTACATAAATTTGAACAAGACATCTAATTGATTTTGAATAAAAAAAATAATCACAAAGAGGTACGAACATCTCCTTTTATTTAATTAAAATCCATATCCAACCTTACAAAACATATATATACTTGGATATGCATTTAATAATATCATGAAATTCATGTCACATAAGATATGAATGATATAGGCTACTGTTATACATGTACAAAAAAAAAATGTAAAACAGTGAAACTGGACATGAAACAAATCATGCTTTCGGCACCTTAAAGGAAATATGCCGATCGACCAGATTGCAACAGTGAGGAATAGCATGCTAATTTTATTATTAATAGTATTATTATGTGAACGTGAAGGGGAACTTGTCACTATGCATGCATATGCATACAAAGAGGAGTCCTGTTATTTTAAATTATTATCACCCAAATCACCACACACATTCACAGGTTGGGAGTAACTTCATATATGGTGATGTTTATTTTTATTATAAATATCTCATCACATCGACATTGCTTGCCATGTGTCTGTTGCTCTCTCTTGTGTGTGATTTGGTGATATTTATCCTTTTCATGTATAATTTTAAATCTCAAATAACAGGGACAGATGACAGATCTAACTTTATATTCTCCACCAAAATCTCGACCACCCTAATGTGAGAGATCCAGCTTTCCTTCACCGATCACCAATTAATTTTTTTAAATTGTGATAAAACCGATTAACACAATAAAAAAAATTATCGAAAACAACATGCATAATCACATAATATCCTATTAAATCTCAACTAGCAGAGATAACATAGACAAATATGTGAGAGGGCCGATATCTACATATATTTCAAACGGATTCTTCTTTTTTTTTTTTTTTTTTTTTTTTAAATTGTAACATATCATCACAATCACAAAAAAAAATTATCCGTAACAACAAGCAAATCTCATGTGTACATATAAAGTATATGAACCAAACATGATCTCTACAGATCTATAAAAAAAATAATTAAAAAATAGATCTGATCTCATGCTCCTTTTTTTTTAAGAAAAAACTTATCTAAAATATGTGAAACATGAACCGATATGCCAACAAACTATTTCACATGATAAGATCAAAAAGAAAATCCAGAGACTCCAAGATCCCTTTTTTTTATTATTACGGAGCCAAAACCAAGTTTTGTGGCTCTGATACCACTATTAACTATCATCACATATACAGAATCTTCTTCTTCCTTATATTACAAGCCCCTCAATAAGCTTCTTCGTCAATAAAGATAAGACTACCAGAGACTTATCTTTTATCCACCCTGGCCCAGAGATGGTGGCCTCTTTGAGGGATTGAAAATAATATGGGGTGGTTTCATAACCGCCTATCTCACTCATTTCTCTCCTCTCTTTTTTTTTTATGTGGACTGGATATTAATCGGGTCAACCCGATCCAATATCCAACAATTAAGAATCTCTTCTCTATAAATTGACTTAATTCAAATTTGGTTCATAGAATTTTATTTTCTTCTATTATTCCCAACAGACTCATTGAAATCTATCGTCCTGGTATTCTTCACAAATGAAAAACAAATATCATTAGAGTCCGCAGATCTTGTATCCTTAAACACGAGTGTAATCCTTACGCTGCATCATTTATTGCAAGCATGTTTATATCATGGGTGAATGATTCATTCTAGCATGCTTATGCATAATATGGTCTACTGATCGAACATCTATTTGGCACCAATCTACATGGTCATATCTACGTGGCAACTTATACGTGGTCAGGCTTCAAAAAACGAGCCCGTTGTAGCTATGTGTCCATGGAAAGCGGGCATGTGTATTCATTGCGTTGCATATGCATCATGTTGGCGTAGATAGCATAATGTTTGTGTAGGGGTTGTCTGCCCTTCCTTCCCTTTAATAGAGGCAAGTTTGCATAACTATCATTATTCTTGTTTTAGTTACTATATATATTTATGAAATGTTCCGCCTTATTTATTTATTTTTTTATAAAGTTGTTATTTCAAAATTATACTAGTGTCAATCACGGCCAACATTGAGAATTTTTTTTTTTTTGCGGGGGCCTTAGGCGAATTTTTAAAGTGGGCCTTATGCATATTAAAAAAAATCTAACTTATTTAATCCTATACATCATTTTATTTTAAGCTATAATAATACTATAAAATAAAAATAAAATATTTTATAATAATTTAAAAGTCTAAAAGCAACAAAAAAAATTTAAATTTTAATGGAATGAAAAAGTTATAAAATAACAAAAATACGAAAAGGGTTTGAGCAGTATTTATTAAACAACCAGAGGGACAAGAGAAGAAGAGATGTAAAGATAGGGAGATATTGTAATTATTGTTGGAGAGATTCAAAGAGGAGAGAAATTTTATGCTTGATTTTTGGAAAATAATGTGTGTTGAAATAAACTAATTCATGAAAAAAAGTGACACATCTCACCGTTCATTTATTTTATTCTATCGATCATTTGGTTATTGGGGTCTTTTTCTGAGTGGGGGCCTAGGTAATTGCATTGGTCGTCTTTGTCTAGGGCCGACCCTGGTATCAATATTTACTCGTTAATTATCCAAAAATATTCAAGCCTGCTTCAATACAAAGATATCCAAAGTCGAATGTTAATATCAATTACCAAACAACCTAGTATATTCGATCTTTATCTAATCTATCGACAATACGCCTACTTTTTATTGTTACCTTGATCACTTTACCATTTCTCCAAATATCTATCAAAAGTTCAATAATTATTCAATTTCTATAAATTGAAATATAATTACATAAAGATTTAAACTGATTCGATTTAATTAAATGGGCCCATCTCACCACGGAATGAGCTTTAACAATAAAAAATTATCACTGAATTATTTTATGGAAAATGTTAAACTCATCATTTTTATCGACCAAAACTCATATCACATATGTTTTCATTTTTTTAAGGGACAAGTCCATATAACCCCCTAAAATCTTCCTGATATCCATATAACCCTATGTAATCTCAATATATCCATATAACCCCTCAAGGGCGGAGCCAGGAATTAGAACAAGTAGGGGTCAGGAGGTCGATAAACTTAAAATAAGAATAAAAAATATTTATAAAATAATATATTTATGCTACAATTCATGATAATTAAAGTTGATTGGTAATAACCAAGTCCTTAAAGCAATAAATAATTTAGATAGAAAATTATTTTTTACTGCTTCTTTCACGTTAGAAAATCCAAAAATTTTATTTGAAATTTTTTTAAAAAAAAACTTGAAATCTCATTATTTTACTTTCACAAAAAATTAAAAAAATAAGCTTGAAAAAAATTTAAAAATAATTATGACAAGACAATTGAGAGATATTCAAAGTAGCGATCATGAAAAAACAAAAAAAATAAAATAATCATTAAAAAAATAAAAAAACTGTGTGGTTTTTCAACCACTATAAGGTTTTTCTTAACAATTTCAAAAAAATGAAACTCATTTGTAGTCATGTCACTAACGCATTATATGAAATCATGTTACACTATATATTTTAATATCTCAGTATACCTTATATACAAAAAAAAATAATTAAAAATATATATATATATATATATATATATATATATATATATATATATATATATATATATTAAATTTATATGGATATGTATTTAATTAGCTAAGCATATATATATAATTTGTGTGAGATGCAAGCTGGATTGCAAACTGGTTTGAATATAACAACTTTCAACTCTAATACTCACATAATATTTCAATTCATTTCATTAAAAAAAAAAAACTCAATTTTCAAACTGGTCTTTCCCAAGGAAAATTGTTCCTGGGTAATATCTTTACATTACTTATTACTACCAAACTTTTAGCCGGGAAATATGTTGCTAAGCAGACCGTTTTCAAGTTTCAACAGACTTACCAACGAAATGTTTCCTTGGGAAGAATATTTATGAACAAATAAATATCCTTTTCCAAGGAAATATTTTGCGGCTAAAAATCATACATGACTTTCACACATGGTTTCTACCTTTGGAGGGGCCCTGCCCCCCCTAGCTCCGCCCCTGTAATCCCCTGTAAACACAACATAAATGCAAATAACCCCCTACGGTTAAAAATTCTTTAACAGAGTTCGAAATATTTCGAGCATTTTCCGTTATCTAAACCATGATTAATAAATATATATTCTTTTAACCCCCGGAAAAAAAATCAATAGTTTAAAAAAACCCTCATATTTCTAATTTTACACTCTTTTAGGGTTTTCTTTTTAAAGTATTAGCTGCTTTCAGAGAGCTAAAAGAATACATATTTGTTAATCATGATTTAGATAACGAAATATGTTCAAAATATTCTAATTTTGTTAAAGAATTTTTAACTGCAGGGGGTTATTTGCATTCATGGTGTGTTTACAGGGGGTTATATGGATTTATTGAGATTACAGGAGGTTATATGGATATCAGGAAGATTACAGGGGGTTATATGGATTTTTTCTGTTTTTTAAATAGTAAACAACATCTAATGAGGTATATGATTTGATAAAAAGTGTATATCGTTCTAATTTCGAATTAAATTTTGAATTAAATGAACTAATTTTTAGTAATTTAAAGATAAATTTAACAAGATATATACTGACGAGATATATGTTCACTGGATTTCTAGCAAGATATATAGGACTGTATTTTAGACTAAGTGAGTGTAACAGCGCCCTTATTTTATTCATGAAGATTTAGCCCACTAACAGTTAAAAAGTGGAGAAGGGACAGAGTACCGGCTAAGCAAATTAAGTTTGCACTAAGAGAGTTTTGCAACATTAATATATAGGGCAATTTGCATAAATAGCATCACTGGAATGAATATTCGCAAAACTAGCACTCCCATATAAATATTAGCAAAAGATAGCACTGGACCCGGTCAACATTTTTTTTTTAACACTGGAGGTAGGCCTGCCAACAGGTCGGGTCTAGACTCGGACTCAACTCGATCCGAATTCGATTACACGTGTAATATATCTGACTCGATTTGGACCCGACCCGATTTAGACCTGATCAGGCAGACCCGAACAAACAAATGAGTCGGGTCCAATCCAGGTCCACCCCGCCCCGACCCGTTGGACCCGAGACCCGATTGTTTTATTAAAATATGCTCATATATTATAAGACCATTAGTATTAGTTGATACATAATTTTATTTCTTACTTAACTTATTTTTGTATCTACAAGTTCATAAATCATAATCATAACAAGCCTATAAATCGGTTTGTTTTGGACAATTAACTTATTAGCTTTTGAATTTGTATGATTAATTAGTTTGTTGCATGATTTATGTTTATTATTTAGGTTAATATGTTAGTGTTTATTGTTTTGAATGTTGTTTAGGTTAAATTGTTTTGAATGTTGTTTAGGTTAGTTATGTTTATTATTTAAATTAATATATTTTTTATGTTAGTGATTATTGTTTTGAATGTTGTTTAACAAAAAATTTCAAATAGAATGATAAGACAAACAAATACATGAGCTCTTCTCTTTTTTTTCTTTTTTTTTTTACCCAACCATCCGGGTCGGGTCGGACCCGGACCCGACCCGGGTCCGGGTCTGGGTCCGGGTCCACATTTCCCCGGACCCGCCGGGTCCTAGGTTGGACCCGGACCCGCTAGGTCCTGTCACGGGTTGGGTCCGGGTCCACCCCGACCCAACCCGGACCCGACCCGTTGACAGGCCTACAAAAATCTATGAAATGATCTTTACAGCTATTTTATCAACTAATGTTGTTACACACTGTTTCTTTTTTAACCTCAATTAGAGTCCTATATGTTTCGTTACCGTAATATACTCACATTAACAAGGTATATACTTCGATAAAAAAAAATTACATTTTCTATAAATGCATCTACGCAATATAATGGAGTATATGCTTCATTTAAAAAAAAATATATACCCCATTAAATGATGTATGCTATTTTTTAAAAAAAAATTAAAACATATATGGACTGGAATTGAAACTGAAAAATGGATTGTAAATAATATTATCCTTTACCAAAAGATCCTTTTCATGACCAATCAAATTTACATGGACAAGTTTTTTTATAAAAAAAATTGTAGACGTATCTATTTCAATTAACTCAAAATAAACAAATTTTACATGTACAAGTTGCAATGTGAGTTTGGAATATTTCAACCTTTTAAAATCTAACACTTTCATTATTTAAAAATATACTTATTTTTATAAATAAAAAAATTGTGAATAAGCTATCCTAAAAATATTCATTTGGATTGTTTTAACAAAAAAAAAATTATTGGGAGTAATTTTAGTAAAGAGTTGTTTGAGAGCCTTGCTTTATGTTTCCCACCCACTGTGGTATAAGCCTGTCAATCGGACGGATACGGATCGGATATGTCAATATCCATATCCTAACTTTCGGATTTGGATCTCTTCGGATACGGATATTTTTCTGATAATTGACATGTTTGAATATTAACATTAATTTGGATAATCAAGTGATATTTTAGAGAGACATCAAAATTAAAATTAAAATTTTAAAGCTTATTATCTCTTTCAGATATCATACATTGAAAATTTAATAGTATTATAATATATTATCATTGTGATCAATAACAATATGGGCAATATATAATACAAATATATATATTTTTATAATATATGTCGGATACGGATATTTTTCGGATCGAATAGACTGATATCCATATCCGCACTCCGGATCTTCGAACATCGGATATTTCTGATTTGTCATATACGGATTCGGATCGGATTCGGATTTTTTTCAGATAATTACCAGGCTTACTATCGAATAGACTGATAATAAATTTTGCCTAATGTAAAGTTGTTAATGACGATTCCAGATACACGTATATCTAAATAATTTATCCAGCCCAATTTGCTGTTTGTTATGTTTGTTTTGGTAAATGAGTTGAAAAATTTATTATGCAAGGCTAAAATATACTAAACGACTCAATATGCATAATTATATACAAACACAACAACAAAAACGATTATAGAAATTCTACCTAAACACAAAATGCATATAAAATCCAGATACAATGGCCATATATCTGAATTTAAATTAAGCAATCCGATCTCAAAAATGTATATGAGGATTCAAAAATGAATGTAAAAGATCAAACATTCTCAACTCAGATAAATATGTTTTATTCAGATCGAGTCGAGCATGTAACTGACTTTAAAAAAGCAAATACTGTGCAAAAACACAATGAAATAAGATAGTATAATACAGATAAAACTTAGTTAATATGAACTTCACCAAAAAAATAAAATGTTTAAACAAATATAGATGTTTAAACGGATTTTTAGATAATCTAAAAAGAAAAAACACGTCAATAAAAAATAATTTAATATCAAATCTAAAATCGGAAACACATGAAATCCCATCAACAAATCAAAACTAAGATTTTAAACGCCATTACCTATTGAAAAAAAAATCCCTCAAAGCAAATGAAGTTTCTCAGCGTCAAGAGAAAAAAAAACCAAAAACAATATCAATTTTATTGTGAATATAGTGGATAACCACCACTAATCCTATCATAACCTCCACCACTCTTCAACTCCATAACCCCTCTCATTTAACTACATAACCCCCGCTATTAATCACTCCACTATCTACCCCCTCACCTTTATAAACTTGTAACACCCTACCTTTGGGATTACTCCATGCACCATATAAATAGAGGGGTTTCTCATATATTCCACAACCAACCAACAAATAGTGAATAAGAATCTCTCTCTACTTCTCTTCTATATGCTTGTGTGCTTTATTTATGTATACTTGTGTGTATGTATTCTACTTAGTTTATAATACGTTATCAGCACGACTAAGTTCTTAGTTTATTTCAAGCACTCAAGAGGTAAAAGAGATTCCCAAAGGTTTGTATTTTCGTTGGTGGGTTTTTGTTCATTTGCATACGACTCCACTATTAAGTTTGTTGCCTTCATATGTTACTGAGTTTTAATATTTCTTTCATTGTTTTTCAAGAGAAGCTCTATGTGTAAGTACTAATTCTTTACAAACATTTTTTTACTAAAATTTTTTATATAAACTTTAAAATAAACCGTGAGTTTCTTTGGTTATTCCTCGGGGATGTAAATGCCAATTCATACAGCAACATTTTTCTCTTGGAGGATGATGGTTTTGATGGGGTTTGGAAACACCAAGCTTTTCTGATTGCATACTTTTATTTCAATATTAGCATAAACAGTTTGTTGATGACCACTATTGACATTAGTTTTCAAGAGTTGTATTCCTTATGCCATTTCAAGTTGATTTAACTATTTTCATGGTTATTTCTGTTGATGATCAATGTCTATTCATCATATGTCTATGCATGGTATTTTTTTCATATCTGATTACGGCCTACAATAACATGAATTATGAATCCCATGCCTTTAATAATTAAATGCATCATATGTTATTCATGTATTTTTGTTGTAAAGAAGGTGATAAATTTTTTATTCTATAAGCTATGGTTTATATTTTGATGAGTTCATAATGATTCAAATAATCATGATTTTATTTTATTTACAACATATTGGATGTATTGACAATTTCATATCTCATCAATTGATGTATCTTTATCAGAGGATTCACCATAAAATACTCTTTGTTGCATGATTAAATAAATCCCGACATCAAATTTCTTTTAAGCATATTCTGTTATATTAAAGCCATATATTCCGTTTTATGTATAATGTTAGATTTTTTTTATGAATATTATGGCTTGAAAGAAAAATAGGCGTGAAATTGCTTTCTTTGCAATGGAAGATTTGTTTTTAATTCGGTGTAATTGTGAAAATAAAAATATTTTCATCCATATCATATTGATGGAGAAATAATATAGACAACTGTATTCCTTTTTTTTTTTTGTGTATTTTTACATTTTAATATGAGGCACTCCATGTTTTTTACACGTTTCCTTTTTTGTGTATTTTTACATTTTAATATGAGGCACTCCATGTTTTTTACACGTTTCATATTTTGACTAAAGATTTACCAAATTATATTTTCTCTTCCCTCACGGGGAATTTGCATTACCACGGGTGATTAATTATAATTTTATTTTATATAGACTGATGTAAAATTTTATTTTAATGATCCAAAGAAAATCATGTGTCCCTGAAGGACCACACAAAATTTTATTTTATCCATGAAGGACCATATAATTTTTTATTCCTGAAGGATATATATACACAAATCATGGTCGTTCGTGTCCCTATAGGACCAAACATGTCACGCCCCAGGGCGGCCAACCCCGGGACGCGGCAAGTGTATATATAATATCAGAATCTACACAGGAGGTCAACAAATATATCATACACAAACAACTAGAATGACACACATGCAACAAAGGGGCTGACATGATATATACACCAAATGCGGAAGCAAAAGACTGAATCTGTAAATAAACATTCTACAGACTCGATACTCAATCATCTGTCCTGTGAGAGCCAATATACACAATATACAACTGAACATATACAAACACGTGCCAAGCACGGAAATCAAATACATACAGTCAAGAAGGGATACTGATAACCTCTGGCACTCGCGGAACGTGGCGCTGCTCCGCTACTGAAGGAATCCCTCGGAAAGCTCCAACTGCTGCTCCGGCTCTAGCTCAGGCTCAGTGACCACTGGGGAAAAACATATGCGAGGGGTGAGCCACACGCTCAGTGAACAGCACAACCCATGCATCACAGACAATATTTACCACAATTCCATTATTTATCCAGCCTCTACGACATAACAACATATTCCAGTGGTTCGTACTCCGCCGAACCACTACACCCTCACCCTCACCCATCAATGGGTGACATAGGCTATTGGGACTGAAAATCATCCATTCACAAATCCAGTAGGTCGCTCATCGCCAACCCACTACACCCTCACCCTCACCCTACCACGGGTGACATAGGATTTTGGGACTGACTAGGCTGTTGGTCACCCTTAGTCCACCGATAGTCTCTCCTCCACTCCGTAGGCCACCTGGTCTCCACCCACAACTTCAGCACAGTCCGTCACAAATATCGGGAGGCGCCTACTGATGTGGGTCCTCCGAAGGACGGCCTTTCTAACGCTGGGGCAGTCTCTACCGGATCCGGCGAAGGGAACAGAACAGCCTAACCATACGCATACGATCCACTCGGATCCGCCGACAACACATCTCTACGACTCAAATGTCATGAACTCTTCAGAGTTCCTCCAGGGCGCATAACCACGATGCGGGGAAACAAGTACAATCAAAAGCAGTGTTGGAATATCATTGGGGGAAAGAAACTCGGGAGGGCGGTGTGAGTTCCCGATATAGGATACCCCGACAACCAAACAAGGAACACGGAGTACCCTAACCCGGGTCTCACCGCTGTCCTCGCAAGGCCCCTCCCCTATAATATTCACTACTCATGCTAATAATTATACCAAACATACAACATTACTTATAATATTATTGGGACTAGAAACCTTGGGAGAGCAGCATGAGGTCCCGATACAGGACATCCCGACAACCAAACAAGGAACACGGAGTACCCTAACACGGGTCTCACCGCTGTCCTCGCAAGGCTCCTCCCGATAATATTACCTAAGGCATGCGATTTAACATACACTAGCATTTAATTTAATAAACAAACTAGTAGGACGCATACATAGGTCGAGGTTTCCTAACATGAAACAGGAGACATGGTGCATGGCTCATACACATATCCTAAGGGTGCAAGTCCCTAACATGCAAAGTCTAGGGTAGCATGCATTCTACAATTAAATCATGCAAGCATGGATTACATATTATTGCAGGTTAATATACATCCATGGCGCCCCAGGAGAGGTCGGTATACGCCCAAGTGCGTATAACGCCTCTCTACTGGGTTGGATTGTCCCACTCACCGTATCTGGGTCGTCGCGCGACCGTCCGTCTAGATCTGCAAGACAGACATTCAATATGGTGAGTTAAAATCCATAAATACCACAAAATACACAAGATCATACATAAACCCACAACTAAACACCCCACACTCGGGCAAACGTGCATACGACCCGCACGCACGCTAGCCCGAGTACTCCGGCAACCCCCCCCCCCCCCCCCCACCCGCACGGCCACCCGACCGCCCGGGCGCACCGCCGCGCCTCAGCCCACGCACCCCGCACGCCTCGCGCGGACCCCGCGCGCACCTCCGCCACCTCGCCGCGCCTCGCGCGCACCACCACGGCCTCGCCGCGCCCTCCGCGCACCGCCACGGCCTCGCCGCGCCCTCCGCGCGCACCTGCACTCGGCCACCACCTCGCGCACGCACCTCCGCTGCCTCAGCCACCACCTCGCGCACGCACCTCCGCTGCCCAGCCACCACCTCGCGCACGCACCAGCCGCCCAGCACCTCACGCACCAGCCCGCCCAGCACCAGCCTCCCAGCACCAGCCGCACGAACAGCCCCGCGCACAGCCGCCCGAGCAGCTCCCCGCACCAGACCCGCGCGCGCCCGGCCTGCGCGCTGCCTGGGTCGCTGCCGCTGCTGCCTGCTGCCCGGAACAGGCCAGCCACTGCTCGAGCACCACCACCGCCCCTCCCACGACCGCCGACCACCTCCGACCACCTCCGACCACCCTCCGACGACCCCCACTGCCGCCGACCACCTCCCAAACACAAAACCCCCCCTAGCAATCATCTAGACAAGAAAAAAGAGGGAAAGAAGCTTACCAAGGGGGAGGAAGAGGTGACCGGGTGCTCTCCGCGCACCGAAACCCTTCCCAACGGCCTTCTCACGCCCCGATCTACCTTGGCCTTCGAAACGGGCCAAATCAGAGGACAAAGAGGGGAGGTCGGGGAGGCTAGGATCGCCGGAAACGGGATTTGAAGACACCGGTGTGTAGATCGGGACCCGATCTACACTTCCCGTGCTTTAGGTTTCTTGGTTTGAGGGGTCTAGGGGGCTTGAAAGTGAGAAAAGGAGAGAGGGGAGAGAGAAAATCAAGTTGGTAGGGACGATGAACAGTAACTCGGGAAATTAGATCCCACTCTTATATAGCGAGCGACTTAAAATACCCGGATACGCCCTGGAACTGTGAAATTTCGGAAACGTTACCGGAATTCGATGAAATTTTCGTGAGAGGCTTAAAATGGCACCAGGACACCAAATATGCAGTTAGATTTCCAATCGGAGTCCTCTAACTCAGGACGATAGCTAACAGTCCAAAAATAAGCGGTTCCGATCGAAAACCGGTAAAAACTGAAAAACTGCCAGAACGCTCTAACGGTTACCCACAGGTTAAAAGTGACACATATATAACATTCTTCCCCCCTTAGGAAATTTTGTCCTCAAAATATGCAAAAACATCTAGGAGGGGAAAAGATGCGTCACACCTGGCATCCTTGAGCTCCTAAGTGTCCTCGACACCGGAATGGTGCTGCCATCGCACCTCGACCAACTGGACGGTCTTGGTGCAGAGCCTCCTCACGCGGCGGTCCATGATCTCAATCGACTGCTCCACGAATGACTGTCCGGCTCAGAGACGAGCGGCTCGAACGGGATGACGTGAGCAGGATCGCGGACACACCTTTACCCAACTGCGAACCCACCACTCCAAGACGGAGAGGTAAGAATTGGCGCTGAGGTGAGCCTCCGATAAAACTCCAGGAAGCTCTCCTCGCAAGAAGGGGACCACTCGAACCGGACATCTTTCCAAGTAAGGCGGTTAAGAGGAACAGCTATCTTCGAGAGTCCCTCGTCAAGCTTCCTACAATAACCTGCTAAACTCGGGAAGCTCCGAATCCCTGCGGGGTTCGACGGTCGGCGCCAATTTGACGCGACGAGCGTCTTGCCCGGGTCCACAGGTATGCCTTCACCAGAAACCACTCAGCCCAAAAGGCCTTAACCTCTAACCAAAACGCGCACTTGATCTCTCATCCATCTGATGCTTCCATGGTATCCCTTACCTGGGAAAAGAAACCTCGGGAGGGCACCATGAAATCCCGATATAGGATACCCCGACAACCAAACAAGGAACACGAAGTACCCTAGCCCGGGTTCCAACGCCGACCTCACAAGGCCCCTTAATCCAGAAAGGAACACTAGAAGAAGACATCATTTTAAAGAACACTACTAACTCCTCCGGATCACCTACATCTAGATGATCACCCAACGATGTCTTTCAACATCCCTTGCAAGACCAGACCCAACATCATTGGGAACGGTCCAACAGAAATTTGGGTCACGAGCGACCTGCCTTCGCCTCATCCACACCCTCACTCCCGAAAGGAGACATTTTGGGACTTTGGGAGAGACTTAGACTGCTCTCTACCCCTGGTCCACCGGTAGCCTCTCCCCGCTCCGTAGCTCGCCTGGTCCTCTGACCGGGAGCCTGTCTAACGCCGGGGCTGTACTACGCGGATCCGACGAAGGGGAGAGCGATTCCACGCTCGCGACACCATTCAATAACCTCTTACCGGGTAGCCCCTACCTAGCATACTCCCAAATTCAGTACCCCTCCGACTGCATCGGCGGTACCTACTGATGGGAATTCACTGCCAGGACAGTTCAAACCCGGCTTCCTTAACCCAAACAACCACTCTTGATACTCACTCATCCAGATACCCCACACACTTGCATAATAACCATTACACACACACCTATCCTTATACTAGAGAGCTGGGAACACAAGATAATACCTCGAACCATGATACCCGAAGGCTGCGCCTCCTCGGCCGTAAGCGCTGCAACTCTGCCCTGGACCAACCGCGGCTGAGGAACAGGAGCACGCCTCGCCGGCTGCACTGGCTGCTGCTGACGCTGAGGCTGCTGCTGCTGCTGCTGGCGCGGAAGCTGCTGCTGCAAGAACTGCGGCTGCTGAGGTGGCACTCGGGGTCGGTCAGCATCTGGGCAATTGTATCTGATATGCCCGATGCGCTGACAATGGAAGCAGCGCCGCTTCTCCGGCTGCCAGGACTGGATGGGCACTGCTGCAATGGGTGCTGGATCCCACCCTGGCACCGCATCTGCTGGAGGAGAGGCAGCCGCTGACTGCTCGAAGCGGGGCCTCTTCCTCTTGCGCTGCCCCTGGTCCCGACTCCCGGAAGGACCCTGATCTGCAGAAGGGGTCGGAACCCCCACCTGGATCCCGAGGTCTCTCTCGACGGTCTTCGCTCGAGACACTAAGTCGGAGTACCTCGTGAAAGCGTGGGCGGTGACGTGCACCCGGATAGCGCTGCTGAGACCGAGCTCAAAACGACGGCACCTCGACGCCTCGTCCATCACCAACGCTGGAGCGAATCTGGACAGCCTCGTGAACCGCGTGGAGTAGTCAGCGACGGACATAGTGCCCTGAGTCAGCTGCTCAAACTCCCGCTCCACTAGCTGTCGCGTCGAGAACGGGAAATACTCCTCCAAGAAATATCCCCTGAATCCCGCCCATGTGAGCTGCTCCAGTCCCTCTGGGATGTCCACCACTCGGGTAGCCCACCAGTCGGCGGCGCCACCCTTCAGCATAAAGGTGGCCAGGGGACTCGCTGGCGATCAGTGCAAAGCATGGCCGCGAAGATCGTGTCCACCTTCCTCAACCAACGCTCTGGCGCAAGAGGATCTGTCGTCTGCCCATGGAACTCGGGAGGGTGGAGCTTCAGAAAGGCGTTGAGGCCGCTCTGCTGCACTCGCGCCGCCGCCTCTAGCTCCTCCTCCCCCTCCAGGGGATCCTCTACTCCTACCGCCGGAATCGCCACAGGGACTGGGGGTACATCGGGTACCACAGGCGGATCTGCCACCAAGGGACCTGCGGAACTGCCTCGCGGGTCACCCTCAGCTCCTGAATCTCTCTAGCCTGCTCTGCCAGCATCCTCGTCTGTGTCTCCACCAAATCAGCCAACCGAGCGAAAGCACGCTCCCAAGCAGGAGGCTCCTGCGTCAAGGGCTCTCCGGTAGCATCCTCGTCTCTGGTAGGTCCGGAAACCTCCAAAGACCGAGAGGGACCTCGTCCGCGCCGTCCTCTGCGAGGAGGCATATCAGCACCCTAAGAAAACCAGACACTAGGATCAGAATACTCATACAGAAATCCTAGGACTCATCTCTACGAAAGAAAGACCATTGGCTCTGACAGGACCAGGCTCTGATACCAACTTTTGTCACGCCCCAGGGCGGCCAACCCCGGGACGCGGCAAGTGTATATATAATATCAGAATCTACACAGGAGGTCAATAATATATCATACACAAACAACTAGAATGACACACATGCAACAAAGGGCTGACATGATATATACACCAAATGCGGAAGCAAAAGACTGAATCTGTAAATAAACATTCTACAGACTCGATACTCAATCATCTGTCCTGTGAGAGCCAATATACACAAATACAACTGAACATATACAAACACGTGCCAAGCACGGAAATCAAATACATACAGTCAAGAAGGGATGCTGATAACCTCTGGCACTCGCGGAACGTGGCGCTGCTCCGCTACTGAAGGAATCCCTCAGAAAGCTCCAACTGCTGCTCCGGCTCCGGCTCCAGCTCAGGCTCAGTGACCACTGGGGAAAAACATATGCGAGGGGTGAGCCACACGCTCAGTGAACGGCACAACCCATGCATCACAGACAATATTTACCACAATTCCATTATTTATCCAGCCTCTACGACATAACAACATATTCCAGTGGTTCGTACTCCGCCGAACCTCTACACCCTCACCCTCACCCATCAATGGGTGACATAGGCTATTGGGACTGAAAATCATCCATTCACAAATCCAGTAGGTCGCTCATCGCCAACCCACTACACCCTCACCCTCACCCTACCACGGGTGACATAGGATTTTGGGACTGACTAGGCTGTTGGTCACCCTTAGTCCACCGGTAGTCTCTCCTCCACTCCGTAGGCCGCCTGGTCTCCACCCACAACTTCAGCACAGTCCGTCACAAATATCGGGAGGCGCCTACTGATGTGGGTCCTTCGAAGGACGGCCTTTCTAACGCTGGGGTAGTCTCTACCGGATCCGGCGAAGGGAACAGAACAGCCTAACCATACGCATATGATCCACTCGGATCCGCCGACAACACATCTCTACGACTCAAATGCCATGAACTCTTCAGAGTTCCTCCAGGGCGCATAACCAGATGCGGGGAAACAAGTACAATCAAAAGCAAGGTTGGAATATCATTGGGGGAAAGAAACTCGGGAGGGCGGCGTGAGTTCCCGATATAGGATACCCCGACAACCAAACAAGGAACACGGAGTACCCTAACCCGGGTCTCACCGCTGTCCTCGCAAGGCCCCTCCCCTATAATATTCACTACTCATGCTAATAATTATACCAAACATACAACATTACTTATAATATTATTGGGAATAGAAACCTTGGGAGAGCAGCATGAGGTCCTGATACAGGACATCCCGACAACCAAACAAGGAACACGGAGTACCCTAACACGGGTCTCACCGCTGTCCTCGCAAGGCTCCTCCCGATAATATTACCTAAGGCATGCGATTTAACATACACTAGCATTTAACTTAATAAACAAACTAGTAGGACGCATACATAGGTCGAGGTTTCCTAACATGAAACAGGAGACATGGTGCATGGCTCATACACATATCCTAAGGGTGCAAGTCCCTAACATGCAAAGTCTAGGGTAGCATGCATTCTACAATTAAATCATGCAAGCATGGATTACATATTATTGCAGGTTAATATACATCTACGGTGCCCCAGGAGAGGTCGGTATACGCCCAAGTGCGTATAACGCCTCTCTACTGGGTTGGATTGTCCCACTCACCGTATCTGGGTCGTCGCGCGACCGTCCGTCTAGATCTGCAAGACAGACATTCAATATGGTGAGTTAAAATCCATAAATACCACAAAATACACAAGATCATACATAAACCCACAACTAAACACCCCACACTCGGGCAAACGTGCATACGACCCTCACGCACGCTAGCCCGAGTACTCGGCAACCCCCCGCACGGCCGGCACCCACCCGCACGGCCACCCGACCGCCCGGGCGCACCGCCGCGCCTCAGCCCACGCACCCCGCACGCCTCGCGCCGCCCGCGAGCACCCCGCGCACCCCGCGCGCAGCGCCTCGCCTCGCGCGGACCCCGCGCGCACCTCCGCCACCTCGCCGCGCCTCGCGCGCACCACCACGGCCTCGCCGCGCCCTCCGCGCACCGCCACGGCCTCGCCGCGCCCTCCGCGCGCACCCTGCACTCGGCCACCACCTCGCGCACGCACCTCCGCTGCCTCAGCCACCACCTCGCGCACGCACGCCTCCGCTGCCTCAGCCACCACCTCGCGCACGCACCAGCCGCCCAGCACCTCACGCACCAGCCCGCCCAGCACCAGCCTCCCAGCACCAGCCGCACGAACAGCCCCGCGCACAGCCGCCCGAGCAGCTCCCCGCACCAGACCCGCGCGCGCCCGGCCTGCGCGCTGCCTGGGTCGCTGCCGCTGCTGCCTGCTGCCCGGAACAGGCCAGCCACTGCTCGAGCGCCACCACCGCCCCTCCCACGACCGCCGACCACCTCCGACCACCTCCGACCACCCTCCGACGACCCCCACTGCCGCCGACCACCTCCAAACACAAAACCCCCCCTAGCAATCATCTAGACAAGAAAAAAGAGGGAAAGAAGCTTACCAAGGGGGAGGAAGAGGTGACCGGGTGCTCTCCGCGCACCGAAACCCTTCCCAACGGCCTTCTCACGCCCCGATCTACCTTGGCCTTCGAAACGGGCCAAATCAGAGGACAAAGAGGGGAGGTCGGGGAGGCTAGGATCGCCGGAAACGGGATTTGAAGACACCGGTGTGTAGATCGGGACCCGATCTACACTTCCCGTGCTTTAGGTTTCTTGGTTTGAGGGGTCTAGGGGGCTTGAAAGTGAGAAAAAGAGAGAGGGGAGAGAGAAAATGATTTGGTAGGGACGATGAACAGTAACTCGGAAAAATTAGATCCCACTCTTATATAATGAGCGACTTAAAATACCCGGATACGCCCTGGAACTGCGAAATTTCGGAAACGTTACCGGAATTCGATGAAATTTTTGTGAGAGGCTTAAAATGGCACCAGGACACCAAATATGCAGTTAGATTTCCAATCGGAGTCCTCTAACTCAGGACGATAGCTAACAGTCCAAAAATAAGCGGTTCCGATCGAAAACCGGTAAAAACCGAAAAACTGCCAGAACGCTCTAACGGTTACCAACAGGTTAAAAGTGACACATATATAACAAAACAAAAGTTGTATGATATATGTTTTTTTTTTTGGGTCCTTAAAGGACCAAATGAAAAAAACAATATCCATGTATTCTAACTTATGTTTATAATTTTCATTGAATCTACAGTTTGAATATATTTTGAGATGTGTGCTGGGACATCATGAACAGTATTATATGTATGTGTCCCAATTGGTAGGTGTTGATTTTTTTGTCAAACCGTGAACATTTTATAAGTGTTACTCATGTTATTTTTATTATTTTAATCTTATCTCAACAATAAGCAGTTATTATACATGTACATGAATCGTCATAATTACTCATTGAATATTTCAATTGTGATTCACACACACGTCTAGTTTGATCAATTTTTTTTTTATAAGTATCATCTAATATTGATATATTGTTCTATATCTCTAAAGAAAAATCAATTTGACGGTTTGAGTACAATATTTTATTGATGTACTTTCATATGCTAATTTATGATTTCATTCCTTATTCACATGATACCATGGTTGAATTATGTAACGGGTATCTTGGTTTTGATTACTAATATCTAGATTTATTTCATCTTTAGTGGTGTTTTATCCAACTCATAGATTATTCCATAATTATTTTTAATTGTTGTAATAACTGCTAACCACACCTCATGAACATGTTGTTGCCCCGGCCATTACACATCAAATTTACTTTGTTATTTTATGTGCAGACATAATCCAAAATTTTTGTTTTCTAATATCTATATTTCTTGCATGGTTATCATTTACCATAAATTGTATTTCTATAAATACAAAGTATATATATATATCATTAAAAGAAATTATACGTCTCTGAAGGACTATAATTATATTGTATCCCTGAAAGATCATGTAAAATTATGATTATATTAGTCCCTGACGGACCAAATAAAAGTCATTATAGTATATTATAGAAGCATACAAAAATTGGGTTTACATGGATCCCTGAAGGACCATGCAAAAGTTATGAATAATGTGTTCCGGTAGGACCATGCAAATTTTATTTTATTTTGTTCCTGAAGAACTATTCAAAAATTATTATATGGATACTTGAAGGATCATATAAAAGATATGATTAAAAGTGTCTCTGAAGGATTACATACAATTTTATTATCCTTGAAGGATTATATAAAATTAATGGCTTCTTGAGTCCTGTAGGACTAGGACTGTACAAGTTACGAAATTTTTATCGGTCCTTGAAGGATTATATATATATAAAAACTGTCGCTGCATGTATCCCAGCAGGAACATGTAAAAAGTGTGGTTAATTTTCACCATTGTAATGAGAGGATTTAAAGATAAATACCTCATTGACAATAGTCCATTGACCATTATGCCTCAAATATACTCCAGTAGTAGCAATATTGAAAGCAAAAATATTATTATCAAACTTCATATCTTCTCATTGCTGAACAATGAGCTTTGATAATAATATAAATATAAAAAAAAAATCATGAAACCCGATCTATTGACTCAGTATCGCTGCCCGAAGCAAATTCATTTTATTTTATTTCATTTTGAGCAATGAACATGATCAAGGGTTATTTTATAGTTAATAAAACCACAACAATCGTAGAGATGGCAAGTTATCGGAAACCATCAAAAATGGAATGCTGTTGAATGAAAGCAAGGGAAAAGGGAAAAGTTTGCATAACAAACCCCTAAAATGTCACGCCCCAGGGCCGGCCGACCCTGGGACGCGGCAGGTGTATATATGATATCAGTAACAAGAGTTTAATAACATACTCACACAACGGCTAAAATGATAATACAGACAAAAGCAGGGCTGACATGATATATACACCAAATGCGGAAGCTAAAAGACTGAATCTGTAATCAAAGCATTCTACAGACTCGATACATAATCAATTGTTCTGTGAGAGCCAATATATACAAAGATATCCAAATACAACACAAACACGTGCCCAAGCACGGAATACAATACATACAAGCAAAAGGGATGCTGATAGCCTCTGATACTCGCGGGACGTGGTGCTACTCCGCTACTGATGAAATCCCTCGGGGAGCTCCTCCTCCAGATCCGACTCAGATGACACTGGAGAAAAATATTATGTGAGGGGTGAGCCACACGCTCAGTGAACAGCATAACCCATGCATCACAATTATATTAACCACAACTAGATAATCTTAATCCACAAACTCATTAATAAAAGCCACAAAAATGGAAACAACCAAACGAACCAGTGGTCGCTACCGCCAACCCATCCCACCCTCACCCTCACCTCTCAATGGGTGACCAAGGATATTGGGACTAACTACACAAAACCAGCGGGTCGCTACCGCCAACCCGCTACACCCTCACCCTCACCCTCAATGGGTGACCAAGGATATTGGGACTTACAATCCAGTGGGTCGCTACATCACCGGCCCACCGCATCCCTCACCCTCACCCCTCAATAGGGTGACCTAGGATATTGGGACTGACTAGGCTGATGGTCGCCCTTGGTCCACCGATAGTCTCTCCCCACTCCGTAGGTCGCTTGGCCACTCCCACATTCAGCACAGTCCTTCTACCAAATCAGGAGGCGCCTACTGATGGGAGCCCCTGCACGGGACGACCTTTCCAACGCCGGGGTAGTCTCTACACGGATCCAACGAAGGGAAACAGAACAGCATATCCATCGCATATGATCCACTCGGATCCGCAGACAACACATCCTACCAACTCTAATGTCCTGAATTCCTCAGAATTCCTCCAGGGCGCATAACTAAGATGCGGGGAACATGCATTATAATAATAACAAGGTTGGAATATTAACGGGGAAAGAATCCTTGGGAGGGCAGCGTGAGGTCCCGATATAGGACATCCCGACAACCAAACAAGGAACACGGAGTACCCTAGCCCGGGCCTCACCGCTGTCCTCACAAGGCCCCTCCCCTATGATATTCACTAAGACAGGCTAATAATCACGTGCTCGCATTTTATTTAAATAAATTAAACTAAATAGGAACATGCATCGGTCGGGGCTTTCCTAGCATGGAAACATGATAACAGGGTGCATGATTCTTATACGGGTCCTAAGGGTACAAGTCCCTAGCATACAAATCTAGCGTGGCATGCATACTACAGATTATCATGCTTACACAGTTTTCATATGAAACAGGTTAATATTTACTATGGTACCCCAGGGGAGGACGGTACACGCCCAAGTGCATGTAACGCCTCCCTACTGGGTTGAATCGTCCCACTCACCGGAGATCGGGTCGTCGCGCGACCGTCCGTCAAGATCTGGAAGACAGGGTATTAAGTAAGTAAAATCCACAAATACCCCAAAATACATTAAAAATACTCTAAAAATACCCAACACTCGGGCAAACGTACATACGGCCCGTACGCACGCTAGCCCGAGCACCCCGACTCACTCCCGCACCACCGGCAACCACCCGCAAAGCCACCCGCCCTCGGATGCGCCGCCGCACCTCAGCCCGCACACCCAGGCGCACCACCGGGCCCCTGCCCGCACGCCTGGACCCGCAGCCGAGCCACCCGGGTGCACCGCGCGCCCACTGCGCCCCGCCGCAGCAGCCCGCGCGCACCTCGCACGCCCCCGCGCGCACCACGCGAGCACATCGCACGCCCCGCGCGCCCAGCGCCTCGCCCCTCGCGCACCCCGCGCGCACCACCAGCTCCGTCCCGCGCGCACTCCGCGCGCACCACCAGCCTCTACCCGCGCGCACGCCTGCGCCTCTGCCCTCCTCACTGCGCGCACGCCTGCGCCTCAGCCCAGCACCCCGCGCGCATACTCCTCTGCAGTGCCCAGCGCCCAGCGCCCCACACTCAGCACCCTCGCCCAGCACCCGATATCCGCGACCCAGCGCCCGACGCTCAGCGCCCAGCACCCGGGACCCTCACCCAGCGCCCACGCGCACGCCCGCGCAACACGCACCCAGCGCGCCTGCCAGCCGGCCCGCGCTGCTGCCCGCACTGCCTGCATGCGCGCATCGCCGAGTGGCCCGAGCACCGCTCGCCTGCACGCCCGGCACTGCCCGCCTGATGCCCGAGCACCTCCTACCCAGCACGCCTGCGCGCCTAGCCTGCCTGCCCGGCCTGCCAGCACGCACAGCCCAGCCAGCCTACCCTGCACGCCTAGCCCTGCCGGCCCTACCCAGCGCGCCCAGCACGCCTGTAGCACCACTCGAGCGCACTCCGCCCGCAAGCCTGCGCGCACACACCCGCGCGCCCGGCCACCTGGTGCGCCTGCCTGCTGCGCCCGCTGCCAACTCACCCGGGACTGCTAGCCTCCCTGCCCGAGCTCCTCTACCACCCACCACCGGCCACCCCAAGGCCTCCGACCACCACCCACAGCCCTCCGACGGCCACCCACCGCCGCCGACCACCACCCAACCTCAAATCCACCCTCCTAACATACATCTAAGCATGAAAAGAGAGGAAAAAGGGCTTACCAAGGGGAGGAAGAGATGTTCGGTTGCTCTCCGCGCACCGAAACCTTTCCCCAAAGGCCTCCAACGCCGGGATCTCCCTTTGGCCCTCGAAATGGCCCAAAACAGGGGAGAAAAGAGAGGGGGAGAAGGGGCAAAACTCGCCGGAATCCGAATTTGAAAGCACCGAGGTGTAGATCGGGACCCGATCTACACTTTCTATGCTTTAGGTTTTTGGGTTTGAGGACTCTAGGGGGCTCAAATCAAAGAAAAGGAGAGAGGGGAGAGAGGAAATTCATTTGGAAGGGATGATGAATAGTGCATGACATTTCTCACCCCTCTTATATAAAGTCAACTCACTTAAAACCCGGATACGCCCCGGAACTGTGAAATTCCAGAAACGTTGCCGGAATTCGATGAAATTTTCGTGAGAGGTCTAAAACGGCACCAGGACACCAAATATGCAGTTAGATTTCCAATCGGAGTCCTCTAACTCAGGACGATAGCTAACAGTCCAAAAATTAGCGGTTCCGATCGAAAACCGAAAAAACAAAAAAAAACTTCCAGAACGCTCCAACGGTTACCAGCAGGCTAAAAGTGACACATATATAACATAAAATGCAAAAGAAAATTATTGTCATCCATGTTGTATTTCAAATAATAATTTTGGTCACGTACCTGAAGTATGTCCAAATCTTTAAATTGGTTATGCACCTGAAGTACGCTTAAACTCTTTATTAGTCATGTACTTGATATATGATTAGATATTTATCAATTTTATATTTACGTCTTTATTTTTCTATGTTATATGAAATGCAGTTTTACATTTCTAGATTTATTTTATTCTTTTCACATCTTTTGTAGAATAAAGTATGAAAATTGTAATATTATATCTTGAACATTACAAAATTGTTTGTAAGCTCTAGAAGAGCAAACATCATATGATCATGGATTATATAATGATACTTCAAAAAATTAAAAATTCTATTGCATACCCATTAAAGAACCAGAAGATTCTTTCATCCAATTATGTGTATTATTTTTTTGGATTATCATTTTAATGAGACAATATTTTCTCCGTTAGAGGGAGGGAAGACGTACCTGAAGTACGATATGTTCCTGAAGAACGACAAGAATTATCGTGGAATACATCCACTCTGTCTCATCTAGACTCACGTATAGCTCAATGTGAAAATCAATTTCCTAATGCACGCCGAAAGTGTGACAGACTTATAGGTTCAAAAGATTCAGCTCTCCAGAAGTGGAGATCAAATGAAAAATCATGCTCTAATAATGCTCCAGAAGAACTTATACATAATGCTTCAGAAGAGATTATGAACAATAGATCCACTTTCTCTAAAAACTCCAGAAGAGTATAATGTCCCTGAAGAGAAACGCGCGAGTCCCAGAAGTGACTACACAAACTCTTGAAGAGGAAAAGGTACCTAATAATACTAAGATCTTTATATTTTATTTGCATATAAGAGAAATGTGGAATCACAAATAAATGATCATCGATGACATATTTATCATACGAAGTAGCTACCAAAATTTCAAAGGGCGATGATTGCAATGAGCCACACAACATAAATAAATGTTGACAAAGAAATAATTGGCCAAAATGGAAAGATGCTATTCCAACAGAATTGAGTTTTCTTGAAAAATGTGATGTATTCGAACCTATAATACATACCCCAAAAGATGTTAACCCTGAAGGTTACAAATGGGTGCTTGTAAGAAAGCAAAATGAGAAAATAAAATTGCTAGATAAAAGACACGTCTTGTGGTACAAGGTTTCCTGCAGAAACCTAGAATTTGACTATGAAGAAACATACTCATCAATCATGGATATAATAACGTTCCATTACTTAGAAAGCCTCAAAGTTTCTGAAAAACTCCATATGAGACTAATAGACGAAATAACAGCTTATCTATATGAGAATTTATATGAATCCCTGAAGGATATAAATTGTCTAAAGCAAAATCAAAGAGTATGTATTCAATAAAGTCAAGACGTTCATTGTACAGCTTAATGCAGTAGGTACAACCGTCTTAGTGAATACTAGATAAAAGCAGGATATGAAAACAATCTCATTTGCCCATGTGTATTTATAAATATATCAAGTAAGAGATTTACCATTTTGACAGTTTGTGTTGATAACATAAATTCAATTGAGACTCCTGAAAAGCTCAAAAAAAACTGCAGAATATCCTATGCATGAATTCAAAGTAAAAAGCCTTGGAAAAACTAAATATTGTCTTAGCTTGCAGATCGAGCAAAGCCCAAGTGAGATACTTGTCCATCAAACAACATATATTGAAAAAGTTTTGAAGCACTTTAATATGGACAAATATTATCCATTAAGTACTCATATGGTGGTCAGGTCACTTAACCCAAAGAAGGACCATTTTTTCATCTGAAAGATGATATAAAAAAATCTTCTTAGTCCTGAAGTACCATATCTTATTGCAGTTGATGATTTATTATATTTGATACAATGTACTAAACCTGACGTTGCATTTTTATTTAATTTATGGGCCAGATTTAAATTTGCGTCAATCTGAATACACTGACATGATGTTAAACACATTTCTGTTATATTCGTGGAACAATATATTTTGGTTTATAATACTCAAAGAATTCCACAAGAGGTCTCTTGTTGAAAGAATATTATGTGCATATTTAAGATATTTTTCCGATCCTCACAAACAGGTTATGTATCTAAATGTGGTGGCACAACGATCATTATGTATCTACATCTTGGAGTTTTATTTTACAGGCTAAATCATTATGAAGCTTGTGAATGTGAAATCGATGATCTACAGATTTAGTGGAAGGGCAATCATGCCAATCTGTTTACTAAAGTATGCCCACGTCAACATTCAAAAAGGTGGTGTACGAAATCAGATGCAACGTATTTGTAACCAATTTTTTTGGCCTTATCGTTATGAGGGAGAGTATTATTAAATGACATTTGTGTGCTGTACTATTTTTCCTTCGCCTAGGTTTAGTCCCATTGGATTTTCCTGACAAGGTTTTAACGAGGTAGTGTTAAATCGCATATACTAATCTAAGATAAAGTATATTGTACTTTTTTTTCCTTCGTTTTGGTTTTTTTCCACTGGGTTTTCCAAGCAAGGTTTTAATTAGGCAATTATCTTAGCATGATGGTCATCCAAGGGGAAGTGTTGTGAATATAGTGGATAACCACCACTAATCCTACCATAACCTCCCCCACTCTTCAACTCCATAACCTCTCTCATTTAACTCCATAACCCCCACTATTAATCACTCCACTATCTACCCCCTCACCTCTATAGACTTGTAACATCCTACCTTTGGGATTCCTCCATGCACCCTATAAATAGAGGGGTTTCTCATGTATTCCACAACCAACCAACAAATAGTGAATAAGAATCTCTCTCTACTTCTCTTCTATATGCTTGTGTGTTTTGTTTATGTATACTTGTGTATATGTATTCTACTTAGTTTATAACAAATTTTTATATATTGATAAAGAAAGTGACAACTCAATGAGACTCTTCGTCGCAACCTTATTTAACGCAAATCGGGAAGCAGTTACGCAAATCGGATTACGGGAGCAGTTACCGACAAAATCAAACAAACCACACAAAGCGTAAAATAGTCATTAACTATATGCCAACTCATAGGGCTTTCGATAGGGTCTAAAAATCATTATTGTTATTAAAAATAAAAAAATATTAAACAAACATTATAGCTAAATACTTCAACGTTGTAAAAGGCAGTAAAAAATGATGGTAGTCAATTGTCACGCCCCAGGGCGGCCAACCCAGGGACGCGCAAGTGTATATATAATATCAGAATCTACACAGGAGGTCAATAATATATATCATACACAGACAACTAGAATGACACACATGCAACAAAAGGGGTGACATGATATATACACCAAATGCGGAAGCAAAAGACTGAATCTGTGAATAAACATTCTACAGACTCGATACTCAATCATCTGTCATGTGAGAGCCAATATACACAAATACAACTGAACATATACAAACACGTGCCAAGCACGGAAATCAAATACATACAGTCAAGAAGGGATGCTGATAACCTCTGGCACTCGCGGAACGTGGCGCTGCTCCGCTACTGAAGAAATCCCTCGGAAAGCTCCAACTGCTGCTCCGGCTCTAGCTCAGGCTCAGTGACCACTGGGGAAAAACATATGCGAGGGGTGAGCCACACGCTCAGTGAACAGCACAACCCATGCATCACAGACAATATTTACCAATATTCCATTATTTTATCCAGCCATCAATACATAACAACATAATCCAGTGGTTCGTACTTCACCGAACCACCACACCCTCACCCTCACCCATCCATGGGTGACATAGGCTATTGGGACTGATAATCATCCATTCACAAATCCAGTAGGTCGCTTATCGCCAACCCACTACACCCTCACCCTCACCCTACCACGGGTGACATAGGATTTTGGGACTGACTAGGCTGTTGGTCACCCTTAGTCCACCGATAGTCTCTCCTCCACTCCATAGGCCGCTTGATCTTCAGCCACAACTTCAGCACAGTCCGAAACCAAATCAGGAGGTGCCTACTGATGTGGGTCCTCCGAAGGACGGCCTTTCTAACGCTGGGGGTAGCCTCTACTGGATCCAATGCAGGGAACAGAACAGCCTATCCATACGCATATGATCCACTCGGATCCGCCGACAATACATCTCTACCACTCAAATGTCATGAACTCTTCAGAGTTCCTCCAGGGCGCATATCCAAGATGCGGGGAATAAGTACAATCAAAAGCAATGTTGGAATATCATTGGGGGAAAGAAACTCGGGAGGGCGGCGTGAGTTCCCGATACAGGATACCCCGACAACCAAACAAGGAACACGGAGTACCCTAACACGGGTCTCACCGCTGTCCTCGCAAGGCCCCTCCCCTATAATATTCACTACACATGCTAATAATCATACCAAACATACAACATTACTTATAATATTATTGGGACTAGAAACCTTGGGAGGGCAGCCTGAGGTCCCGATACAGGACATCCCGACAACCAAACAAGGAACACGGAGTACCCTAACACGGGTCTCACCGCTGTCCTCGCAAGGCTCCTCCCGATAATATTACCTAAGGCATGCGATTTAACATACACTAGCATTTAATTGAATAAATAAACTAGTAGGACGCATACACAGGTCGAGGTTTCCTAACATGAAACAGGAGGCATGGTGCATGGCTCTTACACCTATCCTATGGGTGCAAGTCCCTAACATAAAAGCCTAGGGTAGCATGCATTCTACATTTTTCATCATGCTCACATGCAATACATATTATTACAGGTTAATATAATCCACGGTGCCCCAGGAGAGGTCGGTATACGCCCAAGTGCGTATAACACCTCTCTACTGGGTTGGATTGTCCCACTCACCAGTATCTGGGTCGTCGCGCGACCGCCCGTCGAGATCTGCAAGACAGGGTATTACTTGGTAAGTATAAATCCACAAATATTATTAAATACTCAAATAAATACCCCAAAACCCACAACAAACACCTAACACTCGGGCAAACGTGCACACGACCCGCACGCACGCTAGCCCGAGCACTCCGGCAACTACCCGCACGGCCGGCAACCACCCGCACGGCCACCCGACCGCCCGGGTGCACCGCCGCTCCTCCGCCCGCGCGCCTCGCGCCGGCCCGCGAGCACCCCGCGCGCCCCCGCGCGCAGCGCCGCACCCCGCGCGCACCTCCGCCACCTCGCCGCGCCTCGCGCGCACCACCGCCGCCTCGCCGCGCCCCGCGCGCACCCTGCACTTGGCCAACACCTCGCGCACGCACCACAGTGCCCTGCCGCGCCTCGCGCACACCTCGCCTGCACGCCTAGCACCTCGCGCACACCCCGCCTGCTCGACCCGCACCTCGCGCACACCTCCGCCCAGCACCAGCCGCCCAGCACGACCAGCACGCGCCCCGCACGCCCGCGCGCACGCCCATGCGCACGCACGTGCGCACGCCCGCGCGCGCCCGGCCTGCTGCGCTGCTTGTGACCTCCAGCCCGAGCACGCCAACACTGCCAGCCCGTCCTGCGCGCCCAGCACGACCAGCCCCTCGCACCAGACCCGCGCACGCCCGCGCGCACGCACGCCCGCGCGCGCACGCGCGCATCCCCGCACGCGCCCAGCCTGCGCGCTGCCTGGGCCGCTGCCGCTGCTCCCTGTGCCCGAGGACAAGGCCTGCCACGGCTCGAGCACCTCCACCACCATCCGAAAGCCTCCAACGGCCTCCGACCGCCTCCCACTGCCCCCGACGGCCACCCACCGCCTCCGACCATCACCCAACCCTAGATCCACCTCCCTAGCATACATCTATGCAAGAAAAGAGAGGAAAAAGATCTTACCAAGGGGAGGGAGCGAAGTCCGGTTGCTCTCCGCGCGCCGAAACCTTTCCCAATGGTTCTCTTACGCCCCGATCTATCACGGCCCTCGAAATGGCCCGAAACAGAGGAGAGAGAGGGGAGGTCGGGGTGGCTAGAGTCGTCGGAATCGGGTTTTGAAAACACCGGAGTGTAGATCGGGACCCGATCTACACTTCTCGTGCTTTGGGTTTTTGATTTTGAGGGGTGTAGGGGCTCAAACGGAAGAAAAACGGAGAAGAGGAGAGAGAGAGCTCAAGGTCGGGGATGATGAACAGTAACTCGGGTTTTAGATCCCACTTATTTATAGTGCGCGACTTAAAAACCCGGATACGCCCCGGAACTGCGAAATTTTTGTAAACGATGCCGGAATTCGATGAAATTTTCGTGAGAGGCCTAAAATGGCACCAGGACACCAAATATGCAGTTAGATTTCTAATCGGAGTCCTCTAACTCAGGACGATAGCTAACAGTCCAAAAATAAGCGGTTCCGATCAAAAACCGGTAAAAACCAAAAAACTGCCAGAACGCTCTAACGGTTACCAGCAGGCTAAAAGTGACACATATATAACATCAATTCTGCACGAGTCAGGAAAAACAGTCGTGCGAATAATGAGTATAAATAGTAAATCCGCTTATCAGATGGCCTTAATAGGGTTTTGTTAACGAGTGCCTTTAGGGCATTTATTAATCTACATTTATTGTTAATTTTTTAGGCAACCCAACAAATCTAATCATGATATGAATCAATAAATTAAAAGATTTTTTAAAATACCAATAGTATCCCTAATAAATTCACAACTTTTTTTTTTCTTCCCTCTCATACCCAAATTTTTTCTCTCCTCACCCACAAAAGATTCATAAAAAAATGTAAAAATGTACATCTTATTTCATTTTTGTTATTATCTCATATCTCATATGATCGTGATATTTGTTTTAGTGTCGCTTATGCGAAGGTTTTTTTTGTGTGGTATATACGGTAATTTATTTTTATTCTTCGTTTGATTTAATTTTTTATTTTAAATATTTTATATGCATCTCCATTTTTCTTTTTTTATCATTTGAATTTATTTCAACATATTATGAATAAATGGTCTTGCATACTTCCAGCTCCAGCGGGTGCTTCATATCAAATCGATGTAAGCGGATTTGTGATAAATGAAAAAAGAGATGTGCTTTGTAATTTTGTTTGTAGATCAGATGTTGAAATTTAACTTTTATGTTTTTCATCATAGTGGGTTGGTATTGTAGATTGTGCATGAAAAATGTATTCATAAAAAATAAATTATAAGAAACACATGTAAAAAAAATGTTAATTTAATAAAAAATATGGGTCTCCAACAAGGCCATCATGGCTTATCACCTTAAAGAACTTGAGAAACCACAACGTAAAGGCTCAATTCCTAGTCATTTGGTGATCAATCGTGGGAGGGAAGAAAGTAATTCTCGACTTTGGAATGACTACTTTTATGAAAACCCCACCTATGGGGAAAGTCTATTCCAAAGAAGATTTTGAATGCGTAGGAGTTTATTCCTACACATTCTCGATGCAGTACAAGAGCAGGACAAATTCTTTGTACAAAAAAGAGACAGTGTCGGCAAGCTTGGTCTATCCACTTTACAAAAAGTAATAGCAGCATTTCGCATGTTGGCATATGGAACATCGGCGGATAGTACTGATGAATATAAAAGGATTGGCGAGTCAACTGTAATTGTATGTTTAAAGAAATTTTGTCCAGCAATTGTAGAGATATTTGGAGATGAATACTTGAGGTATCCTAATGCCAATGATGTTGCAAGATTATTACAAAAAGGCGAAGAACGAGGTTTTCCAAGAATGTTGGGTAGTCTAGATTGTATGCATTGGGCATGGAAAAATTGTCTAACAGCTTGGGCGAGACAATACTCGGGATGTCATGGAGGTCCAACGATTATTCTCGAGGCAGTAGCATCTTATGACCTATGGTATGGCATGCATACTTTGGCTTACCGGGCTCCAACAATGATATTAATGTATTACAGTCATCTAATTTGTTTGCCAACCTAGCATAAGGTATTGCTCCTCCTGTTCATTACACAATTGAAGGAATAAATTATGATGTTGGTTACTACTTGGCCGATGGCATATATCCGAAATGGTCAACTCTTATCCAAACCATTTCTGAACCCCAAGATCAAAAGAAACATTATTTTGCTATGATGCAGGAAGCATGTCAAAAAGATGTTGAGTGGGCATTTGGAGTTCTTGAATCACTATTCCCTATCATCAAGGGGCCAACTCGTTTTTGGGATAAACGTGTGTTGCATGATATTATGTCTGCTTGCGTTATAATGCACAATATGATTGTCGAGGATGAACGCGATGAGCATGTAGAGGTTGTCATCACTACTCCACCACGTTCTTTGAATGTTGAAAAGATAGAGGGAAATGAAGTTGACAATTTCTTTCTCAACATAAAAGGATCAAAGACAAAGATGCTCACTTTACATTTCGAAATGCATTGATTGAGCATTTGTGGAAAAGACGTGGTAACAAACCAATGTGATATTTTTATTTTAAGTTTGATGTATCAATTCAAACTTAATGTATCTCAATTTCAGTGTGCATTTACTTAATATATGAAAATTGTTATGTAAATTATTTTTAATTATGAAATTTTTTAATTTATAATTGCATGATTTACTATAATGTCAAGTAATACATATAAAATTAATTAATATGAAATATTTAATTAAAATGAATGCGTAATAACTTAATCAATATTAGACTTATTTAGAAGGTCTCGACGAGACCTTTATAATGATATAATATTTATAAATAATCAAGGTGTACATTTAAACTTAACTTACAAATGGTTAATAATTGAATTTATGGTAAATGATACAAATGGAATTAAAAAAAATTGTATAATTTAGAGGAGGGTATTTTAATAAAATGAATAGTGAAATGCAGTCATATGCATTTCACCCGTTAGAGCAACTCCAACCGTGCTCCATTTCTTTAAAATGGAGCACAGTTGGGCTCCAACCGTCCACCAAAATGCCCCTGCATTTTGGCGGACGGCATTTGAGCCTCCATATTTGGAGGCTCACTATTTGAGCCTCCAAATATGGAGGTTTAGTTTAGTTTTTATTTATTTTTTAAAAAAAATGTGTAATTTGTTCTACATAATTTTAATTTTTATAAAATTAGTATAATTGGATTGATATCTTCGATACGATTCAAATGAGTCTAATATTGAATATGTTTAACATATGTTTAAAAAAATAAAAAAATCCAAATAACCCCCTATAAACTATTTAAAATCCATTTAACCCCCTAGCCTTTTCTAAAGTTCATATCTGTCAATGAAAATCTAGCTCATGGAGTTATTTGTATTTACATAGATGTTTTAAGGGGGTTATATGACCTTTAGGAAAAGTTAGGAGGTTATATGAATTTCAAGCAATTTACAAAGGGTTATATGGATTTTTCCCTTAAAAAAATATTTACAATTTTTATTTATTTTTCATTAACATCAATATTAATTTTATTTTTATTAATTATTATTTACACTTATATACTAAAATATCATTTATTTTATATCCAAATACTGTTTTTTCGGATATAGATTTTAAGTTTGTGAATAACAGATAAGCTGATTATATTGTCTGGAACTGATAATATTAACTTAAATATATTTTTAATTTCTTAATATTTTTCAATTATGTATATTATATAAAAAATAATAGAGATATTACAAATTGAAGTTTTATGAAAAATAATATATAAAATAGAATAGAGATAAAAATAAAGATTGTGGTTGGAGTTGATAAATGAATAGTGAGACTCTAAACTCACTTTTTAATTTTTTTAATATTTTTTTAACCTCTATTTTAGAGATCTCCATTGGAGATGCTCTCAGAACTGCATTTTTGCAGCTTGAACCCCCTCATCTCCATTTTAGTGTTGGATATGCCGATTGGTTGGAGCACAACCGGGATGCAATTTAAAAAAATGCATCCCAGTTGAAGATGCTCCAATACAAATGGGCACCACAAGGATTAGCCTTCTGCGATAGTAATAAATCATCCCAGAAAAGTCTTGAATCAGACTTTATCAGTAGTCCTTCTATCTCTCATGTATTAAAATACTAAAATATTTTTAAAAAAAATTAATCAAATTATCAATTAAAATAAGTTGATTCTAGGACTTGTTGTGTTGGGAATACAAGTGGGCCCTACAAGGATGACCTCACTTTGATTCCAATTTCGATTTCCTGAATGCTTTCCAAAAAAATAAGTACGGGGTACAGTTATTCCCAACACCCTCATCCACAATTCCGATATTACAAAAATGTCTTATTTTCATTTTCATAAAATAGCATTAATCCCACCACTTCCAAACAATGCACCAGTTCAATGGTTTGTGTGTCGAGCTCCATATGTACATTCGACTGCACCTAGGGTCAAAGTAGAAGTTTGTCGGATCATTTTGTTTTATTTGATGATGGACGGTTGTGATGAGGGTGTCAAAGGGAATCTCACGATTTTTTTTTCACCTGGTTGGGATAGAGAGACACAAACAGAAATAGATCTATTTTTTGTGGATAGGCCTTCACTTTCTTTCACTGATTTGATTCGAACAGATTACATGCATTTAAATAAAAAATCTATAACTATTAACTATTACACACCAGTGTTACACATCCATGAAAACCACTTACAAAACAAACTCCTAAAATTACTTCATTCATTAACTAACATGCCCACGTTGAAATGATATGACTCAACACAACAAAAGAGACAACAAACTGCCAAACATCAAAATACTAACACCCACATTAGAGTTTGAATTAATTTTAACAAAGTTAACAAACCATTTGATCTCCAACAAGTTTGACTGACTTGATATCGACTATATGTTATGTAACTCTGAGGGGTGCTCAGTCACCAAGAGCCCATCGGGTTGACAGGAGCCCAGTTGACCAAGTGCAAGTTGTCCAGCCAATCCAACTCAACGAGCTAAAAGACCATCTTTTTTAATAAAAGCACCAATGTATTTAATGTTTTGTTTGTTTAAAATGGCCAATCTATCTCAGCAAGCTGAAAGACAAAACACGTTGTTTTTCTCAACCATAGAAGTAATTGGTATTGACAGTTCGACCAACACTCTGTCAAAGTAACCTTTAATTACATTTTTTTCGTTTTGGGTCCAGTTCAACAAAGATTCTATCGAACACATAATTTAGGTCGACGAAGATCCTGTCGAAGTGAGACGTAGTATTGTAGATCGACATATGCAACTGGGGTAAATATTTCGATACTTAACGTGTCAACTTGTAAATGTTCATTTTCTTCTTCTCAACAAACAAATATCTATGCATTCCTGAATAATATCTGACATAGAGGTAGTCTTTCATGAACAATATCAATCATAGCTTTCAATTCAAAAAAAAAAAAAAAAAAAGCTTAAACTATAAATTTATTTAAAAAAACCTTAACTTCCTATCAAAGCCATAACATTTTATGAAAAACCTCAATACTTATACAATAGGAAGAGATCAATAAATAAAACTCATGAACACCAAAATCAATTGATGTAAAGGAGATTTGAAAGATCACTCTAAAAAAATGGTCTCTTTCACTTTGAGGGGATTGCAGGAGCCGATGGAGCGGACTGTGTAGGAGATCATGGGGGTGGCAGTGGTGGCGTGCTCACGGGGGATGTGGTAGGCAAGAACCGGGAAGAACCGATGTGAAAAAAAAAAAAAGGAAAAAATATGAGGAGAGAAAGGGGAGAAGAGCGGTTGCCGTAAAAATGGGGATGGTGGGGTTGATGTTCCATGCATGTTGTATTTATTAAGAGGTGAGGTTAGTATTAAAGAAAATGGGAGGTGAGGGTTTTACAAAGGTGGTGGGAGTAAACAAACCCAAGCAAGAAACCTCGATTTTGTGATGAATGTCTTTTGCCCATAGAGAACGAGGAATTGTTTGTAGGTCCCACCTAGCGATAATATCAAGGGATTGGAGATTATCTAACACATGAAATTGCAGTTATACTGGAACCTCATTTCTATATTTTTTTTTTTTTGTGAAATTCATTTAATTGTATTGGTTATTTATTAAAAAAAAGTGATTTATTTTCTTCATTTTAGTTTTTACTCTTAAATTTAACAATTACTTATATCTTATTTATTTAAAATTTAAAATGATAAATATATAAAAACATATTTAAGTAAATAACATCAATATATTAAAAATTTATTTTAAAATTAAAGATATTAATTAAATCTATTTTAATTGATTTTTATAAAAAAAAAATTTACACTATTTTTGTTATAATATAAAAAATATTACATTGTATACAAATGATTTTTTTTTATAGCAAGCCCGTGAGGGGCAGATACAACAGGCCCACAAGGAATAAATAACAACAACAGATCCACTAGGAGACAACACCACCCACGAAGGGTTAAACTGTGTTCGAACGGGGAACTTCCAATACAAGAGGGTGCATCTCAACCAACTAGTTAGGAACTAATGCATTGTATACAAATGATTTGGGTTGTCTTTGTAGAACATTCTAGCTGGCTAGGAGGCGGCTGATGAGACTGGACACTAGATTGGACTTTCTGCTGTAATACAAATCATACCAGGTAATGTCTAAACACAGAGAATCAAAGATAAGAATTATTAGTGAGAAATAAGAAAATGAAAGAAAGTGAAAGATTATGTTTGTTTGGTGGGGTTAATGGAATCCAGGGACACCTCTCCCTTTCAAATTTCAATTCCTTCCACCACCGCTGCAATTTTTAGGTGTGGACAGATCCAAGTTGAGAGATCTATCCAAAGTAACCACTGAAATAACCATTAAATGAAAGCTGTTAGAATTATGAATCGAAGAGAATGAACTATAATGTTATTAGAGTTTATATCCAATATTCATGGTACAGAAAAAGAAAAAACTAAAATGACTAAGCTACGCCCTAATAAATTTAATACCCACTGAATGGTAAAACCTTTAGAGTTTGCACAAAAATAACAAATACCTTCAATCATTGAAGAACTCGATTGTGTGAATTGAAAGTCGCCGTATGTCTTTTGGAATCCATCATTTTGTTCCTGCTCTTCTTGAGCCTGTCAGAGTCGGTGGCCCACTAGATCAGATTATAAGAAATATAGTCATAATATATGAATCTTGACTCTATAATTCATAAAATCAAATTGATGAGAAAGGACTAGAATGCATACCTTACTCCATGGTATTTGATCAAGGAATTTGACAAGAATAGGAGCTTGGACTTCTCTCTCCTCACTCTTCCCTTACTTAGATATTTGATGGGTATCTCTACAAACCACTTTACTTGGATGTGGATGTGATGTTGTGTAAAGTGATGAGTGGAGAGAGGGTCATCTCTCGAAAGGGGTGATGGGTTGGTTGTCCGTTCTTAGCTCAGGCGGCCGACGGTTCCTCAAGAGGATTCAGGGGTTGTTGTGATCGCCACCTACTTTTTTCAAAAAGCAGGAAAAGTTGAGGCGGATTTGATCGCCTTCGTGGGGGAGTTTGTGGGGTCTCCGCTCTGAGACACGGTTATGCCGTACACAGAGGTGAAGACAGGGATCTTCTTCTGCTTCATGAACCTAACTAGAGGAGAATTGGGACTTGAGGTGGGCTAGGGAAGGGCCGGCTAGTTGGGTTTAGCCGCCTGATTGGGGGCGGCTAGTTGTAGGTAGCCGCCTGGTGTCTGGTTCAATTTGGGCAGAACCTAGGTAGGGTTTTGGTTTGGTTTTGGCAGAGGTTAAACCGGGTTTAGCCTGGGTTTTGGAGAGTGATTTGGTGTAGAAAATGGGTTTCTCTCTCTCACTTTTCTCTCTAGGGTTTGAAGTGGTGGTATAGGCTTTGACGGTTGGAAATGTGGGTTGTTGTGGGTTATTGATGGCTATTTATGGATATTGATTATGTATAAATGCTTAGAGAGCCCCCCCTATTTATAGTAAAAGGGGCGTAGGGGAGGGTTCACTGGACAATAGATCAAAATGGATAATAAGATGCTTGATTTGACTTCCCATTAGATCTTTGTTCTTTGACAATGTCCAGCTTAGGGGCGGCTAGTTGTGTTTAGCCGCCCGGTGAGGGGCGGCTACTCTCAGGTAGCCGCCCCCATCATAACCTGCTAAACGTCCCATCTCTGACAAGCGGTGACTTGGGTCGGTTACTAAAGATGAACTAGCTAAGATGGGGTGACTAAAATGGACAATCCGCCGCAATCATGCTTGCTTTATGTCCCATCCAGGAAGGCGGTTTGGGGTCGATCAGGGGAGCGGCTAGTTGGAACTAGCCGCCTGGTATGGGGCGGCTACTCTCAAGTAGTAGCCCATGTCCAGGCTCTTAGATTTTTCTAAGTGTTGGACTTAGGGTTTTCGGTTTCGGTTTCTGATGGAGTTTTCTATTAGATGTCCAAATGTAGCTATTTTCCAATATTACTTGAAGTAAATTTTTTTTCTTTGGACGGTCAAAATTAGAGTACTCAAGGTGGCCATCGAAGTCGGAGGAAGGGCAGCTGGAGGATCTCCCAAACTATTGTTTTTTTTTTTTTTTTTTGAGAAAAAAACAACGAATCCCTCCTTCACCAAAATAAATACCCTCCTTCACCAAAATAAATAAATAAATAATCAATAACAATATAGAAAAATTATGATGAGTCTATATGATCCATTACCCAAAAAGCAAAAAAAAAATAGAGAGATCAAGACTAGAGAGAGAGAATAACAAATCAACATCGATGAGTGGTGTTTTTGTTTTTTCATATGGAACATACGTAATTTATTTAAAAAATGAAATTAAAGAAACAACGTATATTCTATATAATCTTATTTAATAAAACTTGTAAAAGCATATGAAATCCATGTGTTAGGATGATGAATAAGAATAAAAAATTAAAGAAAATGTTAGACTCAGTTTGTTTTACCAACTAAAACTCAGACTAAACATGTTTTTGTTTTTTTTTAAATAATAATTATCGTCTAATGAAGTATATACTTTGATAAAAAGTGTATATCTCTCTATTTCGAATTGAATGAACCAATTTTTAGTAAGTGTAATAAAATATTTAATAAAGTATAATTTCTTCCATAAATAATGGGAGGGAGGTGTTGTAGCGGCTTATTATTTGGTCAAACCTATATCTTCATATCATAACCTATTCTATCTCTATTTAATCTATTATTGATTTATCATATCATATCATATAATCTTATTAGATCAGATTATATCATTGAATAATTTTAAAATTTCAATAAATCTATTTCTATTAGTATTTAAATAATTAATTAAAGGATAAAAAGGGAAAAAAAATACTGGGTCATAGAATTCTTTTAATAAGTAGTAATAGATTAGATCAGATTGTATCATTAAACAATTTTAAAATTTAAATAAATCTATATTAGTAATTAAACAATTAATTAAAGGATAAAAAGGGAAATGAAAATACTGGGTCACAGAATTCTTTTAATAAGTAAGTATGAAAATATTTAATGAAGTATATACTACGTTTACAAGGTTGATAATACAATCTAATAAGAACAACAATTTAGAAGGCCATACTGCCTCGGCCCATTACGCTATGCTAAGAACAAGCCTTCATCCCAGGTCGGACCAATGAACGATCTGGTTGGACTTCGTCCCAGGTCGGGCCAATGAATGACCTGGTCGGATTCCCGACCAGACCTGAGTAAATAGGGCCAGACTCCTATCCGACCTAATCAAAAGTAGTCAGACCACAAAGTCTGACCTGATGTGCGGATCACTCATGTGTGAACCACAAACATCGACAAAGATCCACCTCGGCTTATGACATTACCTCAGAACAGGCATAGCAGCACCTCAGGTTGGACCACTAGCGAAAGTACAAAAAAGCCCAGGGAATATTCCTTGACACAATAGCTGTAACCCACTACCAGAGTCGGTTATGATGAGGCGCTGATCCTGAGATCCACGTGTCGACCCATCCAAGAGTTGCGTAGAAGATTCTCTCTCACGCGATCCTCACATCTCCACAGCATAACAGGCGCCCCCCTCAACCTATAAATAGAAGGGTATCTTCTTCTATCCAAGGGGGTCTTCTTCCCCAAAATGACGCAATACTCAAGCTTAAAATCCCATTTTGACTTGATGGTCGGAGGTTATGAGGACGGCACCACTTCCGGTGTAAAATCCCCAACAAACAAGGAACTACGTGTGGCTTAATCTCTTAATAAATGTACATAGGCAGTCTGAAAAGTTACATCAGGTTCAGTCCAGACAAAAATCTCGTCAATCGATCAATCACAGTCCCCCATCGTCGTCTTTTCACGGATTTACCTAAACTAAGCCCAGACCGCCCTTGAGTCCAACTCATTCGAGGAGGAGCACATTTTTACCCCTCACACATTTTTTGTTAAGTCACGTAAGAAGCACCCCTAGATGAAGATCTTCATCTAACCGTGCTTCTTTATTCAATGATTGATGGCAATATTTTAGTCAAATCCTCCATTTTTTTATTGCTAGATTATTATGTCCAATACTTTCGGTTGTCTTTTTTTCTGCTTCTTCTCCATTACTTTTGGTATTTTTCCTTTGTAAATATATTTTATTATATTTTCATTACCAAAAGTATACATGACAAAAAAAAAATTTATTGTTTTTACAGGTTATAGAATGTACTTATTGTCTAAATCATCGAGTTCGCTTGGGAAAGATTCCAGTTCTCATTTTGCAATTACTTGGGGATGATAGTTTGATGTTTTCATATTATATAAAAACTAATGTTGTATTCATATTTTTCATTACTTTACAATGTTTTTAAAGAAATTGAGTATTTTTGTTATTGGATGATTGTAGAATGTCGTAGAGGAATTAAATGAATATTGACTTAAATGGTGTGAATTGCTTTCAATATTAATATTTTTGACAGGGTGACTTGAATGAAACAACAATATTGGTTATTTAGAATTTTTACCAAAAATCATCATTGAAAATAAAAAGCATTTGAGATAGTTCAATTTAGCTGTTGCAAATAACATTCACGTTAAAAATATTTGTAGCATCATTTGCAACGGAGTGAAGGACTTTTTGCGGCGGAATAGAAAACTGTCGCATCGCAAAACATTTTTATGTGACATCAATATTAGTTATTTACATTGGCATCAAATAATGTCGCAAAATACCATTTGCGGTGTATTTGGACACTTATTGTGACGGTTTCTACCATACTCAAAATCCCTCTCTACAAAATAGAGGTAAAAATCTAAAAAAAAAATTATTTTTTGTTTTTTATTTTTAATATTTTTGAATATTTTTTTATGAATTGTATCTAGATAAATTTATTTTAATTTTTTACTTGATTTTTTGAATCTCAAAACAAAGAATTCTACATATAATCCTTACCATTTAAGATGTACATACTTAAACAAGAGTAAGTGTTTTTATTAATTTTTATATTATTTTTATCATCTAACCAATGGTTTGATTTTATTAATCAAGAACAATTATTATGGGAGACAAATCTCATGTTTTGTTTTCCAAATATTAAGGGGCACAAATCTCATGTTTTGTTTTCCTTCTCTTTTTTTAATCATCAGGCTTTGATATGGGTGTTTTAAGTAATTTCATTTTTTATGACAACTTATTCTTATTCATCGTATTTAATTGAATACAAAGAATGATTTTCTTGCATTTTTTTTTTCAACTTTGTATATGTTAAATTTTTTTATCATGTTTAAAACCTTTGATTTTTTTTATATTTTTGATAGGTATACTCCATAGAGAAAAACAAATATTATCATTATTCATAAAATGACTCTTTTATTGTTACTCCTCTCACATCTTGACCCTTACCAACCCCTGCTTATCTTTCATATTTCATATTTCTTTATTAATTTTAAATTCTATTTAACTCTTAATGTTTGATGTTGTAGACTTATGCATTATGAAGTTGAAGAAGTTTTGAAGAATTGAATTTCCTGCTACAACTAATTAAGAGGTATGAAAATTTATTTCAATTTATTTAGTATTTATTATTTTCTCTATAATAGAAGTGGTTGATAAATTTATATGTATAATAATAAGTTATTATCGTTATCTTTTAGGTACTTTCACAGTGCCTTAGAAGCAGAGCATTTTGCGGTTATGAAACAAAGAAAGAGGATGCCCAAGCACGAATGCCCAAGCACGACTGCACTTCTAAGCCGCCTTAAGCTAGAACAAGGGTTTTTAGTAGGCCAGATCATGAGAAATAGGAGTAAGATGTGCAACAAGTGGAACCATATCATTTTGACACCAAGACAAAGACAAAGTAGTGGACTCATCCAAGTGCGCGATCAGAGAGAATAGAAATAAGTTTGACGTCGAAATGACAATTCTTTATTAAAGTTTATCTGTTTTCGATCTCTCAGTAGAAGGGGAAGATGGTTGATGTCACGCCCCAGGGCGGCCGTCCCCGGGACACGGCAAGTGTATATATGATATCAGTAAACAGGAGTTCAATAATATACTCACACAACAGCTAAAATGACAACACAGATAAAAGCAGGGCTGACATGATATGTACACCAAATGCGGAAGCTAAAAGACTGAATCTGTAATCAAAACATACTACAGACTCGATACATAATCATATGTCCTGTGAGAGCCAACATGTCCATATACACACAAATAGAATCCATACATAATCCAAACTAGGCGCCCAAGCACAGAAATATATACATACAACAAAGAGAAGGATGCTGATGGCCTCAAAACTCGAGGGACGTGGCGCTACTCCGCTACTGGTGTAGTCGCTCGGGAAGCTCCTCCTTCAAGTCCTCCTCAGTGATCACTGAAAAAGATTTATGCGAGGGGTGAGCCACACGCTCAGTGAATAGCACAACCCATGCATACAGTTTATATTAACCACAATTCATAGCAAAAGCCTCAAAGTGGCAAAATCAATCACAAGTCCGGTAGTTCACTACATCGCCGAACCACCACACCCTCACCCTCACCCTCACCCTCACCCCTCAATAGGTGACCAAGGATATTGGGACTTAATGGGCTGATAATCATCCATACACAATCCTGTGGGTCATCGCATCGCCGGCCCACCATACCCTCACCCTCACCCCTCAATAGGTGACATAGGCTCTTGGGACTGACTAGGCTGTTGGTCACCCTTGGTCCACCGGTAGTCTCTCCTCACTCCGTAGGTCGTTTGGCCACCCCCACGTTCAGCACAGTCCTTCTACCAAATCAGGAGGTGCCTACTGATGGGAGCCCCTGCACGGGACAACCTTTCTAACGCTGAGGTAGTCTCTACACGGATCCAACGAAGGGAACAGAACAGCTTATCCATCGCATATGATCCACTCGGATCCGCTGACAGCACATCTCTACAACTCTAATGTCTTGAATTCTTTCAGAATTCCACCAGCGCGCATAACCAAGATGCGGGGAAATAAATAAGACAAAAATGAGGAAAAGAGACCTTGGGAGGGCAACTTGAGGTCCCGATGTAGGACATCCTGACAACCAAACAAGGAACACGGAGTACCCTAACCCGGGTCTCAATGTTAACCTCGCAAGGCCCCCTTATATTCCCCAAAGCATGCTAACAATATTACAAGTTTGCATTTAAATAAATAAATCAAACTAATAGGACGCATGCATAGGTCAGGGCTTTCCTAGCATGATAACGGGGTGACAGGATGCACGGCTCATGCACAAAACCTAAGGGTGCAAGTCCCTAACATACAAGTCTAGGGTGGCATGCATTCTACACATAGATCATGCTTGCATGGATTATAACAAACAGTTAATACTAACTATGTGCCCCAGGGGAGGACGGTACACGCCCAAGTGCATGTAGCGCCTCCCAAACTGGGTTGGGTTGTCCCACTCACCGGAAGTCGGGTCGACGCGCGACCGTCCGTCGAGATCTACAAGACAGTATATCAACTGATGAGTAAAAATCCACAACTACTACCAAAGACATCAAAAAATACACAAAACCCACAAACAAACCCCCAACACTCGGGCAAACGTGCATACGACCAGTACGCACGCTAGCCCGAGCACCCCGGCAACCACCCGCACCCCCCGACCGCCCGAGTGCACCGCCGCGCCTCAGCCCGCGCACCCCGCGCACCGCCGGGCCCCTGCCCGCCGCCTGGACACGCCGCCGAGCCTCCCGGGTGCACCGCGCGCCCTCTGCGCCCCAGCACAGCCGCCCGCGCGCACCCCGCACGCCTTGCGCTGTCCCGCGAGCACCCCGCACGCCTTGCGCTGTCCCGCGAGCACCCCGCACGCCCCGCGCGCAGCGCCTCACCCCGCGCGCGCCCCGCGCGCACCACTGCTGCCTCGCCGCACCCCGCGCGCACCACCGCTGCCTCGCTGCGCCCCGCACGCACCACCACTGCCTCACCGCGCCCCGCGCGCACCCCGCGCGCACCCTGCACGACACCCCTCGACCAGTACCCCCAGCACACCCGCGCACAGCACGCCCAGCGCCCGCGCCCTGCTGGCCACCAGCTCCCCCCGAGCGCACGCCCGCGCGCACGCACGCGCGCGCCTTGCCAACGGCTCCGCCTGCTGCGTCTGCTCACTGCCTGTGCTGCCCGAGACCACCAGCCCACATGCCAGCACTGCCAACCCATCCAGCGCGCCCAGCACGCCCCCTGCATCACCCGAGCGCACGCCCGCGCGCACGCGCTCGCGCGCCCGGCTACCTGATGCCTGCCTGCTGCGCCCGCTGCCACCCTGCTCGGAACAGACCCCCAACCTGCCGAGCACCTCTACCACCCACCCATCGGCCTCCGACGGCCTCCGACCGCCCCCAACCACCTCCGACAGCCTCCCACAGCCGCCGACCACCACCCAAACACAAAACCCCCCTCCTAACATGCATCTAAGCCAAAAAAAAAGAGGAAAAGGAGCTTACCAAGGGGGAGGAAGGGGTGTCCGGGTGCTCTCCACGCACCGAAACGCTTCCCCAACGGTCTCCACCACCAAGACCAACTCCCACCTCCGATTTGGCTCGGATCTGAGGAGAAAAGAGGGCGGATGGGAGGGCTAGGTTGGCCGGAATCGGGATTTGAAAGCACCGGGGTGTAGATCGGGACCCGATCTACACTTCTTATGCTTTAGGTTTTTGGGTTTGAGGGCTCTAAGGGGCTCAAATGGGAGAAAAGGAGAGAGGGGAGAGAGAGAAATCAAGTGGTAGGGATGATGAATAGTGAAATCTATTTTTAGATCTCATATATATATAGTAAGTCACTTAAAAACCCGGATACGCCCCGGAACTGCGAAATTTTGGAAACGTTGCCGGAATTCGATGAAATTTTCATGAGTGGCTTAAAATGGCACCAGGACACATAATATGCAGTTAGATTTTCAATCGGAGTCCTCTAGCTCAGGACGATAGCTAACAGTCCAAAATTTTAGCGGTTCCGATCGAAAAACGAAAAAAAACTCAAAAACTGCCAAAATGCTCCAATGGTTACCAGCAGGCCAAAAAGTGACACATATATAACATTGAAGACTGCTTCTTGCTTCCATACACCTGCCAATTGGACTCGAGAAATTTCATAAATAAAGAAAGAGGCGAATCTCTATCTTTGTTCTACTACAGGTGCTGCGACAACTTTGACCAAGTCCGAACGATTGTCGACCACCTTAAGTTGGCTCTCCTGAGAGAGAGGGAAGACATAAAAGGCAATCATCCATCAAAAGACAAAAAGTAAGGAAGCGACCGAAGACGACCTTGCAGCAGAAACAAACAAAGGTTGATTGAATTAATTATACAAGATTACATATTTTGTTTAATGAACAAGAGTGCATGGGTTAGAGTAAATATACTCCAGAAAATTGCATGTAATTGAAATGTATTTTTAATGTGATTTTTATTTCGAAATCTCCAAAGAAGTATTAGAATTGATGTCCCCGAGGAAGTGAATTAATTATCATATTATCATTCTCATCAAAAGAAAGATCATTAGAATAAAAGACTGGTGAGTTTATTTTCTTTTATTTTCCTATGAATTGTGTGATTAATAGGTTTTTTTAGTTAATATTGATTTTTTTATAATAATCCATACAATGATTTTATTGCTTTGTTATATCCTCGTTTTCATTTAATATATTTTTGTTGTGGAGATTGTAGAGAGTTTTTCCAATTTTTTATTATTATTAATTATTACTATTATTATTTTAATGTGCTCTTCACTCTCTTTTCTGCTTCTCCGATTTCTTGTTTGGATTTCTTTTCAAGATTTTTTTTTTTTGAATGATTTATTTGTGAGAGTATAAAATGTGAACAAATTTTTACCGGTATATATATTTTTTAGAAATTCATAGAACAAAAATATTGATGATTTTTCATTTATTATATTAATGATTGAACCAATAATAATATGTGTTCTATATTTCTTCTTGGGAAACTTGTAATTGATATTTCATTTAAGATATAGATCTTTTTTTATATATAAAATCGGTAAGCAAAGATATATAAATATGTTGACTTTATATATTAGTAGCACATTTTTTTAGCGTTGAGTTTATAAACAAATTTTTTATTTTTTATTCAATGATTACTTGTTCTTATATAAATATAAATATTATTCATTAAATTATGTATATAATTTGGAACGTTACACCTCGTGCATTAGTACGTGCATGATAATTATATCTTCTTAAAAATAAACTTTCAAATATCACTGAATATAACAAAGTTTGATTAATAACCTTAAATCTCGGGAATTAAAACTAACATTAGATGTGGAAATAGTAATCGTCTCCTTGATTATAGGCATTAGTTATCGAAAAAGAAAGAAATAGTATATTAGGTACGAAGCCCATGCCACCTCATAGGGCTTCCATGGGGCATTGAAGATGGGGCATAAAAATCATTATTATTATAAAAATGTGAAATGCATATGAAATTCATTCATTATTTGTCAAAATATACATGAAAATGGAAGAATGTATCTGACGTTTTTGATAAATGAATCAACAATGGCAGAATGTATCTAAATTTTGATGAATGTATCTGACTTTTTGACAAATGTAACTGAATTTAAGTGTATGTATATCATATGATTTAATATGTATCTGAATGTGGAAACAATCAAAATAATTGAGTTTCCAGATGCACATTTATTTGAAATTCATTAAAAAAATTGGAACTGGAATGATATATCTGATTTTGTTTATAAATAAATTACAATTTATCTCAACAATGCCACTTAATACATGACAAGTTAAATGATTTCATTGCATAACCATTCAATTTATATTTGTTACATGACCCAAAAAAAATTGATATTATACCGGTGAATAAACTTAAAAATCAAACATCAATCAACAGACATTGATGAAACGATAATCAAATTGATGGAACACAAAGCAGTGACTAAAAATCCTTCAAAAAAATTTCTGACCTGTTTTATGGTGTTTTAACAACATATCCAACAGCTTTCTTAGGGATGATTGAAACTTGAATCACCTGTTTCGATGTAGAATAAGGATGTGGATATCTTGAAATAAAGCAGAATAACTGGTTTTGGTTGTTTGGGAGGGTTGGATACCTAAGGAAAATCAATGCTCGGATAACTTGTCATAAAGGTGGATAGCCATTCCATAAAACATGTGGAATTATAGTTATTCCAGGTTATTCCACCCAAAGAATATATGGACCCACTGTCAAATCAATTGTCATCACCTCTTATAAATCACCTGTCAAATCAACTATTATCATTTTTTCACCTTTTATAAGTATTTATTCACATTTTATCCAAATAACAAAAACTTTATTATTACACTTTCCAATGAGAATAATTCAAAACACAACCGAACACAAAATCATTTTATCATTATTTATACTTACTTATATCAAAATAACTGTATATCTAAGAATAAGTCATGTTCTGTATCCAAACGGGGGCTTTGAAGGGTCTGAGATTACAGAGGGCTGGAATGGATGTGGGCTTTCTTAGGGAACGGATCGAGCATTTGAAGCCGTTATCAGTTCCATCTGGAGATGTTGAGCACACAGAGACATGAGTACACAGTCACATATGCTTCTCATGAAGGTTGTCATCATCTCCATTTTTCTTGATCTTATAAACGAAGCTTAGAATCTGAACAAACATTATTCAATTTGTTATGCCTGTGTCATTTGGAGCCTTATTTTTTTTCGATCGGAGTCGCTAAAATTTTGGCTTTTAGCCACCTGCAGGAGTTGGAGCGCTCTGATTGAAAATTAAGTTACAAAATTTTCTCCTAGAAGTTATGTATTTCCGATTTGGTATTTGGATTTAATTTTGTTAAAATCCAAGATGAAGAGGTTTAAATATGATTTTATCATGAGATGCTCAGTTTTGAGTTAGCTTTCGTACAAAAGTGGAATTAGATCAACTGGATTCATGTAGTAAAAGTTATGGGTATTTTTCCAAGTATACCTCGGGGATGAAAAATTCTGGCAGCAGCCCTGTTCAATGTTTAGCCCTCATTTCGGAATAGCTGGAGGGATTATTTGATCTTGTCATAAACATGAAAGTTGTAGATAATCTTCTTGGCTTTCCAGTGGACTTTGAATTGTGCAATTCGGAGCTATATTGAGGAAGTTATGGCTGTTCTAGTGAAGCATGTACAGAATTTCTAGTCAGGGACGAATTGGTCATTTGTATCCCTCTTTTGGCTATTTATTGGCCCAAAAAAATATATATATCTCTCTCTCTCCCACTCCCCACGTCTACCACTCTTGCCTCTCTTTCTCTCTTTCACACATCCCCCCCATGTGTTTGATGAAATGCCTAAGAGAAAAGATGGAGCAAGAAGAGGAGGTGCAAGTGCAAGCAAGGTGAGTGTGTGTGCTAATGTTGATTGTTCCTCCTCCCTCTCCTCCTCCCATGGTGGATCCCCTTATTTTCTTTCCCTCCCCTTTGGTTCAGCCATGAAGAAGAGAAGCAAAGATGGAGGTGGTGGTAGAGGTGGTGGTGGTCGAGGTGGTCAAGGGTGCGCTTGGGAGCCCCTATATCTCCCCTTCCCTCCCCCTCTCTTTTGGTGAGTTTTCCCTCTTCTTTATTGGTTTTTATGCATGTTAGGGTGTTTGGGAGGGCATGCATGTGGGGTGTTTTGAGTTGGGTGCATGTAGGGGCAAGGGGGGAGGGTTGGGGAGTGCTGGGCAGACCCGCACGCGCAGAGGGGCACTGGCAGGCGCAGGCGCGGGTGCGGGCCGGTGCGCGCGGACGCTGGCACCTAGCGGGGTGCGTGCAGGGAGTGCGCGCGAGTGCACGCGGGCGCGCGCGAGCATGCGCGCCCGCGGGGCAAGTTGTCTGGGCGGGTCTGGGCACGCGGCAGGGTGCCAGTGCGTGTGCGTGCTGGGGCATGCGTGGGGCTGCCCAGGGTCTCGGGTAGGTGCTGGGGCACTCGGGCATGCGTGCGTACGCGCGTGCTTGCATGCTTGCGAGCCTGTATGCGTGCATGTCTAAGTCTTTGGTATTTCTAGTGATTTCTAAGTGTTAAATTGTGATGTTACTCACCAAATTTGATGCCCTTACCTTGCAGATCTGGTTAGATGGGATGCGCGAGGTCCCGGGTTGTATGGTGAGTGGTTCGATCCAATCCCCCCCCCCTCTCGGGATGCGCTCGACGCGCGTAGACGTGCGTCGCACATCGATGGGGCCCCATAGCTATACTACTTGTCTAGATAAGTAGTATGGCCATGCTTAAGCTATAATATGTAGATATCTTGCATGCTAGGCTTATATACATGTATTGTATCCATGTATGAATGATTGTGTTGCATGCGCCCCTCTAGTATGGGCATGTATTGCTGTAATGTGTATTGATGTATAGAATATGGCATGCCTTAGGTAGTATTGTAATACTACTCCCACCATATTAATTGGAACATTCAGTATGATTAAGTCTGGGTTAATAACGGGCACCTGCCTAATATTCCCTTGCGATAAGACTCGAGGGCGTGGTGTAGTTGTTGCGCCCATGTTAATGGGGCAAAGCTATGACCAGCGTCATGAGATGATGATCTCTCTCGCCCTCTCCCTCTGAATGAACTGAGTAAGTAGATGCGATTTCCTACTCGACTCAGGTTCGTTTGGAATATTGGCATGCACCTGTTAGTGCGCGAGATCGCGCTTGACTCTTTCTTTTAAGTTGGTGATATCCAACACACGCTTAAGTTAGGCCTTGTGTGCTTATGTGACTAATGATATGTATGCATATTATATGATTTATTATGATGTAAATCTATGATTAGGAAGTATCCCTATGATTAATTGATATGTTATCGTGCATATGGTTCATGCACATAACTAAGATTAAATTCTCCTATAAAATATATGCGCATGTTAAAACTATCAGGCCTATCTGAAATAGGCGTGGGTATGACCCGCTGTCGGGTTGTACCTTATTAGTTAAAGCGCTAGCGATGTAATCGCCCCGTGCATCCGAGCGATGCACTCATTTGGAATTCAGGAGAATTCATTACCTTATCGGTTTTGTTAAGCCGGTAGTGGGGCATTAGGCTAGGCCTACCCGTGCTAGGCGTGTATATGAACCGCTTGTTGGGTTATGTGCCTTGGGATTATTTATGCGTGAGAGCAGGGGCAACCCCCTTGTGTCCGAGCGACGCAACCGTGTGGGAGTACAATAGTGTTCGCTCTCTTCGATATGTGATTATCGAGAGTAGTTGATTTCCATGGGTTCGCTTTGCGAACATGGAATGTTTACTCCCAATGTCGTCCGTGTTGAAGAGGCCCGGGTTGTAGCTGTCTTGACAGAGGGCTCCCATCCGTAGGTACCACCGATGCGTTCGGGGGCGTACTGATCGTGGGAGTGTACCAGGTAGAGGCTACCCGGGAGAGGGTTAACGAATGATATTGCGAGCGTGGAAATCGTTCTCCCCTTCGTTGGATCCGATGTAGGAACTCCCCGGCGTTGGAAAAGCTGTCCTGATAGAGGGCTCCCATCCGTAGGTACCACCGATGCATTCGGAAGCGTACTGATCGTGGGAGTATACCAGGTAGAGGCTACGTGGGGAAAGGGCTACCGGTGGACCAAGGGTGTAGAGCAGTCTAAGTCTCTTCCAAAAGTCCCAAGAGTCTCCCTCCGGGAGTGAGGGTGAGGATGAGGTGAAGACACGTCACCTCGTGACCCATTCGTTGTTCGTCTGTTCCCATAGTTGTTGGGTCTGGTCTCTTATCGATGTTCAAAAACATCGGTGGGTAGTTATCTCGATGTAGATGATCCAGTAGTGTTGCGTGGACCAGTAATCCCGGGTCTCTTCGACCAACGGTATGGTCTCTCCCCAAAAGTCCCAAGAGTCTCCCTCCGGGAGTGAGGGTGAGGGTGAGGTTGGTGATCTAGTAATGTTGTGTGGACCAGTAATCCCGGGTCTCCTCGGCCAACGGTATGGTCTCTCCCCAAAAGTCCCAAGAGTCTCCCTCCGGGGGTGAGGGTGAGGGTGAGGTTGGTCGCGCCGCCGCGTGACCCTGTTATCCATGGGTTTCCACCCATGTTTACCTTGAAAGGGAATTGTTTATGTATTGAACTGTTGTATGGTGATTGGTTTCCAGCCACTCACTGAGCTTGTAGCTCACCCCTCGCATACTGTTTCTTTTCAGGGGCAGTGTTAGGCGTGGAGCTGGAGCTTTCCTGTGGCGTGGTCTTATGGGCGTGGAGCGTTCTTCCGGCGGGTGGCGAGTGCGAGGCTGTCAGCAGTCCTAGAGTCATTGTATGTATTGTAAATTGTGCATGTGGCACAGGTTGTATTTTCTTTGGTCTAGACTTGGCTCTCACAGGACAGTGATTATGTATTCAAGTCTGTAATAATGTTTTTGGTTTACAGACATTGTTTATATATTATGCTTTCGCTTTTCAGTCAGTTATCATTATTCTTGCTTTGCCACCTTGTGTGTTGTTGTTGGAGTCTTTATTGACCTCAGGTATTGATAGCTGATATTTTATTATTGCCACGTCTCGGGGACGGCCGCCCTGGGGCGTGACACAATTACTCATCCTCTCTACTTTATGGTTATTGTGTAGATCTTTTTATGATGCCAACAGGCTGTATCAAATCCTTATTGACATGAACGATTGAACAATTCAAATGAAGAAAAAAAGGGAATTAAAAAAAAAAGGATGAATTAAACCTCGACTTGCATGGAGAATCCAAAAATGGGAACAATAACCATCTCCTTAATTTTGGGGAGTAGTTACGAAAATGACAAAAAGGATAAAAGAGTATTAACACTATGCAAACTCATGAGGTTTCTAATGGGACTTTAAAGATGAGGCTAAAAAATCATTATTGTGCAATTCATCAAACACTCCATAATCTCCATTGTATGTTTCCATGCAAAATTTTCAAATGAAAACTTGGTGAACAAAAAATGAATATAGTAATAAATGAAGTCTCTAAAATCAATAAAATATGAGTTAGTATTTATGATTTTAAAATGTAAACAATCACTAGTACTTTTAGTAGTGAATCCATCTCAATTATTTTTTGAATATTTCATATACTTATAGAAATAACATAAATTAAATTATTTTCAATGACATTAAAAGCAAAGGAAAAGTGCATGAGCAAATGTATTTAGTTCCTTGTGGTTAATTAGTCTCAATCAACCCAATGAATTGCCGAGAATAAATTAAAAATGAAGTTTTATCATATAAATTCAATCATTTACGAGTCAACTAAACATGAATGATGAAGGAAAAATTCAAAAAAAAGAAACTATACGGCTTACTAAAAAACAAAAACAAATAAGAAAATGTGATGGACAATTTGACTTAAAACTAAAAATCCCTACTCTTTTCTATGCCTCCTTGCATGAGCCTCTGATATACAACAAGAATGAATTATGGATGGAAAACAAAATAGAGTGGGTGGCATTTACATTAAATTTTCTTATGAAGATTTTAATATATTTTGATGGTTGAAAAATAAAATTTAATAAAGTTAACTGGAAAAGTATAATATCGATGCCTTCTTCAAAATCAAATGAGACAGGCCATGCAATTTTAAGGATAACCCATGAACTTTCACATAAAACATATATAATTATGTAAATTTAGGTGTTAATGGTGATGCCGAAATTACAGTTTTAGGCTATAAAACAATGAATCGTTTCTTTACTTATGAGAAATAAATTAACGTCTACTGCTAAAGAAATAAAATTGAACTTACGGTGATACCATGAACATCTCGAAAGAGTCTATAGAGGATTAATGTAATGTAACTCGAATTATCCCACATTTCTTTGTTGAAAATATAAATAGAAAATTTCAATCACCACAAAGTATATATTATCGCATTACTTTTAAAAAGTAATATAATATACACCTGCGCGCATGCGCAAAAGCATGTGGTATAATATTCTAAAAATATACATAAAAAATAAAAAAATGATAATTACATAAAAATTAAATAACAATTAAATAAATCAGGAGATACACTGTCCATAAATTTGCTTTTAATTTGATAATACATAAACATGTATACATTTCTAAATAAATATATGATCCTATTTGAGAAGAATTAAAAAAATCTTGTTATCATTTCATTGTTAATTAAATCAAAAGATTATTTTTAAATACTCTAACACATAAAAATAACATACAATTTTTTAGTCAATATCATTTTAAAACTCCATCAATTCATATTAATATAAAAAAAATTAAATATGTGATGTAGGCATTGAAAATGTTAATTTCAGCATAGTTTATATTATTTTGGTAAAAAAAAATTTAATTATATTATTGACAATTATTAAAACCCTTAATTAGATAAAAACAAATTTAAGAAAGCAACTTACTCTTTTGATTTGCGTCTTGAAGAGAATTTTTGCATGCACATTTTAATTCTCCTGAATAAAAAAAAAATCAATAGAAGGATTAAAACATCTAAATAAAATGTTCAAAAATATAAAAAATGAAACACTTCATTATCCTTAAAGAAAATTATCCAAAAACAAACAAAAACACCTAATCATTGAATCTAAATATTATTATAACAAAATAAAATATAAATAATAAAAAATGCAATGCAAAAATATATGAAATCATCTTTCAAAGACACAAAGACATAGAGGCGTGAAGATTATAGATCATTTTGTTTGGGACAGGTTAGAGTTTTTTCATCTTAAATATCAGATTTTTTTTTTGTTTCTCAATATACACCTTTATTTATATTTTGAATTTAAATATAAAAAAACCATATTTATCTATTATACTAACCAAGAGTGTTGAAGTTTTCGTATTTATTCCTTTTTGTGTGAGTAACATTTTCATTTTTCAAATTTACATTTATTTTTTTATAATATTTTATTTTAAAAGGTAAAAATGGAAAATACATACTTTAATATTTTAGTGGATAAGATGAAATATTCATCAAATCTATCTTTTTAATATTTATCTATCTATATTAATGATATATTGAATGAATGGTGGTGATTATGCCACATCATCATATTTTTTGTTATTGTTTTTTTATTAGATTTAGGTTGAGATAATCATGGAATATAGGTGATAAATAGCTAATTTCAGCTGAAATTTGATCTCACTTTTCATCACCCAATGGGCATTTTTGAGAAAAATCTATTTCATAGTTATTTCATAGTCATAAATATATATCCAAAAGCTCTTTCCAACGAGCTATTGATCACCTCAATCAGAATTACACTTGAAAATTTATGATTTTTTAAAGAATTTTGAGAATAATTTAATTCTTATTTTTTTGTATATATACCCTAAAAAATCACACTATTCAAAAGAATTGAATTATACATGAACGTCATTCTTTTTATCTGTTCGAGCCATATTGTTTGTTGATTTCAGAGTTTCAAATGGTTATTTTTACAATATAGGATCAGTTGATGGTTATATATGCAAAATAACACATTTTTTTTTATTGTTACATATATTTTTATGTGTAATTTCATTATAAATTTTATAAAATATTTATTTAATCATTATTAAAAAATTTATCATATATATATATATATATATATATTACATGATATATTATATTGCATATAAATTAATTGAAAAAATTCAAGGTATTGGTTGTGAGCAACTTTTTCAAAATATTTTTTTTATTTACACACACATCATGCCTGGGGGAAGACTAATCATTATCTATACAGATATAATTAAAATTGATTTTTTTGTTTCTTAAGATATTTCATTTATATGTATTTTAAATTTATAAGAAAAATTAACGGATTATTATATATATAGAGAGAGAGATAATAAATGGTTATTATTTTTTTTTACAGAAATAATTTTTTTTACATTTTTTTCAAATTTTAAATTTAAATGTAAAAACAAATTATTATTATCCATATGTATTTTGAATTTTAAAAAATTGAATATTTTAATTTGAATATAATTAAAACCAATTTTTTAGTTTCTTAAGATCCATTTTATGGAAATGCATGTTGACAAATTATAATTATTATATGTATTTTGAATTTAAATGATCCAATTTTGAGTTGATTTTATAAATCATATAATCTCATTAGATTAGTTTAGATTAGATTAATTTAGATTATATAATTTATAAATCATATAATTAAAAAAAAGCATATAATCTTATTAGATTAGATTAGATCCAATATATTTTGAATTTAAAGGATTCAATTTTAAGTTAATTTTGTGTTTATTTTGAGTTAATAATTAAAACAAATAATATAATCTTATTAGATTAGATTGTATCATTGAATCATTTTAAAGTTTAAATATTTAAATAAATCTATTATTATTAATAAACAAATAATTGATTAAAAGATAAAAAGTAAAATGAAAACAATGGATGAGATTCCTTTTATTAAATAAATAATAAGAAATAAATATTATATATATATATATATATATTACTTACTTATTAAAAGAATTCTGTGACCCAGTATTTTAATTTCCCTTTTCACCCCTTAATCAATTGTTTAATTACTACTAGTAATAGATTGATTTAAATTTTAAAATTATTCAATGATACAATCTTATCTAATAGATTATGATTTGTTTAATTACTAATCTATTATTATCAAATTTAGATAAATCATAAATATTTTAAGATATCAAAATCAGATTTAATTAAATCATATCAATACATTTTTATTTTAAGTCATATCTATATATTCTAATTTTTTATTTTCAAAATTAAATATATTCACGATGTATATCCATTTAATTATATTTCCATAAATATTTTTTTTTGTAATAGAATGAAAAAATTCCTAATGTACTATAATAAATAATATAAGATGTACATATGAATGTGAATATAATATACCTTAAAAATCTATATATTTTTTATTAAACATTTGTGCATAATTTAATATTTGTTGTTGAGTTTATTAGAGAAAAAAATAAGATATGGAAAGATGTAGTACTATTATATATTTTTTTTCAGATTTTTAAGGATTTGATTTATTCAAAGATTGAATCTCTTATTACTAAGTTGTTTGAACTCCTCTCTATCTTATCTTTTTTTTATCACTAAATCTATATGTAGTCCTATATAAAGCAGTTCATCCCTACAGCCTAAATTATTTTTTGTTTTCAAGCATATTATTTATTTATTTATATGTATATATATTGTGTTATTTATTTATGTAAATTTATATTGTGTTATTCTTATTGTGTATGTTTGATCTTAATTAAATGGTGGCTTTGAAATGCAGGGAACTTTTAAGATAATAATGAGAAGCCAATTATTTCTGAATGCATGAGAGAGGTGGAGAGGAAGATTGTGAGGAACTCTTTCTTCGGCTTGATTTTTATTTTATATTTTTAATGATATATTTTAGATATTGGAATGTTTTTTATTTTTTGTTTTATCGTGTTTTTTTATTATATCAGGTGAAATGATTGGTCCATGCATTCAGATATATAGACAGTTTTTCTTCGATACAAAATCGAGGTAAGGTTTTATTTTTATTTTTTTTAATATATTCGCTTGGGATTGTGTTACGCCCCGAGGCGGCCATCCCCAGAGCGTTACCAATCATAAAATATTAAGAGTCATACATAAGAGATCAATAACGACTCTAATTGAAAATGAAACAACAAACAACATGATCGCATAAATAATAAGGCAACAGGGAAGCGATAGCTAACTAAAAATGCGGAAGCATAAAATATATATAAGTCTGTAAATCAAAAACATTATTACAGACCTGAATACACAATCACTGTCCTGTGAGAGTCCAAGTCTAGTCCAAATACAACTATATGTGCAACACGCACGATTACTAATACATACACAAGAAAATAGGATTGCTGACAGCATCGCACTCGCCAACCGAAAGGTGGAACGCTCCACGCACGAACCACGCCAGAGGGATGCTCTAGCACCACGCCAACCCAGTCCTTGGTGGATAAACAATACACGAGGGGTGAGTTACAAGCTCAGTGAGTGGCAAGAATTCAAGCTCTACAATAATAATATAATATTAGTGCATTTTTCTTTCTAAAGAAAAGAAACATGGGAGAAACCCAATAGGTATAAGTGTCATGTGAAGACGTGACCTCACCTCACCCTCGACCTGGAGGGGACTCTTAGGACTCTTGGGGTGGAACCAAACGGTTAACCATAACGCATAGCATTATTGTATTACACAGTACTATAAGTCAATCCGCATCAAGGTATAACTACGCTAGATGCCTCACATCATCCAATGGATGTATTATACTTTGGGCATTCCCAATTGATATAGACGTCACGTGACAACGTGACCCCAACTCACCCTCACCCTCACCCCTAGGGGTGACATGGGACTATTGAAAATAGAAAATAACTCGCTAACTCCCTTAACCTTCCGGTAGCCCTCTCCCGGGTAGCCCTCTTCCCGGCAGCCATCCATGGTAGGTCCAACGCCAAAATGGTATTGAAATACACATTGGGCGTCCTTACAAGGTGGCGGCACAATCCAGGATAGCTCTAACGCCAGGTAGCTTCAACACGGATACAAGGTAGGGGAGAAGCATTCCACGCTCACAATACGATTCTTACAAATCAACTATTATTAACTAGTAAAATACCAATATCATCCGGTAGCCCTCTCCTAGGTAGCCCTCTTCCTAACAGCCTTCCAAGATTGGTACAAAGTCACAAGGGTATTGAAATACACATTGGGCATCCTATAATATGGCGGCACAATCCATGATAGCTTCAACACTGGGTAGCTCCAACACGGATATGATGTAGGGGAGAAGCATTCCATGCTCCCAATACGATCCTCACGGATCAACTACTATCGGTTAGCAAATACCGATGCAATTAAATTCCCAAAGAGATGCATCACTCGGATGCGGAGAAATAGTTAAGTACTAGCACTCAACAATAACAAAGCGTGATCCTAAATGCAAGTCATGCATGCGCCTATTATAGATAGGCCAAGCATACTATCCTAGCTATCGGGCCAAACATCGATCCAATAATGAATACTTCCGAATTCCCACTAGAGCATCGCATGGATGCAGGGCAGATAAACTACTACATTGACATAATAAAACAAAAGTATGATGCTAACCACGGATCACACCTCTACCTATCACAATTAGGCCTGACTAGTTAAACATACACGCAATTATTACAAGAGAAATTCTATAACATAAGGGGGGTACATGAACCATATGTCCAAATAAGAAAGAAGTCAAGAACTGACTAGTATAATTAAGTCCTAAGTCATTCACACAGTTCCACAATATGCACAGATAATAGTGGAACTCAAATCATTGAGACATCAAGTGTGTATATATATAACTAAGAAAAATCACAAGATATAACTCACTAAAGACTTCAAGCAGTTCATATAGAGTGAGATAAAAATAGTATAAAATTGTATGCAACATAATCCATATATTAGCATGCATCCCAGATAATATCCACAATCACCCCACGTCATCCGGTAGCTCTTTCCCAGGTAGCCCTCTCCCTAGCAGCCTGTCCAGGACGGTACCAATCACGGGGCGGCACCTCACAGGGTAGCTCCGACGCTGGGTAGCTTCAACGCACGATGACACCGGGGTGATACACTCCACACTCACGGGAAATCACATTGATCAACGTGTCCGATACTCTATAACTAGCTACTTGGAATCCATTAGAATTCCCAACAGGTGCATCACGAGGACGTGGGGGAAACAACTTCTTATCCACACTTACTAATATCAATTATGACCTTAAAAACTAATCATACACACATCTATCATCAATAAATAGGGTTATTAAGTTATTATTATGAATATGAGATAATTAGGTACCCACTAATCTTGTAAACATGGTGTCAAGGACAAGTAGAGGCATGAGTTATAACTAACTTAAGGGAGCATATCAACAAGTAGGTGCAAATGATCCCTAAAACATGGTATTTAATCCTACATAACACATCCATCATCATATACTAGCAATCGAGTCTAAATAGGTTCTCTATAGTACCATTACATTGCATAAAATATGGTAGAGTGCCTAACATGCATGCTATATGTTATTTTTATTGCATGGGTCGGACCATTTATTCAAGGAAACTATTGCATCTCATAGATTAGATCACAACATATGAAAGGGGACTAAGACATGCTCGGTAAAGTTCAAAGGACCTACACTAATAGCATGAACAATAACTACCGATGCATATCAATTTCTGGAGGGTGCGAATCATACACCTATACCGTAAGCATGCAATTCGTGACTAATCGCGTGCACGTACGCTCATCTCCCTTGATTCATATGAGTATAAATCCTCCATGTGCAACAATAACAATTATATAACTATGTGTCAACTTTTACACTACTAGTGAATTGATTAAACCACTAACTGATACTTGGATCATCGCATGTCCGGTCTACAAGATCTGCAAGACACAACACAATATATATAAACAACGTGACAAACACAACTCAAATAAATGAATCATAAACATGACTCCTAGCGCAGGACAGTGCACGGGGTGGGGTGGGCAGCATGCGACGCACTCCCACTACAACACAATCACATGAACCAAAAATGCCATAACTTCTAAACCCTACAACCAATGGTGCTCAAATCAAACATGAAGCTTCCTGACACATATATAAGCCTACTGCATGAAGACACCAACTCTTAATATTGCATAAAACATGTAAAATTTACTTATTGAAACAATCATGCAAAAACTTCTGCATCTGCAGCAAATACCCCTAATTATTTGATCTCCACAGCACCAAATACTCATCCAAACATTCCGACATAAATCACACATTTCCCCTGACATGTTGGGATCATAATCCATGAAGACATCATAATCTAATTTAGCTTCTACATGCTCGAAATAAAATATTTCCAGACACTGGTCGATTCCCACGCGAATCTGGACAGTCCATGCAATTCAGGTTATAACTTACAACACAGATAATATTATGACACCAAATTTCATAGAGCATCTAAACACATGGAAGATCAAATCATATGAAGACACAATCCTCAGAATATGTTTTTAGGTACTAGTTTCATAAGGATCTTTACAAGACATAAATCTGCCTTACTATGACACAAAACCCCCAACAACAAGAAATGGGGAAAAACACATATAACAGCACCTGAGCATCCTTGCTGACCACCCAAAGCACTAGATAAAAACATTCACACTTCATTGAAGCATAAACACAAACATATACATTGCATGCCCACAATAACATTCAAGAACACAAGGAAGATCATACAAGGAGGGAAAGAAAACTCACCAAGAGAGGGGGAAAGAAAAGGAGGTGTGGGGGCTCACAAGCACACACACACACATTTCATCATCCAACACACCAATTCTTCCAATCCTCCACCTCTTCACATCCTTGGCTAGTCTTTCTTTCCTTCTTTGTATTTCTCTTCTTCTTCTCTCCTCTTCTCCAAATCAATAACCAAAACCCATAACTCTCTTCAAGCTCTTCTCCTCCTCTCCTTCTCCTCTTCTCTCCTTCTCATCTCTTTTATTTTTCTGCTCTCGCCCTGCTGCTGGTGACCCAGCAACACCCCCCCCCCCTTTTAAGTGCATGGAAAGGTGTTGAGAGGAAGGAGAAGTGACAATCATGCCCCTTACTTAAAATTCTGGACAGCCTTTAGTAAAACAGTCATAACTTTCACAATCTAGCTCCGAATTATGCAATTCAAAATCTATTGAAAAGCCAAGAAGATTATCTACACATTTCATGTTTATGCCAAGATCCAATAACCCCTCCAACTATTCCAAAATGTGAGCTAAACATCAAACAGGGCTGCTGCCAGACTTTTCTCATCCCTAGGGTATAATGGGAAAAATGCTCATGACTTTTGCTACATGAATCAAGATGATCTAATTTCACTTTTGTATGAAAGCTAACTCAAAACTGAATATCTCATGATAAAATTATATTTAAACTATTTCATCTTGGATATTAACAAATTTAAATCCGAATACTAATCGGAACTGCATAATTTTAAAACGACGTCAGAATGCTTTCAAAATCTACAGATAGGCCAATGCCAGTACCAGAAGATTAAATATGCAGCCAGATTTTCAATCTGAGTGCTACAACTTTTTTAAAATAAATAAAACACGATAGTTGACCTTTAAAAAGTGACACAGTCTTAACAGGTTGCATAAAGATGAAAATGTTCCACTCCTTTTATTGGATATTAAAATTCTATATTGGTTTATTTTGATTAGGGTGTTATTTGCTCTTGTTTGATGTGATGCGATATAGGTTTTGTATAATAAAAAATTGTTTCATGGAATTTGTTGATTAAAATACCGATCTTGTCGTTTTATGACAGAGTTAGAGTTTAGGTGATCTTACTTGCCAACTGACATAAACAGAGAATAAGGGAGAATAACAGTAGAATAGTCCTTATTCGCTGTTTGTTTGGAGCGGATAAACCCTAATAGCAATGCCTGGATAAACTAGCATAAAGCCTGATAACAATTCCACTAAAATGTGAGAATAGCTTATCAGGGCTTATCTATTCCTGAGAATAAAAATACCCCTCACTATCATTACAAAAAAATTCTCTCTCTTACTTTAACACAACCCAATGATACACCCCCATTTAATCTACACCGTCTGATTAGTGGATCTAGCCACTGTGAATCAATTAGAACCGTCCAAAAAAAAAAAAAAAAAAAGCAAGCTTATCCGGACCATCCAAAATGATGGACCTTTTTTTTAATATGCCGACACGTGTAAACACCACATCCACTTCTCACTCTCATCCCCATCAAATACTCCCTCTCTCTTTAGTCAAAAATCGGCAAACCCTAGAAATGAAAAATTAGGGATTCACCGCATCCGCCTCGTGAGATCTTTCGTTCGTCTGTTCGACGATCGGCCCTGCGACGAGGTTGTGGTGCAGGAAATGTGGGGAAGGCGGTGCATCAGTCGAACGAGTGCATTCGGATTCAGCGGTTCTTCTTTGGATTTTCGTCGATTTTTTGCGAGGTAAGCATTGATTCTTCAATTCTCCGTGTCTGTGTTTTGGTGCTTTGGATTTGTGGGGTTTTTTTTCCTTTTTAATTTAATTTGGGAGGTTTTGATTGAGCTCCGAAGAGGTAACCGTGTTTCCGTTGTCGTAGATTTCGTGATTTCCTGACTGGTTTAGATTGTAATTTTTCACCAGATATTTTAACTAATGATTTGTTGTTTCTGGAAGAAGTCTGCTTTAATTTGGATGAAATGATGGTGGAGTAGGGTTTGGTTATCTTTGTAAATTCGATTGGGAAGAAAGAAAAGAAAAGAAAAGAAAAGCAGTTAATTATGTGAATTATTTATTAGTTCAATGTCAATAACCGAGAACTTTTTCTTTTGATAGACCTATCAATCCAATCCAAATGCTTTATGCCATCATTGAGTGCTCTGCGGCATCTGTAAAGATGGCATTTTTTTTTTTGTTCCTTTTTTATGTCCGGTGTTGGAACTTTGAAGTAGAATTTCTTGATTGGATTTTAGGGTTTCGTTTGTTGTATCTTTTTTCAGGTGACATTATTGATTTGATCTTCTTTTTTTTTCGTGTTAAATTGTTGTATGTTGAAAGGGTTGGTTTTGATCTGATTATGTTTTGAAGGTTTTTTTATGGATTTTTTTAGCATCTTTTATTTTCATGGATTTCATTGACATTTTGTTCTTTATCGTAAAAAAAATCAATGGGTTCGGTCTGATTGGATTATTTGCTTCTTGTATCTGCAATATATGGTTGTTTCCATGAAAAATAATAGTTGCTACAGCTCGCAAGAAGAAGAAAGTTTTGGAATTTTGAGGAACCCTCAGGATACAATAGGTACCTAGGGTGAGTTCTTGCTAGTAATTTGGGAATTCTAAAAATCATTAATATTACAACTAATTGATCAAGTTTATTTTATTTTAGGAATAAATGCATCTAAACCACAAAAAAAAATATCGGATATTCATATTAACATGATTCTTTTTTACAATTAACCTTAATGCAATCTGATATATTGTTAGCCATCCAGTGAGGTATGCACCTTGTTAAAAACATTTACATTTCCACAAAAAATGTTCCATTTAATTCGAAATACAGCAATGTACAATTGTCGCTAAAGCGTATAAGTAATTAGATGAGATTTACTATTTAAAACAAATTATAACTGTCCACGTGGCTGTCCCGAACCTTCAATTGAATACATTTACACACTTCTTTTTACAACCTTAAATGCAATCTCATATGGCATTCCTACTCATCTATTAGTCATCTATTGAAGCATATACTTTATTAAAAATTATCTTATTTAATTTAAAATAGAGTAATATACATTTTTCATCAAAGAGTATAACTCTTTATACAAGATTTATCATTTCAAAAGATTAAAAAAAAAACAAAACGAAGTCCACCTGAAAGAACCCTTTAATCTGCATGAGGAGTCCATGCTTGCACAAATTTTTTATCAATACTCTCCAGTGCACCCAATCATCATTAAATCATTTTTTTGTGTTAACTAATCAAGTCACTTAATAAATATGAGTATCTAGTAAAACATAGGTAGGTGGCATGTATCTCCAACAGGGAGTCTATCTCATCTAAATATATTTACCACTGGTAATTAAAACTGGACTATTCAAGTAGAACAATTCATGTTTTTTACCTGAATCATTGGTCAATCTTAGTAGATCTTCTGGAATGCAGGATTTATGTTTTTGAATGTAAGTTGTTATGGGTACAGCTTTGATCAGATTTCACACCATTTAGTTTATGTATATGTGTATAGTGTATATGTATGAATAATGAAGATTATTATTCAATTATTGGAATGTTGTATTGTTTAAATATGAATAATTATTTTTATGTTCTTAGAAATTGATGGTCTGAAATATGAAATTTGTAATTTCTAGTACTCAATAACAGTTAGTCTAGCAACCCAGCTGTTAACCTCTCATAATATTTGTGCACATTGCAATTATTATATTATTGCAAGTAAACCTTCAATAAGTGTCTTTCATAGGTTCTGCATTAGTAATGCCAACAAACTTAATAGGCTGAGCAATGTATGTTAGTTTGTGATTCGGTATGCTGATTTATATTCCATGTTTTATCTAACTTTAAATGTGATGTTAACATGTTTCTTACAAAGGTTTCAAGTGTATATGAAAAAAGAAATTTTATTCAATATCCCAGTGTCTATAAATATAAAACACATAACCTATTTGCCTATATATTTTACAATTGAGTCTATTATAAGTTACATGCAAATATATACGACCATTTATCAATAATTCAATGTAATTGGGCGATGTGTAGGGTTGGCTATATATATTTGGTTGACTATACAGATATTGCACCCAAAACTTAAGTTTATATTGATTTTAAATTTTATATCCACAATATTATTTCATTACTATCCGGTCAGTGCATCCTGTTTTAATAGAAACATAAACTAAAATAGCTTTTTTAAACTATGGTGTGTATATGTGTTTAGATATGTGTGTGATCATGAAATGTACATATATATGTTAATCGTTGATCACAGGGATGTCATAGTTCCAATTGAATATACTGTGTCAATGATCAATCTTCATGTTCACCATGGTTTCCCATATGAGAAGGGATATTTGGAATTATGTGAAGTGATTGTTTTATGTGAGTCATATGTGTTTTGCAAACTTACCTTTTCTAATATTTTACAATATATTTACAGAGGTCAATACTTACCATATTTCTGTATATATTGTTATTTAAGTATTTACCTAGTTTATATAAAAGTAAAATACACAATATAGGTGTATAAATAACTTAGTGGACCCTATTATAATCCATATAAAAATCTACATATAACACATATAAGTTAATTAAATGAAGCAATGTATAAAATGCCACTAAAAAAGATTGATATTGGTAATATAATTTGTTAATAATTCATATTTGAATTTTATTAGATAAGAATAAGCGGATAATTTATTACTATTTATGATCAACTGATTGGGTAAATTTAATTAACTCATAACCCATAATTGGAATCATTACAAAGCAAATGGAATCAACACTAAGCATACATAGAGTAATTGTAAAACATATTTGAAGGTCCACCATAAAATATTACATAAGATGGACGGTTCAGATTTAATTTAATTCAGTGTTTTTTCTTGATATATATCTATCAACGTTAACCAAACATAAACTTATATTTCAATTTTAAATTAAATGAAGGCTTATATAAGAATGCTAGTGTTATTTGGTACAACAACACGCCTGGCAATGTTACTTGTGTAATAAAATCTATCAATTTTATGGACAACCTATGATTTATATATATATTTTTCTATTTATGATCAAGTCATTGAGTAAATATAATTAAATTGATATAAGATAATTAGAATCACCATAAAGCATTTGGAATCACCAATGAATACATAGATTAGTTGTAAAAAATATATAAAGGCCCACCATAAAATATTACATAAGATGGACCGTCCAGATTTAATTACACTCATGATGGACTGATTTATATTCATCAATTACACCAAACATAAAAATATATTCCAGGGGCAAAGTTGACATTTTAAAAATAATAACTCCCTATCCATCCCTTATCAACTATTTATCCACAGTTTATTCTAGGTCAACCAAACACCAAAAATCTACATTTTACGTTTCCCAATAAGAATAAATAAGAATAACAAAAAATGCAACCAAACACAGATAGGCCTATTCTACCAAACACTAATATTTATCCCAGTATAACTATCAGGGTTGAATAACACAATTCCACTTCCCAATCGGGGGGTTAGAGTTTTATCTTTAATTGCACTTAAGAAAAAATAAGTTGCAATGTGGATTACAAATAAGTTGTAGTGTGGATTAGTTAGATTAGTTGAACAAATGGGACATTAATTAATTATTAATTATTCATTTTTTTGTCAATTATTTTTTTATAACATTTGTTTGTTATATTTTATATATTTTTGATGTGTTGTTATAATATAAAATAACTATGAATGCATACTTTATACATATTTTATATTTTTAACATAATTAATGACTTCTTTCTCAAAACCCCATTAATTAAAAAAATCTAATAATCATTTTTATTTTTATCTATAGTTTTCATCAGTTTTAAATATTATTTTACATAAATCATTTTTCATCTTATTAAGTTTCTCAATTATATCTCATATAGTCACAATTTTAATTTAATTAATTAATTTATTTATTTTTTTGCTTCGAGTTTTAAGTGTTCTTTTGAATTGGTTATTTAATTGTATTGGGTTTTTGAATTGGTTTATGTGATTGCATTTCAATAAGAATTTGATAAACTTTTAAATGTAGTATTTTATAAGTCTACTTTTTTTTTCACATTTAAGTCATCAAGGTGGTCTTCCATTAAGAGTTTAAATATATTCATAAGATTTATATGTGAGAATTAGGGGTGGTAAACGAGCTAAACGAGCTGAGCTTTGACCTACTCAGGCTCAGTTCGAGCTTGGCTCGGCTCGGCTCGGCTCGTGAACGAGCTTCATTTTGTGTTCAAACTCGGCTCGTTGGGCTCGTGAAAAACTCTGTTGAAGCTCGGCTCGGCTCGTTTGTTAAACAAGCCAAGCCAAAGCTCGAATCAAGGCTTTGCTCAGGCTCGTTTAGCTAAAAAATTAGTATTTGAGAAGTTACATTTCATAAATCACAACACCTTATGCATGTGAAAGTAACATAAGCTCGGGCTCAGGCTCAGCTCGTTTACAAACCGACCTTTAAAAATTGTTCAATCTCAACTCGTTTGTCTAATTGAACGAGCCTGAGCGAGCTTTGACTGAGTTGAGTCTGAACTGTTCGACTCATTTATCAACCCTAGTGAGAATTAATTAATGAATCAATTTTAAAAAAATATAATATTAATTTCATATTATGATTATTAGTTAAAGTTGAGAATAAGCGTAGAATAATATAATTATCAATTTATATATCTCGTGCTAAAAGCAAGTAACCAGTATCTTTTAAAAAGAATAAATAAAAATACTTGCAAGACACACCTCAGGACGCATCTTATCCCTCAGTACCCTGAAAAATTCCTTCATTGCTTCTCCTCTCTCAGTACCCTGAAAATCAAGTCGCATCTAAGGTTTCCTTCGCCGCTTCTCCTCTCTCAACACCTCTCCCTTCCGCAATGGACCCCTCCGAACCCACCGAAGACTCCAAAACCCTAAGCAAGAAAGCCGCAAAGAAGGAGGCTGCCAAGGCCGAGAAGCTCAAACGCCAACAAGAAGCGGCCGCCGCCAAGGCCGCAGCCGACCTGTCCCTCGCCGATGACCCCCTCGGGGCCAATTATGGCGATATCCCTATCACCGACCTCCAGTCGAACTCCATCACTGGTCGGAGGTGGACCGCCGTGGGGTCCCTCGAGGAGGGGTTTAAGGACCGGACGGTCCTGATCCGTGGCCGAGCGCAGACGATCCGTGCAGTCAGTAAGAACATGGCGTTTGTTGTTGTTAGGGATGGGAGAAACACGGTTCAGTGTGTGGTGACGGCATCGGAGGGGGTGGTCAGTCAGCAGATGGTGAAATATGTCACTGGGATTAATAGGGAGTCATTCGTCGACGTCGAGGGCGTCGTTTCAGTCCCCGAGAATCCCATCAAAGGCGCGTCACAGCAAGTATAACTCGCTTGAATTTTCTTTTTGTTTGAATGAATAATCAGTTGTCACGGTGGAAATATATGCGGTTTTGATATTTGATTGTTTTTACTTGCAAAGCATATCAGTTTTTTATTGCAAGATCTGAATGAAAAATGCTTCCTTTGATTTTGATTATTGTGTTCATGGTATTCTTTGAAATTTTTCCTGGAGTAATCCATTGTTTTTTTTTTTTTCAGCTTTATTGATTAATTCTTGTAAATATTGATATCTTTTTCTTTGAATGCATAATTAGTTGATACGGTACCATAATTAGTTGATATGGTACAAATATTACATGGTTTTGACATCTGATTGTTTTTACTTCCAAAGAATATCAGTTTTTTTTTTTTGCAATATGTGAATGGAAATGCATTCTTTAATTTGATTATTGTGCTCTTGGATATAATATAAATTTTTACCTGAAGAGTAATCCATTTTTTTTCTTTTCACTTTTATCTCGTTGGTTTATTGTTGGATTTTGAAGAGAAGTAATGTAAATGTTGTGTTTTGTCTTGTAGGTGGAGGTGCAAGTCCGAAAGATTTATTGCGTCAATAGATCCTTGCCACAACTTCCTTTTAACATTGAGGATGCTGCTAGAAGTGAGACTGATTTTGAAAAGGCTGAGCAGGTTTGCCTTTGCTTGTGAATGTCTGTTGCAAGGAAATAAAAAGTGTGGAAGTAGAATTATTTGTTTGGGATCAGTCTCTGTAGAGACCCCTTTTTGAGAAGTGTATTGGAATTGTGGATATTCATCATCAGTATTGATATTGTGTTGTTATTCATTGTTTGCATTCTTTTTATATTTTGATTGGGATACTGTAGGATGGAGAGCAGCTTGTGCGGGTAAATCAGGACACCCGTCTGAACAACAGAGTCCTCGACATGCGAACACCTACCAATAATGCTATTTTTCGTGTCAGCAGCCAAGTGAAATCTGTAAGCTATGTTCTTTCCGGTTGATCTATTTGCAGTTTAAGTTTCCTTTAGCAGGAGTCGTTATATCTAACTTTAACTTGCTATCCCCTGGTACCTTTTTCCTGTTTTCTGTATATTTCTCTTCTCTTTGTATTTTCATTTCATTGCTTTTTTCAAGTGATATATTTCTTCCAGTTATTGCTTAATTGATATTTGTTGGTTCTAATTCTTTTAGTCATTTCATAATTTGGTCATAGTTATTTAAGTTTGCATTTCGTTTTGTGTTATGTTCCCCACGATTGTTTTCTGTAAGGTGTTTTTCTCATTGTTCAATATAATAAATCACATGTTTTGGATACAAAGATTCTTTTCTCTGTTTTTCACCGCATCATTAAAAGGTACTGTGAGTTTTTTGACTTGCAAGTCTGGGGCCTTTGTTGTAAATATTTTTGTTAAATTATCTAAACACTATTTTCTGTTTTTCACCACATCATTAAAAGGTACTGTGAGTTTCTTGACTTGCTGGTCTGGGGGCCTTTGTTGTAATTTTTTTTGTTAAATTATCTAAACATTATTCTCAATAGCAAAACAAATGTGTTCCGTGTAGGCTTTAGGAACACCTAGATTTCTTGTGGTTTCTTTTCTTCTGTTTTTAGAGAAAGGTGGGAATATATATGCTGCTTATTTCTTTTAATTTTTTTTTTAAATCAAAGAAAATACAACGAACATTATATAAATTCAAAAAAGTAAAAGAACACTCTTGATCTCAAACAACTTGGAAACATGAAGTTTGTGATCAATCTATAAAAAACATATGAAGCATGCATCTTTTACTCATGTAAATTAAAAAATTTAATTTTTTGTACATATACAAAAGCCCAATTGAAAAAAATTGTGGGGGGGATTCTGATTAGTAATACATCCCAGAGTGGGTATTTGATATTTTTGTCCCTTATCCATCCAGTGTGGGGGATCACGCCATTGCCACCCAGCCTCGATAAATCTTCCAAGTTGCTCTAAGAGTAGATCCTCCACTAACTTTCAAGGGGCAGGGCCTGCGAATAGAGAAAGTATGGGAGTGTGAAAGATTGAGGGCTTTTTAGAGAGATTAGGTGATTTTTTACTGCTTTGGAAAGAGCTTTTAGAGATCCTTCAGAGGGAGTGGATAGAACAAATGTTTGAGCTTGAGACCGGATTATGTACATGTTTGTTAAAACTTATAAGTTGGAGATTATAGCTTTTAGCTTAATATAAGCAGTTGTTTAAACTTATTGAAATTTATTTAAGTTAAAAACATCTAAAAAAAAGTCATAATCTCTAAGCTGGGTTATGGGTGCTTTTTTTATTATAACTTATGGATTATTTAAAAAAAATTCTTTAAGTCTTAACTACCATTCACTTTATTTACTAATGTCAAGTGTTTTCATCTCCTCTAAGTTTTCCTCTCACCTTCCAAAAACATCATGGGAACTAAAAAAAAAATGTTGATAGTTTGGATTGTGGCCTTTTTTTGGGTAAAATTTAGATTGTATCTAGAATATTTTCAATTGTGTTTTTTTATTAATTATGATCAAGTTCTATTTTTTGTCTCTCAAATTCTCTTTTTTATATAATTAATGTGGAATTCATGATTTCATTAAAAAAAATTTACATATTATTTAATGTTAATGGACAACAAGTGGGTCATCATCATCACCTACTAAAAACATTCCATTATTTTGTCTACCGCTTCTAAAAAAAAAAACCTGATATTTTCATTAGTTTTGAAGAACCATTTATAATTTGATGGTATTTATGTATGTTGAATATTTGATGAATTTGTCTTTTAAATATTCGTAAAACTAATTTTATAAGGAAAATAACTTTTTTTTATCGAACATAAATTAAATTAAATTTAATTTCGACGTTTGGAAGGGTTATTTATGACAATTACACAACAAAAGCTGTTTTAGAGCTTATTCTAACAAACATCCGTAACTGCTTAGTCTATGTTTTTCAACCGCTACAACCAACATGTCAACTGCTTATAAAAAAAGTTATAATCTATAATTTATAAGTTATAATCTATGAATTTAAGTTGCAACAAACATGGCCTATGAGATGTTTGGTATTGTGTTTTGAGCCACTATGGATCCCTTTTTCTAGCACCCTCCAAATGTTATTTCTCTTCATTGGAAATATGTGGCTGGGTAGTCCTATATGTGGATGCATATTTTAAAGTATGTGCATGCATGGAAGATTTTGTTTGTTGAGGGGATCCAGGCAGTCTGGCTGCATATTTTGCATATGCAGCTTCATACTAGGCCACCCACCCCCCCACCCTCCAAAAAATAAAAAGACAGACACAAGCTGTCTCCTGTTTGTCCATTTATAAACGAAACCCCTCAATTTCATGTGGTTTCTTGTATTTGGTGAATGAGATATGTATTATTTACATGAGTGCATCTCCATGCTTTTGCCATCTGTTTATTGTCTCTTGAAGTTCCTTAGATATTATGATTGATTCAGTTGTCTCATTGGGAATGGTACTGTGTTGACCCCAGTAACTAAAGAGAGTTTTTACAATATTTTAATTTTCAGTTGTCTCATTGGTAATCGCATTGTGTTGATCCGAGTTATTGATTTTATCACCTGATGATTGTTATCATCATTTGTGGATATCATGTTAACAATTCTTATAATCTTCTTAAACATTTAATGCTTCTATTTCTTTATATTTATCTCTGCTTATAGAAGATTTTAACATGTATTATCTGATACTAACAACTGCTTCAATTATAGTATCCTGGAGATTTTTATCTTCTGAGTTTCAAATAGTTTGATGCTTTAGTTTGCCACTTACCATACCTATTTACTAGTTCTTTGCAATTAAACAATTTTTTTGTTTATACCAATTCTTTTGTGATGTAGATATTTAGCCAATTTCTGTTGTCAGAGGGATTTGTCTGGATCGACAGTCCTAAGCTGATTGCAGGATCCAGTGAAGGCGGTTCGGCAGTTTTTAAGCTGGACTATAAAGGACAACCTGCATGCCTTGCACAGTCACCACAGCTTCACAAGCAAATGGCGATCTGTGGGGATTTCGGACGTGTTTTTGAGATTGGTCCTGTTTTCAGAGCAGAAGATTCATTTACACATAGGCACCTTTGTGAATTTACAGGGCTTGATGTAGAGATGGAAATAAAGGAACACTACTCTGAGGTAAGATAAATGAAGAATTTTCTCCTGTGTATCTACTTGTGCTGTCCTATTTTGTGGTTGACTAAACACTTTGGTGCAGGTGATGGACATCGTAGATCGTTTCTTTGTTACCCTGTTTGACACTTTGAATGAGAAATGCAAAAAGGAACTTGATGCCATTAGAAGGCAGTATCCATTTGAACCTCTAAAGGTGATAATTTTATTCTACTTGAATGTGTGGTAACTTTTTGGTTAAACAGTTTGCATTGTATTTCTCTGTATCGATTGATGTGTCAGTGCAAATTATTTTGCTAGTTTTACTATATGTGATACTGATTTTGGAAGTTAATGTGGTGCAGTATCTCCCTAAGACTTTGAAGCTTACATTTGAGGAAGGAGTTCAAATGCTGAAGGTGTGTTTAAATACCATTATTATTATATCTACTGGTCATATTCATGTGAATTATATGCGTAATTTGTGAAACTTAGATGCTGGATATGTGCTTATTTTAGATGATGGTGAGATTACTTGCTTAACTTGAAACTTCTACTAATTAACTGTTTGTTTGTCTAATTGGTAATGGCATGCGTATTTATATTCAAAAAGTACTGCACAAGTGTACATTGAAATCGTGATTTGACTATGAATTCATGTGAGAGAATTCCAGGCTTGAGGGAGGGATTACTGAACTGAATCAGTATGCATTGTCTGTGGCTTAGAGTACTCCCATTAAGCCTATCCATTGGACGGATATGGATCGGATAGGCCCATATCCGTATCCGTATCTGAACTGGATATCCAAAAAATTATCCGTATCCGATATCCGACGGATATTAAAAGTATCCGTATCCCATCCGAAAATCCGGATTTGGATATGGATAATTATCCGAAATATCTGAAAATTCAAAATGAATATGAAATGATAAAAATATCCAAAGATTTAATATTCAAAAATAAAAATTATATATCTAATATTTGATTTATGTAAAAAAATCTAATAATTACCTAGTATAAAACATAAAACTATAAGTATATACATAAAATATTATATGCTTTAAAGTAAAAATAAAAATAAAAACTCATATTAATCCTAAAAATATAAAAATATAATTAAATAAATAATAATATAATAATATTTTCGGATACGAATATTTTTTGGATTAGATACAGGCATATCCGTATCCGATCTGAAAATTTTCGGATACGGATAATTTTTTCGGATACGAATACGGATTTTTCAGATATCAGATATTTTCTAAATTTTCGGATATGGATTCAGATCAGATACATATATTTTTTTGGATAATTGACAGGCTTAACTCCCATTACATTTGACTCACTTGAGCCTTAATAATATATCTGAAATTCCCAGTATCATACATCTGAAATTCACAATATCAAGTTATCAACACACACAACTGGAGTTCACAATACCGTCACTCACAAAACAAAGTAGATTTTGATTCAAGATTTAAGTAGTTGGGGTGCCATAAATAGATATCTCTTCTTCTTTTGGTACCTTGTAATGGCTTTTTTGGGGGGGGGGGGGGGAGGGTGCGATTTTCTGTATGGGCTTTCCTTTTGATTAATACAAAATTTTAGTAGTTCTGCAGTGTACCAAGCGCTCTCTGCTGAGTTGACTGCATCTCCTGCCAAATATCTTGTGGCCGACTCACCTCTTGCCACATAGAAGATTTGTGATCTTCAAGAATGCCAGCTGGAGAGTTACTGCTCTAGTAGGCTGAGATCACAGTTTATCCTTCTGATGAGTATGAATGTAGTCCATGGAATAAATCCTTTTCCCCTCAGCCATGTTAGCACAGTTATTGTATTGCCTTCTATCCATAGCAGTGTTTAAAAATGCGGTATACAGTTTGCGTGCGGTTACGGTACTGGACCGCATATAATATATGCGGTATGCGGGAGTATATGCGGTTTTGTATTTTTATTATTAAAAAATATGCAATAATTAATTTCAAACAATAGGTAACAAGATAAATATGCAAATGTGATAATCATTTACAACAAAGGTCTTTGATCACAAATAAGAGAATTTGTGGACAATAAAAGTAAGTCTACATGTATATGTATAGTTGATATTGGATAGGGAAATTAACCAATCCTAGGTGTTTAGAAAAATAGAAAGTAAGAAAAAAAAAAAATGGAGCGTCAAACTTTCCAAGCTACTAAAGCTTTCAAAGCAACCCTAACATCCAATAGAAAACATAAACTCTACCCTCAATAAAATCAAGGCACCCCAAAGTTCTCTATTCCAAGTCTTGTAAGCCCTAAAAAAAAAAGTGCAGCTGCATATGTGTATGCAGATTGCATATGTGGGTCTAGATTGCATATTAGACACCCTGGCCTTATGCAACCGCATATGCGGCCACACAGACCGCTTATTTGAACGGTGATCCATAGCTTTTTCAACCCTTTGAACTGCAGTTCCTATGCCTGTTGCACTCCCCTGTCTCTAGTAAATTGGTGTTGGTAATCTAGATTTTCCAGCCACCCTTCTCAACATTGCAACATCTAAGTAGAGCACCATATCATCCTTGTCTTCCTTTAGTGAACCATCCAAATTGACTTTGAACCATTCCTGGGGAGGGCGGTTCCAGACACAAATGTGGCTTTTGAAACAGGTTCTCCAATGTTGAGGAAAGCCACAATCTTGTGCGTCCAAGGGGATTTCTCATAACGGCGAAGAGCCTTGATCCTTCGTGGGACAGAGTCACTTTATGAGCAGGTTTATTCTTGAATATCTTGTGATTATGTTGAGACAAGGAGGTTAGAGAGAGAAAGGATTGCATTATTTTTTTTGGTAACTGAGCCGTGGAACTCCCTATCAAGCCATGATGGAAGATCCTCCATGGATGTTGGGAATCTGTTTGCAGACAAGCCTCTCTGCTTAGATGTCCACATATACCTGGAGAATCCACATTGTAAGAAAAGGTGATTCACATCTTCCACCCCTGCAGAACAGAGTTTACACACATTGTCGTGCACCAGCCTATTCCATAGAAAGCCCTTCCCTAGTGGGGAGTCTATTACGGAAGGTTGCGAGATACATAGTTAATGTTTAGGGCCTAGTTTGACATGGGGATAAGGGGTTGGGATAAGGAAATAATTAGGTTAAATCACGTGTTATCCCATATGACATAAGAAAAAAAAAGGGATAAAGTATGGACAATTGTCCATATTTTGAGAAAAAAATGGGGATATTTTGTTCTAGGTAAAAGGTGGAACAAACTTTATCCTTACTTTTTACTCTATTTTGTAAAACAGGGACAACTTTTATGAGTGCTCTTCCCCATAAAAAACAAAAACAAAAAAAAAACTCTTTGAAACCAACAATATTAATGCTCAATTAATAGTAAGGGTAGACTTGATATTTTTAATTTTTTTTTTGAAGTTATCCCCTATTTTAGACAATGTGATCCAAATACAAAATTCATGATAAAAACACAAAAAAATGAGAATAATAAAAAAGCATTACCAAATGTAAATGTGGGTAAAAATAGTGGTTTTTTTATCCCCAAATTAGGCTAACTTATCCTAAATATTTATCCTTTTAACAAACTAGGCCTACGAGTTTGATTGGTGTGCCATATCCATTTAGCATGGGTGGGAGAGCCTGAAGAATCACAAGCATGCTGCCATGCAGAGGACAAGGTGAGATTACCTGATTTGTTCTTAAAGCCAGATTATAATGTCTGGACTACGACCCCTTCATTCCATTTCTGTGATTTCATTCCAAGCAGGATCCAAGACTGCAGGCCAACAAAATGGTTTAGTCCATTTTCCATCTGCTATTAGGATACTCAGCTTCACTTCACGTGGAGGACCTCAACAATGAGGGACCCATTCATGAATTGTTTCAAAATTTTCCATTTAGCCACTGGACATACCAGATGTTAATTGAAGAGCTCTCAAAAATGATGAATCACACTGACTTGGAGATCCACTGCCTGGCATTAAGAATGTTCTTCCACGGGGCTGAACGCCCATTAGGTGCTGAGCAATCCCATATGCTCTTGTGCTTCAAATGTTTGTTGATCAACCAAGTTGCCCACATAGAGTTTGTTTTGATAGCAAGGTCCAAAACGTGATTCCCATTTCTCCCATTTCTCCCATAATCCAATCTTTTAGTAGTTTGATTCCATGGCCACCCTCCAACCTCGGTTTGCATACATAGATCCCGTTGACAGCATGACATTTCTTTCTGAGTGGATCATCGTTCCACAAAAAGTCAACTTCTCAATCTCCTTTGTGCGTGCCGAGGGATATTGAATGCCGAGGATCAAAAGATATAGAAGATAATACCAGTTCCAACTGGTCTGCATAATAATGTTTGTTTCATTGCGTGTATGAGTATTTGATGCCAAATTATTGTTCAATCCCTGAATATGAACGTTACATTGATAGGAAAAAGATGGATGGCATCAATGGACTTCAAAGTAGTGTGTTAACATAATAATGGAACAACAATAAGTTTTTTAACCATATTAAAGTAATTTGAATTAACATTCGCAATGCACTCAGTAAAAACATAGTATGGTAATCTTAATGTCATATGTGTGCTCTTTGCTTACTACTGAAAATTGTTACTAATATTCAATTCATCTGGAGATATTGGTCATTCGAGGAATGTGCTGCTATGGAATAAAGTTAAACTGATGAGGATATTGCAAAATTTATGATATAAATTAATAAACAGGATCCTTTATGCACTTCATGACTGGCTTTTTTGCCTGTGTAAAGACAAAATTCTGCTGCATCCCCCGATGGATGTTGTATTTTGTAGTATTTGGTGCATGATAATCAGTATTTAGATATAGAGATATATGCCTGTTGCGCTCTGTAACTTCTTAATGATCTGGTCCTGTAGGAAAGTGGTGTAGATGTCGACTCTCTGGGTGACCTAAGTACTGAGACAGAGAGGAAACTTGGACAGCTTGTTCTTGAAAAGTAATGGTTTTTTTTTCTCCAACTCTATGGGATTGTGATGTTCAAAATGTGTTTATATCATATTACTGAATGTCAGATAGCACTTCATCGGCTGATGTGTTCTTGTGAATGTAGGTATGGTACAGAATTCTATATTCTGCATCGATATCCCTTGGCAGTCAGGCCTTTTTATACAATGCCATGCTTTGATAATCAAGCATACAGTAATTCTTTTGATGTCTTCATTAGAGGTGAGATACATGTACTTTTATTTAATATGCATATTTATGGTGAATGCCTATTTGAATGTGATCCTGTGGAGATTTTAATTAAGGAATTCTTTATTAGGTGCCTGTTAACAAGTACTCTCATTTCAGTGAAAAATACATTGTTTGTATCACGTGCACATATCTTTCTATTGAGTATTGATTAAGTCATATGCATATTGAACTTGTGAATGCTCATCAATTCTTTCCCTGGTTGCTAGTTTCCATGTGTATAATAATTTTAGATGTTGTGGACCTCTTGGTGGCTTTTTGAGTACTGCATTTGCATGATTTCACTGTTTGGGAATTGGGAATTATTTAAAAAAATTAATGAATCTTATTTTATACATCTTCCTCTTGGTTTTTTGGAACTATTAGTAAGTTTTGCACCAGGGAAAAGTTGATTATATTGTATATATTTTCTGGTGAAATGAACAAAATTAATTATGTTGTTACTTTGTTCTTTGACATTATGGAAATAAAAAAAAGTGGAAAGATAACATATCTGGGAGGAGGTTTTCCGAAGATTTAATGGATGGTAATGTGTCAGATTTAGAGAGACCTGAGTCTGACCTGGATTCCGAAAGCACTAAAATCCATACCCTACCTGACCTGACCTTGAGTTTTTATTTAACCTGCTCCACATAAAATCTACAAAGCCCATCGCTGCACTTCAACTCAAAGGATAGTCCCTAGCCCTCCCTTTCCTATTTCACTCTACGATTTCAGCCAAAGGAAGAGGTGTGGCTGCCATTGTGGATTTCCGCGTCTCTGTTCCATCCCCCATTTCTTCCCCCCTCATTCCATCCCAGAAGGCCTTTAATCCTGAATTCCCCAGAAAAGCCTCTGAGCCTTATCAACCCTGGATACATGGATGGCAATGATGTCGTCCAACACTGTAGACAAAGATCAAGCAAGTCTCAGCACTTGCTTACTTGGCGGTGTTGGGTCCAAGTACAGTATCCTGAGGGATGAGGTGCTGGGAGAAGCTGCTCATGCAGGAGGTTAAGGAGCTTTATTAATCTGTTTTTTCAAACGAAGAGAGTGCTCAACAGTCAATACAGGTGAGAGAGTTTTGGTTGGTTTTGATGTGGGTAGGCATGTTGGATCATTGAAATTCAGTTTTTGGTCATGGGTATAAATACCTGATAGGGTGGGTGTTGTAAAAACCAAACTTTTGTTGGGTATTACTTCTTAAACCCTAACCATGCTGAACCTGTTTAAAATAAACAAATAGGGTCAGATCAGGCAGATAAATTGACCCATTTTCATCCCTAATTTTATGAGGTTTGCTGGTAGATATCACTTCCATTATGTCTTTTTCCCTTCAAATCATTATTTTTTCATAGTGATGGTCTAAAAATAAAATTATTGAACATCTCTTGGGAAAAATATATAAGTTGCTGGATATCTACTTTCAGGTGCATTAACTCAAAATTGATATATTTTTTTGTTGTATTTGCTTGAAGGGGAGGAAATTATTTCTGGGGCTCAGCGTGTACATGAGCCTGAGCTTCTGACAACTCGCGCACGGGCATGCGGGATTGACATCAAGACAATATCAACGTATATTGATTCATTCAGGTATGTCCTCTTTAGCTGCTGTTAGTTGTTATTTTCATCCTCCATGTTTAAGTTCTCTGCCATAATTTTGCTTCTTGAATTCGATTGACTGATCTTTGTCTACAGATGACTTGTCGTTCACAAGCTATTTTTGCCTTGGACTGTTTTCACAGCCTATATTGGATTTTTGATTGCATGCATTTTTAATATGGAGTTTTTGGGGAAACAGAAATGACGCATTTTAATATGGAGTTTCTTGGGGAACAGACATTTCTTTTTGTACTTTTGGTTTTCAGTTTGTGGGGCTATTTTGATTTGGCATCCATATAAAATGTTACTGGTGCCATGAGTTTAATTAAATTCAGTGATAAATAAACGAACATCATCCAAGATTCTCAGATGACGGGATCGAGCTTTGGGTAAGTCGGCAAGCACCTCCCACCTCTATGAAAGAGGTTAAGGGATCAAAGCCCCAATCACCATTCATCAAATGAATTTTCTTTGGACAAGTGGTCCCTTGTCATCTGGTTCTTCAACTCTGATTTTGTTCTATTAAAAAAGAAGATTCAGATGACATATCGATGCAATTAACAAACCACCACATATTTGTTGGGTGTGTCAGTATTGTGTTGGATAGTACTAAGTTTTTATTTGCTGCTTCATTTGCTGAATCTATACATTTCTCAACAGATACGGGGATGCAATTAATAAATCACTACATTTTTGTTGGGTGTGTCAATATTGTGTTAGATAGTTCATAGTTTTTATTTGCTGCTTCATTTTCTGAATCTATACATTTCTCAACAGATACGGGGCACCCCCACACGGAGGATTCGGTGTGGGATTGGAGCGTGTTGTCATGCTCTTCTGTGCACTGAACAACATACGTAAAACATCATTGTTCCCGCGTGACCCGCTCAGACTTGCCCCTTGAGCTTTTGATATTCTTCACCAATATCATTTTGCACTGGATTCCGCAATTCTCGCTCCCCTTCCATTCTATGTTCTTTGAGTTTGTGAAAGCTCACATGCAGCTTTGCTCCTTGCCTCTCATCAATCAAAATTTGTTTTTTTCCTAACATTAGGTGAAACAGTGACTATGTATTGAGATATATGCTTTGTCTATTCTGTGCTGTCATATTGTGGGATGCATATTTTGTTGGGCGGCACATGCATGGAATTTTTGTTTTATTGTTGAAGAGTATGATGGGAATAAACCATTTCTCTAGTTAAATTCTGATCTTTGTTGATCTGAATAAAGCTTTCCTAGTTTTTTTTTTTTTTTCAATCTGGGTTTGATCTTGTTTGAAGGATGGGTTGGTTTTGGTTAGATTCCCAACTTCGATCATAATCAGCTAAACCTCTATAACAAATTTTGAAAAAGAGAGCTGATTGAAAAATCAGCGACATAGTCCTTTCATTGAATTTGTCGAATGTCAAATTCTCGTCTCTTCTAGAGATCATGTGTGAAAAAAAAACTTTGTGAAATATGTATGTTTTGTTCTATCATTATTGATGTATTTATCTTTTTATTTAAGCAATGCAAGCCACATTCTCTTCACATACAGTCGTTGAGAATTCTATAATGAGAGGTAGCCCCATTCAGTGCAAATATGATTAGTAACAAATGTTAACCATACACATTCATGAGTTGTCATGGTATAAGAATTTTGGAGTGATTTTGTAATGCCCCCAAAACTCTCTACCCGTTAATCAGACAGTGAATAGGTCGGCACCACAATTTGCTAAAGAATGTAAGACGAAAAATTTCAATTATTTTTCTGAAGTATACTTGTATAAATAAATTCTAAATGGTCATTATGAGAAACAATAAATCTAAAAATATGAAGGGGTTTTCTTAACAAGTGCCCTTATTTTTAAGATGAAATTTTTTAATTAAGGTGCTTGTTAACCCACATTTATTGTTAACTTTTTAAGCAACCCAACAAATCTAAATATAATATAAATCGATAAATTAATTTTTTTTTTAAAATACCAACAATACCCCTAATAAATTTCCTACATTTTTTTTAGTTTTTCCCTCCCATACCTAAGTTTTACTCTCATGCATATAAACGAGCTAATATTTCATCCTCCTCCTCCCACTCGGCCATTTCCTTCTCCCACTCTTGATAGTAAAGAGTAAAAGTTTCATCATCATCAGAAGAAGATGATAGATGTGATGGCCCAGATGCAAAGTTCATTGTTCAAGGAGAGAGGGGGAAGAAATGAGAAAGATATCTTGGAGATGTGAAGCATTAGAATGATAGATGTATTGCTTTAATAGAAATTTTACAATGGCATCGGATTCCCATCCCGACTTCCAATGGACTTGTCTTTTCTTGGAGGCATCGGATTCCCATCCCGACTTCCGATGCACTTATCTTTCCTTGGAGGCATTGGATTCCCATTCCAACTTCACATGCACTTCTCTTTTCTTGGAGGTATCGGATTCTCATCCCGACTTCCGAAACACTTGTCTTTTCTTTCAGGCATCGAATTCCCATCCCAACTTCACATGCACTTCTCTTTTCTTGGAGGCATCGGATTCTCATTCCAACATCACATGCGCTTGTCTTTTCTTGGGGGCATTGGATTCCCATTCGGAACATCAATGCCTTGCCCTTTATAAGTATAAGTGTCTTAAGTCTTTCCTTTCTGTCATGGCTTCCAGTAGAGGAAAAGCTTTCTTACAGCTTGAAGACTAAGTCTTGTGCCATGCTTGACTTGAGATATCTCAAGATCCAATGTTGGGAACCAATAAACAAAAGGACAAGTTGTGGGAGAGAATTTCAACAATATTTCATGAGAGGAGACCGGACTATTGTGATGGACGTAGGAGTTCAAAATCTCTTGCATGTCGTATGGCTTTAATTATGAAGGCCATAAATAAATTTTGAGGATGCATTCGACAAGTCGAGCACCTTAACCCAAGTGGTGCTTCGGAACTCGACATTGTAAGTATTTGAGTTATATTTTTATATAATTATTATATTACTTTCCAAGTTTTTATAGTGAATTCTTTTGCTTATTTGGTAGCTCAATCGTGCTCAAATCTTATTTGGAGAAGATACAGAAGAGAAAAAAGGGTTCCAATTCGATCATGTTTAGTCGATCCTCAATGATGCTGAGAAATGGGCAAACACCGAGTCTCTTGTAGCTTCCAAATCCTCAAAGATTGGGTTCTCCTAAAGATCTGATTCAAGTTCACCATGTTTACCTAGGGGCATTGACTTAAATGCAGATGATGATGAAATTTCTCTAATGAATGACGAACAATCACCAGTCGATGAATCAATAAATCGACCTAGCTATAGGTAGGAAGAAAGAAAAGTCAAAGAGGAGGCAAGCGACTGACATCCGAGATGATGTTGAAGCAATGTTAGTAGAAAACAAAGAAATCTGCAAGATTTTAAAAAGAGGACAAGAACTACAGGAAAACGATAGGTCCCACATGTATCAGCTGATGATATTAAAGGTAGAAAATGACAAGAAAAAGTTAGAGATTTAACGCGACCGCAGATACTTGAGCGTGAGTGTCAAATACTTGAGCGGGAGCACGAAGAGAAAGAAATCATATTAATAAACTTGGATGCAATTAATGATCCTATGGAATGCGAGTATTTTCAAAAAGAAAAAACAACAAATTCTAAATAAGAACACTAGCAATCATGATGTGGGAGGATCATCATAAAAAACTAGTGGTCAAGATGGATCCATGGGAGGTGATTTTGCAGGAGGTGACTACATGGGAGGTCTGTTTGAAAAAACTACAAAGGTGAATACAGAAGAGGTTAGTACGAAAATAGTGGTTACGGAGGAGGAAGTGGATTCAACGATGATTTGCGACAGTATTAGCATTTTCATGTATCTTATCAGTTTTTTTATGTCTTTTTTTTTTATGTATTCTTGTTTCTTATTGTTGTTTTCCTAGGGGCAGGTTAAATAGAACCCCAATTTAGTTTGAATTTTTTTTGCTAAATTCAATAATATTATATTATAATAATTAGTTTTATATATTAAAATTTGAAAAATAAATAATTAATATTAATTTAATCAATTTTATATTAAATATTACATTATTATCTTATCATTTAAGTTAATATTTTAATAGAAATTTTTGAAAATAACCCTGCTGAAAATAAGAATTTCAAAATTGACACCCTGATCAAAGTATTTGTAAAACTGATCCTGGGGGGTCATTTTTGACCGGTCACGACGCAGTGACCGAGCTAAAAAATGCCACGGCGAAAACGTGATTATGAATCACGTCTCCGCCATACATAACTAGATAACAAATATTTAACAATTATTTTCAAATATGACATAACTAGATAACAAATAAAAATAAAACCCATACATGCAAACATTAGTAAAAAAAAAAACCAAAACCACTGCATGCACGTAAGCCAAAACCCATGCAAAAAAAGAAAAATCCTCACATAAAAGAAAAAAATAAAAAAAATTAATTTTTTTTTCAAATATGACGTTGCAGGCTGCCCTCGCGAGCAGCCTGCAACGTGCACGAGCAACGCGCGGGAGGGTCCGAGAAGCATACATGGGTTGTTATTTATTTATTAATTGCATAAATGGTTTTTTTTTCTTTATTCCAATAAATAATGTTATATAGAATTTCATTTTTAATCCCACAATTCCAGTCTATGTGTGCGTTAAATTTTTTAAAAATAATATACCTTATATATTTAAGTACATATTTTTATAAAAAATAAAGCATGTAATATAATAAATTGCATATATGTATTTATAAAAAATTAATTTTTTTTTTATTTTTTCTTTTACGTGAGGAATTTTCTTTTTTTGCATGGGTTTTGGTTTACGTGCATGCATTGGTTTTGGTTTTTTTTTTTTACTAATGTTTGCATGTATGGGTTTTATTTTTATTTGTTATCTAGTTATAGTTATAGAGTTGTCATATTTGAAAATAATTCTTAAATTGATTCTATTTATGTAAAAGCGTATTTTATGCGAGTTTTTATATTTTAGTTTTTTGTTTCAAATTTTATTTTTTATATAATAAGATTAACAAAAAAATACTTGATTTAAGATTTTTATGAATAAAATAAAATCATATTTATTATAAAATACAACACATATATAATAAAATTTATATATTGATGAAGTGCATTATTTCATTTTTTGTGTGTGTATATATGATGCAAACATCACTAAAAAAAAAAAGCAAAATCCATGCATGCACGTAAACCAAGATCCATGAAAGAAAAATTCTCACCTAGAATAAAGAATTAAAAAAAAAGATTAATTTTTTTATAAATACATATATGCAATTTATTATATTATATGTTTTATTTTTTTATAAAAACATGTATTTAAATAGATAAAATATATTATTTAAAAAAAATTTAAAACACATATAAACTGAAATTATAGGATTAAAAATAAAACTCTATATAACATTATTTATTGGAATGAAGAACCCAAAAAAAAAAAATACTATTTATGCAAACAAAACCTATGCAAAAAAAAAAAAAAAAAAATTAACAACACCCCATGTAGGCTTTGGAGACGTGATTATGCATCACGTGGGGAGACGTGATGCATGGAGACGTGATGCATAATCACATCTCGGGCCCCCGCTGCCCGTGCACGTTGCGGGCTGCGCGCGGCATGTCTCCACCGTGGCATTTTGAACCCGATCAGCCAACCACGTGGGCGCGCTGACCTGTCAAAAATGATCTCAGGGCCAGTTTTACAAATACTTTGGTCAGGGGGTCAATTTTGAAATTCTTTTTTTTAGCAGAATTATTTTAAAATTTTTTCATATTTTAAATAAAAACAAATTGGAGGTAAAAATGGAGGGGGTGGGTTGGAGTGCCCCCGTCCATTTCTTTAAAATGCAGCCAATGGAGCCATGGTTAGAGATACTCTTATGTCTGGATTTTTATCCTTGTGGTGCTCACTTGTATTTAATATTTTAATCTCAATTTGGAGTGTTGAATAACTCAAGACTAATGGACAATAAGGAGAATTTAGAAAAAAAAAATGTTTGTTTTTATAAGAAAAAATCATGATAGATATGTCTAGGTAAGTTAATTGAAGTTGTGATAATTCATAATTTTAAAGAAAACTAGAATTGATTATTACAATTTATATATATCTATGCCACACGATTATTTTGTAATTTTTTTTTTTTATCTCATCTAATATTCAAACACACCCAAAAAACATATATATCACATTTATCACATAACACACACATTTTTCACAAATATTCTCAGAAACAAAAAATTTAATAAGTTGGTATTTAAAATGTCATAAGCTATTATCCATGTTTTATATATCCATCATTTTTTTATATTTTATTCAAAGTAAATTAAACAATAAAATTTTATTTTATTTTTTTTCAGAGTAAAAAAATCCTGCATAACTTATTCTTCATCGGTATAATCGTCGGTGGTGAATAACTCTGCATCAGTGCATCACACCCATTGTGAACGGCTTTGGAAGTTTGTGTAGGAATGTAGGATATGAGCGTTATGAGTTTTTTTTTTTTTTTAAATGGCTTGTGTACCATGTAGACCGTTCATTTCATGATTTTCCACAACATCACCATCTTTAGAACAAAAAGTTCTAGATATAACAGGTTAAGCTTGTCTTCCTCTCAACAACTCCCATGACTTATTTGACAGGTGGGTCTCACACGGTTACGAAGAGCATGGCTTGTAGTATTCGTCAGGTGCACGATAAGATAGCGTGCTCTTTCATTTTCCTCGTTTTGGTGGTGGCGGAGTGTACAATAGCTGAAAATTTTATACGTATTAAATTGAAGTATAATGTACAAGGAAGGAAGCGTATTCTCCATTTTTGAATGGTGTTTGCAGAGAACTGGAACAAGTTTGCTCTATTAAGCTAAACATATTCTCTATTTCATTTTCTAAGAAATATATTTACGCGTTTTAAGTTTTTTTTTTTTTTTTTATTAGTATTTGAGAACTATGTATTGCTAAACTTTGAAAATGTACAAGATATATAGAGGCTTTTAGATTTAAAGAAGAGGATTATAGGAAGACAAAGGGAAGAGAGAACCAGGTCGCTTTGCATCCTGCCCACCCCTAATACTTCCCTTTAAAATCTTGCCTGTGGAAATAAAGATTCACAAAAAGATGATCGAAGACAACATGCTGAACTTCAATTACAAAAAGATGATCTACTTGTTTCGGGTGAAACAAGTTCTAGCTTTGTTAGCTGCTAGTGCTTCATTGAGCTCCTGCCAAGTTTGATGAGATAGGATGTTGTGTTCTCCTCTTGTTTGCCGTGTTTTAAGTTTGAATGCAAGACGATTTTTTTTCCATTGAAAAGCGTGCGGTAATTAATTTTTGACTGGTCCACATTAGTCATAGCACAACAGTTCATGACTTAACTGTGTTAAGGGTAATTCTTGGGTTCTAGTCTTGGCGCTGACTTATCCACCTGCTCGTTGGCGATTATTCAAAAAAATTTTCCGTGGGACCGAGGTAAATAGACAGAGTTAGTCTTCCCAGCTCGACCGTAAGGCCAGTCACAGGGGGTCCCTCCGAAATAAAAAAAAAAAAAATTAATTTTTGAGTGGATTGTCCAAATACCCCTGCAGCTAAACCCCCTATTATTCATGTGTCCTCAACTTTTTAAATTTTTTTTTTGTAACCCTGTAACAAACACCTAATATTTTTTTTACCCTCATCCCTTTAATTCTCCCGGCCCTACAAAGTCGTAGTTTTTCCTCTGTAAGTGCATGTATGTTTTCTGTAACTTGGAGAACACAAAATGTAATTTCTGTAAGTGTTATCTGTAAATGCATTATTATGTTATGTACAAATGGTAACTTGTAAAACATTAGAGAAACATACATTAATACATTAATTAATGTATATGTGGTTCTTATATTGTCATAAAGTACACACTTGTTGGTAGGCCTGTCAACGAGTCGGGTCCAGACCTGGACCCGACTCGACCCGGACCCGATTACACGTGTAATATATCCGATCCGATTTGGACTCGACCCGAGTTAGACCCTACCCGATGGACCCGAACAAACAAACGGGTCGGGACCGGGTCCACCCCACCCCCAACCCGTTGGACCCGAGACCCGATTGTTTTATTAAAATATGCTCATATATTATAAGGCCATTAGTATTAGTTGATACATAATTTTATTTCTTACTTAACTTATTTTTGTATCCACAAGTTCATAAATCATAATCATAACAAGCCCATAAATCATAAGTCATAATCATAATCATAACATTTTTTTTTGTTGTGTTGATGTTGCAACTTGCAAGAACTTGATTGTTTAATATGTAATAAACTTAGTAATGTATTGTCGTCGGTTTGTTTTGGACAATTAACTTATTAGCTTTTGAATTTGTATGATTAATAATTAGTTTGTTGCATGATTTATGTTTATTATTTAGGTTAATATGTTAGTGTTTATTGTTTTGAATGTTGTTTAGGTTAATATTGTTTTGAATGTTTGTATAATTAGTTATGTTTATTATTTAGGTTAATATATTTTTTATGTTAGTGATTATTGTTTTGGATGTTGTTTAATAATTTATTTATTTTTTTTGAATTGTATAAAATTATATTCAAACATAGTCTCATTAACAATAATGTTTTATTACAAAAAATTTCAAATAGAATAATAAGGCAAACAAATACATGAGCTCTTCTCTTTTTTTTTTTTTTTTACCCAACCATCCGGGTCGGGTCGGACCTGGACCCGACCTGGGTCTGATAGGTCCGGGTTCGGGTCCACATTTCCTCGGACCCGGGTCCTGGGTTGGACCTGGACCTGCTGGGTCCTGTCACGGGTCGGGTCCGGATCCACCCCGACCCAACTGAGACCTGACCCATTGACAGGCCTACTTGTTGGTATTTGATTTATTTGGGTATTTGACTAATTGTTGCATCTTTATTATAGTTTGAACTGCGCTTTCTTCCTAATGATATATGCTTGTTAACTCGAAGGTATAATAGTGTATTCGATTTCAACCAAAATGGCATGAAGATGATCCGAGAAAATACAATATCTCAATTCATTAGGATAGAAAAAAGAAAATCGGTATGCAAACATTCGATGAATTCATGTGCTTTGATGTATTTATTATGATAATATATTTTCAAGTGTTATGCATTAACATATGTTTTTCTAGTGTTTTGTACGTTATCATTTTTATATGACATGCATAATAATGCATTTACAAAAAAACATTTACAAAAATTACATTTTGTGTTCTGAAAGTTACATAAACCATATATGCACTTACAAGGGGAAAATTGCGATTTTGTGGGACTGGGAGAATTAAAGGGATAAGAGTAGAAAAAATTAAGTGTTTGTTGTAGGGGTACAGAATTTTTTTTTTTAAAAGGTGGGGGCACATGAATAACTGGGGGTTGGCTGCAGGGGTATTTGGATAATTAACCCTTTATTTATTTTTCTCTTTCTATCTCTTCCTTTTTTTTCTTTTTAGGATGAAATTTCACCCTTTTTGTTTTTTTTCACATGTGCTCTAAAAAAATTAAAATAATGCTAGACTGTCTGCTAATATTTTAATTTTTTTTAAATAGTAAACATTATAGGTATGTATATACATAATATATCGTTTCATTTTCAATTAAATGAACTCATATTTAACGAATGTAAATTTCTTTAACAATGTACATGTAATTCATCTATGAAATTATATATCCTGTTGGATGACTATGAATATATATAGATAAGATTGTCTATGTTGTAATGACGCTCAAGCAATAAAGATCAAAAGTAAGCCTGTCTGTTATAAAAAAAAACCCATATGGGATGATATTCGTCAGAAAATATATGTATATGGAATTTTATTACATTATTATTTAATAGATTAATATTTTATATTTTTAAGATTAATATGCGTTTTTTATTATATATTATAATTTAAACCATGTAATATATTTATGCTTTTATGTTTTATATTAGATAATTATTAGATTTTTTACATCTTTTAGATATTATATATATTTTTATTTTTTAGATATGTTAGATAATTATATGAATTCCAATTCGGGATTTTGAATCGAACATGGATATTTATTGTAAATATTCGTCGGATATCAAATATAGATATTTTTTAACGATATTTAGTGGGGATCGGGTTAGGTTCAACAGCCGTTGGACAATTTGATTGTCTAACGTGTTTGTGACCGTTCAATCTTATAATTTTGAAATACACATATTAATTGAATTCTAAAAAGGAAGGTTTAGAATTTAATTATATTTAAAATTTAATTTTAAAATCTTATAAATTATAAATTATATCGAACAATTATAAAAATGTTAAATAATTAAATACTGTTGGACCCGATCCTTAATAGCTATCTATGTATCCGCTTTATTGAGAGGCTTTTCTTTTAATAAAAAAGCCGCCGTCGAAGCCGCCGAGCCAGAATGTTCCCAAGTCTTCCCCCAGTAGGCCAGTACTGAAATAGTGAGAAAAAGGACAAAGTCGAAGGCAGAGGAATCATGGGACCACGTAGTGGCAGACAAATCCTAAACTATATGACGTCACGTTCACCCACTCGGACCCTCTATAAAATCCAACCCTTCTTCCTCTTCTTCAAAACCACTCTGTATTCAGCTTCTCTGCTCTTCAGTATTTTAATTTATTTATTTGGGTAGGAAAAAATAAAAAGAAAAAAAAGAAGAGAGAGATGCTGGGTGTGTTTAGTGGTGGGGTGGTGGCTCCGCCGGAAGTTCTGGTTCTGGCGGGGAGCAGGAGTCCGTCGCCGAAGACCACGGCGGAGGCTCTCGTGGACCGCTTCGTGCGCGCCGCCTCCCCAGCCGTGTCGGTGCGCGTCTCCTCTGACGCCCACTTTGCTTACTCTCACATCAACGAGTCCCACTTGCTCCCCAGGTATATAAATATATAATCAGCTCTATTCACAGTCGATCTTGTGAGTGTGAACGGTTAACTGTGAATTTTTTGGTCCCTTCAATTGAAGTCCAAACTGTGATCCGAACTTTGAGAAAGTCGGCTAGCAACCCTCTCTGAAAAGGATGACCAAAGATCGGATGCTTGATATTACAACATAAATCTCCCCCCACTCTTAATGGTGTTGAGGATCTCCATTTATAGAGATAAATACAAGAAGTTACAATAGAAGTTACAAGGAGTTACAAAAATATAAGAAGTTACAATAAGTTATAAGTAGTTAGTACTAATTATAAGGAGTTACAATTTATTTTATCTAGTACGCCCCCTCAAGTTGAGGGTTCTTGAACACTCAACTTGCCTTTAATAAATTGGTGATGGCGAAAATTTGATATAATATCTCTTGGTTGATCTCTTCTTAAAATTAATTTGACATGAAGATGATCGCCAGATACTTGCTCCTGGGTTGTTGCTTCACAATATTGGTTTTGAACACCATTTTTTTTTTTTTTTGAGAGAGACTTGTATGAGGAGAAGATGAATAAGATTAAGTTCTTAGAGAGAGATCTCTATATTGAGGAAAGAAAAGTGAGAAGAAGAGGGTTTGATGTTAGGTTGGATTTGTTTTTCTGAGTCTATGGATTAGAGAAGCTTTTTTTTTTATATTAGGAGTGAGATTTGTGTGAAGGAAGAGAAGGAGTTGATTCTAATAAGCATTTAGAGAAGAATTCTTTGTTGAGGAAAGGAAATTGAGAAGAAGAGGAATTTATGTGAAGAAAGAAAAGGTTATTAGGTTAATAAGGTTTTTAGGAAGGGAGATGTCTATGTTGAGGAAAGAAAAATAAGAAGAAGAATTGTCTCCATATATAAGTATGGATTGGAGAAGAGTGTTTTTTCTTTTTTGAGGGGGGGGGGGGGGGGGTTAAGTCGCTTCCTGAAAGTCATAGATAAGGATCTAATTGTGCTCTGATACCATATTACAACATAAATCTCCCCCCACTCTCTTAATGATGTTGAAGATCTCCATTTATAGAGATAAATACAAGAAGTTACAAGAGGAGTTACGAGGAGTTAGAAGGAGTTACAAGAATATAAGAAGTTACGATAAGTTATAAGTAGTTAGTAAGGAGTTACAATTTATTTTATCTAATACTTGGGAAATGACTTCAAAGAATCATAAGCTATTTCTAGGGTTTATGACTATTCTAAGAATAAATGAGTATACCAGTGGAATAAGTGATTTCTTGCTTGTTTGTGTTTTTAGTTATTGTAATTGGAAAACATAATAATGAAGTTTTTGTTGTTTGGTTGACCATGGATAAGTTGTGGATAAAATGTGAATAAAGTGTGGACAAAGATTTGTAAAAGGTGAAAAAATGATTTGACTTGTAGCCCCTGATTTATGAGAGGTGATGACAAATAATTTGAGGGTCTATTTGTATGAGTGGAATGGATTGGGTGGATTAAACAATTCCAGAAGGGACTTGTAATACAAATACCAGCTTATTCCCATCTATTCTGTCATAGCTCTGCCCATCCATTCTTTCTAAACAAATAACTTTATAGGCCTATTCGTTCCCTATTCCCTCATATTCTCCCCCAATTCCTCTACCCTAACAGCCCATACATTCAAGAAATAATTGTTAAAGAAAATGATATGTCTAGTCCTATTTTCCTGTGTGCAGTCCCATCCATAATCCACACCAGTTTTTTTTTTTTTTTTCAATAAACTCGCCTTTGAAATACATATTATTATATAAAAAATGAAATCCACATATACACTACTGTAATATTTTCATTGAAAACATAAAAAAAAATTTAATTGTCATACATTGCAATGGTGTAGTATATTGCACTATTGCATTGTATAGGTGGCTAGGAAAACCACTTTTGATTGAAGATGGGCTGCAAAATGGATTGAGTATATCAACACTCAATACTTAATAATAGAACTTCGTTCATAATAGAATTTAGTGGTATTCGTATCAGGGATCTTCTTTGATACTTGCTATGTATATGGCTGATTTCTTTGAAGTTTGAATTTTAAGTTTTGCAAAAGTTGAGATGGGATCTACTACCTAATCTTGTGAGGTTGTCGGGTGAATTCCAAGACCTGATGAAAGGTTGTGATTATGTGGATTGTCCAATTAGAATCATATGGGATCTATTAGCTAGTCTTGTGAGGTTAACAGGTCAGTTCCAAGACCTGATGAAAGGTTGTGATTATGTGGATTGTCCAACTAAAACCATACTTTCCGATCTGCTTCTGCATGATACATTTTTAATAGGGTGTCGTTACACATCTATTTTGCAATCATTTCTGCAGATCAGTAGATGCTACATTACCCAACACAGTAAGAAAATTTTCATGTATACATACTCTTGGAAATTCCATCTTGAATGGATGATATGTCCATCAAGGCGTAATAATGAGATTTTCATCCGTAGTTTTTTAATCGGTAAAAAGTTTTTAATTCTTTGATGGCCATATATCATTCATCCAAGCATGTATAGAAGAGATTCCCATAATCATGTATTGATATGAAAATTTACCAACACCGCATATAGAATTCACCTCATTTAACTATGAAAAATATAAAAATGTATGCATTCAATTTATTCGAGTATGCACTTCACCTTTTGTGAAAATATACTTTATTAGACAAATATATTTATAAAAATTCAAAACATGTTTAGTCTACAGAAGTGACCACAAAAATGATTATGTATAACATTTTCCTTTTTAATATCATAAGGGCCTACTCTAGTTTTATCTATATATGATGGAAACCTTTTAAAAATTCCAAACAAATTTGTAAAAATGAAGAAAAAGCTAAATCTACGCATCATAGCTTGTCTTCAGTTTGGTTAAAGACCTTTGTTCATCGGTCGTTGACATGTTTCCATTCTTTGAACCATTTATATAAAATCAAGATTATTCATTATGATCTACACCTTGATCAGTTCCTCTAGATTAAATAATATGAAATTCATACATCTGTGAATATGAAAAAAAATTGTCATATCAATTATCCCAAAATTTCTAAATCATTTGAATAAAACAGGCTTCCAATTTTGTTGTACGATCTAGACACGGAAGTAGCATCTTCTGAAAAAAAATTACATCGAGTAATTTCTAGGCCAATCCCTGCTTGTATACCAATGTGTGTAATTATGTGTGAGTAGTGGTGGTGATAATGATTTTTATATGTCTTCTTCAGATCTTTCGCAGTGAAGGATGATATATTCTGCATGTTTGAAGGAGTATTGGATAATCTGGGGGGCCTGAGGCATCAATATGGTCTATCCAAGACAGCAAACGAGGTGATGCTGGTCATTGAGGCCTATAAGGCTCTTCGGGACAGGGCTCCATACCCCGCTAGCCATGTTGTTGGCCACCTCAGTGGGAGTTTCGCATTTGTGGTCTTTGATAAGTCCACCTCCACTCTCTTCGTTGCTTCTGTAAGTAGAATAAAAATCTGCTTTACCATAACATGGTTTTCGTATATATATTCATGATTTTGATATTAATAACCACTAAGGTACACCATACACGTTGATAGTATGTGAATAAATAGCATGATGTATGTTGCAGGATCAATATGGAAAGGTCCCATTATATTGGGGAATCACTGCAGATGGATATGTAGCATTTGCTGATGATGCAGAATTGCTCAAAGGAGCATGTGGCAAGTCACTCGCATCATTTCCCCAAGGTAAATTGCGCACGATTCAGATAGATGGATTCATTCATATGATAGGGTCCATGTGTTCTATTAGAATTGTGTCTGGGTTTCAATATTTACTGGAAGAATAATCTGAGGCGTATCATTTGATTTTTCTCTTCACCTTGCTTGAGCATTGAACATGTATTTTATCACGGTTTTAAATTTTTAAAATTTTTGAAAATTCACACATTGCACAATCAGATCTTATAGAATATAAGTCTCACAATAATTCCTGAATTCTGCTCAACCACATCAGATATGTGGTCCCTGGATTGGTTGCACCATCTGTGATTCAACAACAGTGTGTGGTCCTCATCATTCTTCCCATTTTTTTTGGTTTACACATCATTCTTCCCTTTTAATTGTTCTACTTGGTTCTCAATGATAATTGTGAAGGTGGTTTGTTTTTCTTAATGTATCATTCCACATTTTATTGTGGGATCAACAAACAGAACTCGTGATATTTTTATTCAAAGAAAGGGTGTAATTCTCCCACGCCGAAGTAATTTGAGCATTGTTATCACCCACCAAAAGAGTAACATGGTAGTCTATTCTTTTTTGTAATGTGATTGCATTTTGATGTATTTATACCAGCATATAGGAATTAAAGTATGTCAAATTGCTGGTAATCTTTTACTTACCATCAAATGGATGCCATTGATGCAGGGTGCTTCTACTCGACAAACCTGGGTGGACTGAAATGCTACGAAAACCCTAAGAACAAGGTGACTGCCATTCCTGCACCCGAAGAAGAGATCTGGGGTGCCACCTTCAAGGTAACTAGTGCCGTGCAATCATTGAAATGCTAAGTAACAGTTCAATCTTCCGTTCACTGTGGAATTTAAAATGTTCCGACTATTTGAAGCATTTCCAAAGCAATGGTCTAAACTTACAGAACTAGTAAGTTGAAGAAAAATGGAGTGTGTGGCTTGAGTAACAAAAAGACGAATGTTGACGATGGAAAAGATCCGTAATTAAATATTGAACTGAGTTTGAAAAGATCTACTAATTAGTGTATGAGACTAGCTATATTTTGTTTTGTTTTTTTTTGGCAATGCTTCTGGAACTTTTTGATATAACTAACACCATATTGAAATTCTTGTTATCCTTCTCAGGTGGAAGGAGCAGCAGTTTTCGCAACTACCCACTGAATTCACCCTCTAATCAAGATTCAAGACTCCCCTTCTCAATGCAGAACAGTGTAAATAGTGGGAGATCACTTGGTGTGCTAAAGATGGATCAGGTACTGTATTGGGTTGCGTTGTATTCGCAAATAGGGAGACTTGGATAACATTTGTATGAAGAGATTGTCAGGCTTCATTTCATTTTATTTCTCCTCTTCTTGTCATTTTAGCTACCTTTGTTTAATTATTGCTTTTGTTTCCGTAGTGTAAATAGTTGTTTTCTGGCGTGTCGTACTGTCTAATGCCTGGAGGATAGAGTTTCTTTTTCACATCTTAGCATTGTGTGTGAATGTCTTCCTCCTTTATTCTTCTTGCTGATCCCCCCATTTGGAACCAATTTCCATTTATTTTTTTTTTAAAGTTGTTCCAAATTCTTTTTTCCGTAAAAGCTATTGTCAACCATTTTTTTCATAAAATCCGTCTTGTTGATTTGTAACACAAGAATTAAAGTCTGAAATGAAAAACTTTGAAACTGATTTGCCAAAAGATGACTTATCTAGTTTGACAATTTATCCAAACAATTCCCTGATGTGTGAGCTCAATAATCAATCGAATACAAGAAGCTCAAACAGAAAAGTGAACAAAGAAAAACACAGCCAATAGAATTAACAAAGCTTAGAAGATCACAAACCACTAGTTTAACTCACAAACTGGGTTTGGGTTCATGACACCTAACATGAAAGAAGCAAAAACAGCCATTCTGCTATCCATGCTCACTTGAAAATCTAAAACAATACCAGAAAAAGCAGATAACTGATCAAAAGCCATTAAATAAAGCCCAGATCTTCAATGAATCGATAAGCATCGATTCACTCGATCACCGAACAATGCGCCCGAACAGCCAGTCACTAGTCTTGGCAGCATTTGAGTAGGTACAGTTGGGAGATAGTAGTGAACGAACTCGATCTGAGGATCACGCAGAGTCCCCATTGTCAAGAACTGGTGGAACGTCGCGCCATGGAGCAGGAGGTCCCCCACAGACTGTATGGTGGGTGTTAAGTCAGACCTGAAGTTGGCGAACCATGGCGTGATCTCCCGGCGGTTCGAAGGCTCGAACACGTTCTTCTCTGATAGGATCTTTGCGTGCGCTCTGCCGCCGATGGCATAGTATTTCCAGCCTCTGTAGTAGTTGTTTGATACATGACAATATCCCCATCTGTTCAAAAGCTTCAGAAAGTTAGCTTGGTTTGGAACCAATTCAGGAGATTTAAATGGTTTTCTGTTTGGTTAGTGGAATAGGGATGAATAGGCCTAACACTTGTTTGTTTGTAAGAAATAAGTGTGCATAGCTATGTCAGAATACGTGAACATAAATTGGTATTGGTATTCCTTATTTCCAGAATTGTGTTATTCTACGCAACATGTTCCACTATTATAGTGGAACTCACACGTAAATTATCTTACGTCTTATAAATCCAAAGGCTTACATACCATGTCATTTTTTATTTTTTTATTTACATTTTGTCTATGATTTATTCATGGTCAATCAAACAATATAAACTTTATTATTATATTTTTCAATGAGAATAACTAAAAACGCAATCAAATAAAAAATAATTTATTTTTTATTTATATTAAAATAATTATATATTCTGAAATAGTTTATATCGTTACCTAAACGGGTGATAAGGTTTTTGAATTTTTATGAAAACATAGTTGAGAATAATTTTATATGAGAACAATCTTATGAAAAAATTATATTTGATAATTGTTTCCAAAGCGTTGGAAATAGAATTTACGATAATAGATTTTTTCTTCGAATCAACTTTTAAAAGAAAAATCTAACGTTTCAAGGCTTTCCATAAAACACTGTGATGAGCATTTTATGCCAAATCTAAAGCAAGATATTGAAAAAAAAAAAAATTCATTTTCCATTCGCCTTTGGAACATAATTGGCTTTCATTTTGCAATGGGTATAAAATTGGATTTTAAGCAAATATGACAAGGAAACGCATATCCAAAATAAATGTAAATGGTTCTAAATGTATAATAAAATGTATATGAAAACCAAAGAATTGAATACACCTAATGAAATTGAATGATAAAAAAAAGGATAGCATTATATTCAACCATTTTTCCAACCCCAATCTAATTTATGCGCGTTTTAAATTTTTAAAAAATAGTATATTTATATGTTCTTATAAAACATAAAACATATAAAAATTTTGTCGATACGTATACTTTGTTAACATAAGTATATATTTTAATAGTTTTCTATATAACGCATGTGAGACTGTAATTTAAAAAAACACTGTAATTTAAAAAAAAAACGGTGTAGCAGAACAAAAAAAAAAATACCTGCAATGGGGCATCCTCTGGGTGGACCGATCGAACCAATTCCTGTAAACAGTGACCCTCAACCCCCTGTCAACAATGTCACTATCCGCCGCGCCCAACAACATATTATAGTTCGTACTCGAAAGAAAACAATTCGAAATCGTCACGTCCGTCGATCCCTGCACGACCGACACAAGTCCGAGGTTCCCATCCGTCGACGTCAGATGATCGATCCACACGCGCCTACTATCATCGAAAACATGCACCGTGTCGCTCTGCCCCGTGGACCGCACCTCCACATTGTGTATGACAACGTTCTCCGCGCGCGCGATCGCCAGCCCGTACCCCTCGATCACCACGTGCACGCCCCGCCCGTCGATCGTGGTGTGCGAGTTGATCCAGAGCTTGTCGTTCAGTCGGATCGTCATGCTGTATCGGAACGTAATCCAGACTCCGCCTTTGGCAGTTAATGCGAAGTTGACCGCGTGACGGAGAGATCCCGGGGGTGGGTTTCGTGTGTTGATGTCGTCGGAGCGGTAGACCGAGTAGAAGAGGCCTTCCGCGCCGCCCGTGACGCCGAACGCGAAGCCCACCGCGCATAGGTGGAGGTTTTTTCCGCGCGCGCATGGGAGGTACTGGCATTTGGTGCCGTCCGCGTTGCATCTGTTTTGGGTGTATTTGTTTCTGCTTTCGATGTCGTAGGTTGTCTCAAGGAATGGAGGGTCTGTTGTTGTTGTTGTTGTGTTGATGCATTGGATGAGCTTTTGGAGTGAGATCTGGGCTTGCCTTGCTTGGACGAGTCCGCTGTCGCAGAAATCCGTCATACCTTCTGTTATGTAAACCTGTTTTACGGGATGACAAATGTATATGTTTTTATAACAAATTGAATGAATCAATTTTTAGTCGATGTGAAAAATTAAAATACTTTAACTATTCACTCGAAAACTAACAAAATATATATAAATTGTTCCTGTATACGCATGTAACAACTCTCAAATTGAATGTTGATAGGACAACTATCATATAGATCCGTGAGTCGTTCACGTCTTTTATTTTTTAAATTTTTTTAAAAAATAATAAACGTGCTCTGTATATGTTTTAATAAAAAAAATATAATTTCAATATGAATTCGATTGACCCATTTTAACGAATATAAAAAAAATTAGTGAGATAAAAAGTTCTTTGGAAGGATAACGAGATATATAGACTCAGAGAATAATGTAAGTGAGAGTCCGTGGCACAGTCTCATGTGTCGTCCGCCCTAACGACATATATGTTTGAATAAAACAATCTGAATAAAACTTCATGATGGATGGACCCATTTAACACTCAAATTCAAAACATATATGCAATCCATGCATGCATGATGAACTCACAGAGCCTGTAAGATTGGATTCCCCACAACTTGAAAGATCATCGATGAGAAGTCCGAGGCTCCTCTCCGTGCCACTGTAGTTCGACGACAGGAACTTGTCCACGACTTCAGATATTCGATCAAACCTGGTCACGCTGTCCGATGCGCCGAGTTCGAACTGCAAAACTTTGAAACCCACTTCGATATCGTGGAGGTTTTTGTTGATGCCATTCTTCAAGGCGTTCGTATCGGAGAAACCAAGATCGGTCGTCCACGACGACGACACCATTGTGAGATGGAGTGAGAGGAAAAGCAGTACTGCTGAGACCCAAGACATCTCTAATGTTCTAATGTGTTAGAGATACTGTTTTCCCAATTCATGGGATGGTGTTTTTGAAGCTTTATTTTTGTGGTTTCTTCATCTTTATTAATGAGAGATTACGTTTTATTTCTATAATTAGGTGGATATTTATGAGTGAAGATCTCAATGCCTCGTACGGTTTGTGTTGCTCAATTACTTCTTATTGCTATGAGTGAGATCTCTGTCTTTAAAAGACATGAACGTTATCTAGCTATTAACATTCTTAAAACTCCACCCTTTGCTTTTTTTCCATTTAAAGTTTGTTAATCACTCATAAGAAATTCATGGAGGACTGGTTCAGAATCCTGGAATTCAGATGATTTATGCCAAAAAATTGAATAATTTATCAAATTTTATATTCTCATATGAAAATATATATTATATCTAAACGGATTTGAATACATGTTGGAATAATAAATACATTTGTTTTCTACTTATAAAAGTATATTATAAATATGATTTTTTAAAGAAAAGATATTATGTTGGATATTGATGTGTACAGATACTGTGCATTGAATATTCATCAATAATAATATAAATTCAAATGTAAACATATCTTTTTGTGGAGAAATTAATTAGAGGTCCTCCCAGCCACCCTTTCATTATTTTTGGGTCCCTGGACCTTTTGAAGATATTTTTGGGTCCCTAACTTCTGATTCCACTCTTTTTAGTCCAAACTAACACTTGCAGTTATCTTCCTTTGTTAGCATACCAAAAATACCCCTTTAACAACCAATTTTTCACCCCTCCCTTTCTTCTTCCTCAACCCTCCAAAAACTTCCCTTGAAAACTCTAAGGGGCTGTTTGGTTGCCCAATTAGGGGTGCAATTGCGATTTAAAGAATCCCTTGATTTTAAATGTAAACCAAACATGACTAATTGCCTCTAATTTTGAATTCGATGAGATTGCGATTGTGCCTATTTTTAGCCTCAGATCCAATGGTTATGGAAAGCTAATCCGATGAGCTTTCTCGAAAAGCTGGTTTGGCAACCCAAAAAAGTATAGGTAAAATGATAAGTTTACCCATGCCATTCCATCAAAATTACAATGTAATAAATACAAATCACTTGGATGCACTATCTTCTCTCTCTTCTAACAATCTACAAATCAGATGTCATTCTCACCTCTCTCCACCCTCCCATCATGAAATCCAATCAAGGATCTCGTCTCTCTCGTGTAGTCCAGTGAAACCCTAGCTCCTCTTGTCTCTCTGTCGTCTCTCGTTCATCGAGCAAATGCCTCTCTGTCAGGACTCCCAAGAGATCGATTTGAAGAAGACACCCAAATAAAACTCTAGGTCGATCTCTGTCTAGGTTAAATTGAAATCGTAGACCGAAGAGATCTCCAAATGCTCAAAATGATCTCCAATAGAGGAAACCCTAGCTTGAACCGAGGAACCAAAACTAGATGATCGGAATCACTTCAACAACCAAAACCAAACTTCCGTCAAGAAAATCCCTATATTTTCATCTGATTGACTCACAGTAAGTATTTCATCCTTCATTTCATGATATTTGGTATATACGTCTAGCCCTTCAAATTTGAAGGGTTCATTTAGGTTAATATGTTGGTATAGGTTCAATTAGAGTCTTCAATGCCTTCATTTAACTCATTAGTATCGACATTTTAATGTCATTCGGGGGGGGGGGGGGTGTCCTCAAATATGATCTGCTACTAACTTCATGAATGGGCCACAACAACCATACTAACTTCATGTTCTATATGCTACATTCTTCAAATCTTGGCACTAAAAGAGTTCATCAACAAAAGACTTTACCAAAGAATTTATAGATAAAAAAATTCTCAGCCATGAATTGATAAATGACAATACATAAAGTTCTCCAATGCTAGAGGAGGTTCACTTGAATATGACCTTTACAAAAATGAGGTTGTTCCTCATTCATTGTGCCACCAGCCCATAAATAGAGACTGCTCATCCCAAATACAGTGGTGCCTTCTGTTCCAATCAACATTCATTACACAGGCATTTGATGTGTTTCCAATTCCTATTCACTCATATAAATTTCCTTATACCATTGAATCTCAGTATTATAGATTGTAGACAAGGCATCATGTATTTGTTTTACTCGACTGATCATTGATGGATGCCCATACAATTCGTCATCATTGTACCTATGAATTCCATCATTTTTTTAAAGCGCGGATGGATAACCAACAAGATAACAATCAACCCAGTCTTACATCCAATATGTAGAAATTAGCCTTTAGAAACAAAGGAAAAAAAACCCCACCCTTATCAAAAGAAGGCAGTGTGAGATAGACACAAAACACGAGGCTTTTATTAGTATATGCTTGGAAGAAGTTCAAGCTGGAATCAGGCCAGGCCAAACATTGAACAAAGTTGGTTACATAAACGTAAATACAAAATTCCGTGAGAGATGTGGTGTTCTCTATGAAAAAGATCAACTAAAAAATTATTGGAACACAACTATAAAAGATTGACAAATTTGGAAGGCGTTGCAAAAGGAAACTGGATTGGGATGGGATGAAGAAATTTAATTATCCCCGCCTTTATCCGTCGCTGTAGACATTCCACGACGGCTTGTGTCACAAGGGCCGTTGGCGAAAATGGTGTCGCTAAAAGTTCCGTGATGGATTATAGCCGTCGCTGTTGCTCTTTAGCGACAGCCTAAATCCATCGCAGGTGGCCAATTAGAAACGGCCTATAACCGTCGCTGTTGGTCTTTGACAAAGTGCATAGCTGATAACCGTCGCTGTTGGTCTTTGACAAAGTGCATAGATGATCTTTTCGGCATAGACCCCTACAGAATCTTTATGCACCTTTTTTTTTTTTTATCAAAATATTATCTCCAATAATTTAAACAAATAAAGCATTAATCTATATTCAACATCTCAACTCATGTAAACACAAGTTGGGGACAATTTCGTAAAGCAAATTTTTTAGGTGGAACCAATATCAAATTATGTTTACAACATTAAAATGTCAGAAATACACAAAAAAGATACAATTACAAATTTTTGTCCAATGCTCTCTGCATACTCAACATAATCTATAAGGGTACATTCTTTTGTTTATCGACCACATTCTTGCAGTTGGAATTGGGAACAATACTCTTTTCTCTTGCTTTTAGAGTCCTCACATATCTCATCGCCCAGCTTCAGAGCCTCCCCAACCTCACCCATGAAGGTGCTGTCATAGCATACTTGGGGACTGATTTACAATGACTGTATTCTCATCCCTGAACACAAGCAAATTAATTTGATTTGTCCAAATCAAATATGAACTCTTTTTGTATAAATAAACAAATTAAAGGATTTAGTAGATCCCACATGTAAAATTATCAACACACTCAGATGCATACTCTGAATCTAAACACACAAAAATTTTTTTTATAACACTAGGAAAAGCTCAGCATTTTGTGAGGGAAGAAACCCAAAAAATCACTCCTTCAGTACCATTTAAATTTTCTGTAGCTTTAACATTGGAGCAAATTTTGGCCAAAAAAAGAAAAAAAATGCTTTTATGTAGGATCATCTGATCATGGTGCTTTAAAGAAAGATTTGAGGCACACTAAGAATCCTCATTAAATGGTGCTAAAGTTGTAATCCTGTTGTACAACAAAAGAATCAAGTAGCATGGTATGCATGCTAGCCTAGAGGAGGATTTACACCACAAATTCTTCCTAAGTATCACTACATTGTTAAAGTATCAGTAGAGATGGCTCATAATATAAGATTCATGGACACCTTGCTGAATGGTACAAGTGTCAAGAATATCTTCTTTCATGAAATAATTTTGTTATTTGAGACATAGCTTTACTAGGTAGTTTAAAATTGTATAATGCATCCACTTCCTAGACAGAAAGCATTCATCTCATATGCCACGCAATTTATATTACATATGGACATATATATCATGTAATACCAAAAATCACATAGCTTTAAAGTTCATTTACAAATATCATGGGTGAAAATCAAAATTTTACACTACAAGAATGTGAAAAAAAATAATAGGACTTATTATTTATTAGTAAGGAGCCATTTCTTTATTCAGGACCACTTTGGGTGATGACCTTTTTGATGGTATTTAATAAATTTCTGATAATCAACATCATACCTATGGCATTATTTAAAAAAATGACGATAATTTCTGGTACCATAACATTGAAACATCTGCATATATGTTCAAGTCCCAATGTGCACCTTAATCTTTTTTGTACTTTTGCTATTGAGCTTGCAATGACCTTGAATGGTTACCCAGTTCCTGTGAAAAGTAGTGCAATGAGAATTCAATTTCTTCATATAATAAAATGGCAATAGAAAGCTTATGAGGGGAGGGGATATGCAAAGCCTAGAGATCTGAAATGTACCTCAATTGTATCCATACTGCAAAACAACCAACAAATCTTGAGTATTTATGTATGGGTAATGAATGAACTAAAGTTTAATCCATACATTGTACCAAGAAAATCTTGAATATTTGCATCACGGTCCAACTTCTTGAATGTTTTCTTCAGCCCTACATCCTTAACAGCAATATTATATGAACACATGGTGATGATTATTAGTTGCTCAAAGATCATTTCTTATTAAGGGTCTCCAACTTCTTGATTCATTCAAATATAAAAATATAAAATATTTTTTTTTGCTAGGTAAAAGATTTATTTTGAATATTTAGATATATTAACATATCTACAAAAAGTGAACGGACCTTTCTCTTATCTAATGAAAAAAGAGAAGGAGGCGGCCATCTAATGCCAATGACAACAAAAACAGTGCAAAGAAACAGAGTGAAGAAATAGCCTAGAGAAGCTAACCGATTCACCTGCTTCTCATGCGAACATAACCATTCCGATCACCTCAAAAGCGTAGACGGCAACATCAAGCCCGTAAAGCATGACGTTGAAGTCTATGTCGCCGAAAGATGAGATCTTTGAGGAGCTGAGGTGGGACTTGAGGCGACAGCGAGAGGGGGGTCTTAAAAGGGGAGTAGATGAGTGATTGAGCTATTCAGTGACCTTGAGTGCTTACCCAGTTCCTTTGAAAAGTAATGCAATGAGAATTCTATTTTTTCAGATAATAAAATAGTGGTGGAAAAGCTCAAAAGGGGAGGGGATAATAAATTAAACCGGCATGAATCCTTCCTTATTTCAATTTCATATCTTCTATAAAAATGTTAATATAAATTCATCACAAAATAAATTTACTCTGTGAAACAATGTCAAGATATCTTTTTTTTTTTGCTTGGTAACCTATAATTTCTATTGCCTTTGAAACTTACAAATGAACATTGAGAGGGTTACAAAGGGAGGGATAGAATGAGATATCCAGAGGATAACCATTTACAAAAAGAGGAGAGTGAGTCCAAAAAGATAGGATCAAATTCTAAATAACAAATGTCAAGATTCTGATATCCAGAGGATACCCATTTACAAATGTCAGGATCACATTCTGAATAACAAATGTCAGGATCACATTATGATATCCAGAGGATACCCATTTATAACTGTCAAGATTTCTTTGAATAACAAGCAAATCCAATTAGGTAAAACACCAAAACAATAGATCATACCATAAATCAAACCCTGCCTGACTAAAGACGGTCATGAGGTCGATGGAGGGGTGGCAAGGGGGCCGGAAACGATGAAGCCAAGGTCACCGAAAGACAAGATCTTTGAGAAGTCGAGGCGGGACTCGAAGTGGCAGCGGGAGAGGACGAGGAGCATCATGTAGTGGTAGGTGAGGAAAGCGATGATGGTGATCGTGAGGGATCCTCCGGTGCGCATGAAGGTGTAATGGAGGCCGAGGACGCCGGCGCCGACGGTGGAGATGAAGATGTTGGCGAAGGTCTTCGGGTTGGAGGAGAGAGGGGTCTCTGAAAGGGAGGAGATGAGTGATTAGGGTTATTCGCGGCGGTGATGGATGGGAGAGACAGAGAGATTAGAGTGAGGGCTAGACAGAGCACATGATTAGGGGGTCTTGAGCTGCCCCCACAGCCCCACTCCACCCACATTTACAGTTTATTGTTGTATTAAACGGGCAATCAAACCTCAATCTGGACCCGACTCCCCATATAATATGTTGTCATTAGTTGCATATGGTTTTGGCGAGGGCTTAAAGCCGTCGTCGTTTTGAGACAACGGTAAGCCATCGCCTAAAAGAAAGGCAGTCTAGTCACATTTGATCTTTTTTTTTTTTTTTTTTTTGTTGTGTATAAAATGTCTGAGGAGTGGTGGGCCCAATTTACACATGTATTCTTTGAATTTTGGTGAAATATTCTTCAATATTAAAATGAGGTTTTACATATATTAGACCAATAACATATACTTTATATAGAGACATGACGGAGGAGATAAGTTTTCACACTACCAATTAGCCCGTGAGGAAGAGTTGGATATGTTGTTTGGATGTAATGCTACCACGGATGACCATAATAAAATCCCTTCAGCTTCCAAGTATGTCTTTTGAGAGAAATCTATCACCACAACAGGAAAGTGTTGCTCATGACCAAGAGAGAGAGCCAGAACCCATTGCTACACCATCCAAATCACCATTTACTCAACCATCTGGTAGCAATGTAGGTTCAAGGATGATTAGTCCTTTTAGAGCTGCGACAGTAGAACGTTCTGGTGGAGGAGCTAAAAGGTCTAAAGGTAGTATGAGTCAGGTCTTGGAGACCTCAATAGATCATATTTACAATTTACTTGAGAAGAGGACAAGAAGAAGTTCGTTTCCAAAAATTATGACGATGTCCCCATTATTGAACATGCCTTGTAAGTTCTGGCGAACACTGAAGAGTTGTCCCGCTCATCGAAAGAATACTTATTTGCTATTTGTTATTTACGTTCACTTGTGAACCGCCAAACCTTGTGCTCCATAGACACTGATGAGGTAAGGGCCTGTTGGATTTCACACGAGTTCAAATATTCTCGTCAGGATTAGGTTATGATGACTCATGAAAAGCACCAGCATATTAACTTAATTTTGTTACGCTGAAATAAGCGTATTCTAGGGTATGGTGATTCATTAGGTTTTTTTTTTGTGTCACTAGGATATATAATAAGATCCTAGATCCTAATGTATTGTAATTAGCACTGTTATGCAAATTTGGAATATCCTTAAATGGTATAATTGAAGTATTATAATGTCATGGTTGCATATACGTGTTTTTTGTTATACATATGTGATCAAATCTTTTTCCACTCTATGTTATCTGCTGCTATTATATTGTGCATTGGGACATATGAAATCCTATGTTGTGCATTGGGGCATATAGTTTTCAAGTCCCCTATTGCAGATCGCATGTGCAATCTTCAGTTGGATCATGGACACATCATCAGAGGAAACATAAGTTTTCTGTAAACCACGAGTACATTTTGTATGAATAGAGTGCTCATATATATGACAGTTATATATAGGATGCCCGATGAGGAAGAGGATGACCTAGAGATTGACGTTTTGATCTTATTGCTACTTGCACATGTGGAATTTACAAAGCAACCTATCTAAATAAACAACCAGTGCATGGTCTCACCTATACCGGCAACCAATTAGTGCATGATATGATGAATGAGCATTGGCGCTTATGCTTTGACATGTGTCGAGTGATGCCCAATGTTTTCGTCAAACTATGCAATATATTTAGGGAGAAAGGCCTAGCCCAAAGTTCTCGTATAGTCCTAGTGGAAGAGCAAATGAGGATCTTCTTACAGACCATAGGTCACAATGATCTGAACAGATCCATGCAACATACTATGAAATATTCTGATGAGACTATCAGTCGTTATTTTAACAAAATTTTGGTTGCCACGTGTGCATGGGCCGTAGAGATGATTACGTCAAGAGACTCGCTAACTACTGTTCCAGACCACATTAGATATTATAGTGGTGGAAAGTACTATCCCTTCTTTAAGGATTGTATTTTAGCGATTGATGGAACACATGTTCATGCGTGTGTGAATGTCAAGAGGCAGTTGGCCTTCAAGAATGGTAGATAAAAAATGACAACTCAAAATGCATGTGCTTACTGTATATGACTTTCATATGCGTTTTACATTTTTATCTGCCAGTTGAGAGGGTACTTACTGCACATGATGCAAAGGTGCTGGCTCATGCATTATACAATCCAGAATATAATTTTTTCACACCCTCCACAAAGTAAGCAATGAAAAACGTTTCTAGCCTTTATATAAATTGCTTATGAATAGGTTTATGTTGGAGTTGCAGATAAATAATGTGATCAATGCTGGATATCCAAACCGAAATGGTTTTTTAGCCCCATATCGTAATACCATGTATCATTTGTCAAATTTTTGATAGTGCTCCAAGAGACAGGGAGGAACATTTTAATAGCCTACACTCTTCCCTAAAGAACATCATAGAGAGGCCATTTGGTGTGTTGAAGAAGAGGTGACCAATTTTGGACAAGATGTCAAACTATCCTTAGGATACCCAGGTCAAAATTGTGATAGCAACATGTCCATCCATAAATTCATTATTGAACAAAGAATAAAAGGTGCAATGATATAAGAATTTGAGGTAGACAATGTGGAGGTTGAACAAGAACACTTGATTCCAAAATCCCCCGCACCGGTACTAACAATTGATGATGGAGAAATGTCTAGACTGCGTGATCAGATTAGGGATGCAATTGCAGATGCGAATGGACTTCAATGATGGTAATGCATTGCTTTATATGTTATTTTAATTGTTATATTTACTCTTACACACCCTATCAGTTAGTGCTAACAAATATCCTATCAGTGGTTTATTTATTTATTCATGATGGTTTGCAGGTGTGATATGCGATGACATGTGGTTGGGCAATGGTCTTCTTCTTCAGCTCATGGAATGATGTAGTGCATTTGGATAACAGCTCATGTTGTGCCTGTGTCATTTGGAGTGCTCTGTTTGAAAATTTGGGTACATAAATTTTTTTGAAGTTATGTATTCCTGATTTGGTATTTGGATTTGATTTAGTTAAAATCCAAGATGAAGAGGTTTAAATATGAGTTTACTATGAGATGTCCAGTTTTGAGTTAGCTTTCACACAGAAGTGGAATTAGATCAACTGGATTCTTGTAGTAAAAGTTATGGGTATTTTTCCAAGTATACCCCGGGGATGGAAATTCTGGCAGCAGCCCTGCTCTATGTTTGGCTCTAATTTCGGATTAGCTAGAGGGATTATTTGATCTTAGCATGAACATGAAAGTTGTAGATAATCCTCTTGGCTTTCCATCGGTCTTGGAATTGAGCAATTCGGAGCTGTATCGGGGAAGTTATGGCTGTTCCAGTGAAGCTTGCGCAGAATTTCTAGTCGAAGGGCGACTTAGTAATTCCCCCTTAGATATTTGTGATAAATATCTCCTCTCTCTCTCTCCCCTCCCAAATCCCACGTCGAATACCAATTTCTGGTCTCTCTCTCTTTTCATTTCCCCCACCAAGTGTTTGTTAAAAATCCTAAAAGAGAAGGTGGTGATGAAGGAAGAAGAGGAAGTTGGTTTATGTGTTGTTGTTGCTTGTCTTCTCTCCTCTCAAGCCCCCTTTGCATGGATCCCCCCCCCCCTGATTTTCGGCTGAAGAGGAGGCTGAGGAGAGGCTGAGGAGGTGGTGGTTGTGGTGGTGGCGGTTGAGGTGGTCGCGGGTGCGTCGAGGGCCCCCGAACCTCCCCCTTTCGTTCCCCCTCCAAGGTGAGCTCCTCCCCTTCTTTTCTTGATTTTCTTGGCTTAAGGGGTTGGTTGGGAGGTCATGCATGCTAGGTAGATGGGTTAGGGTGTGTGTGAGGGGTTGGGAAGGGTTAAAATGAGGTTGGGATGGCTTGGGCACGCGCTGGGCGCAGTCTGCGCGCGTGCGCGCGCAGGCGAGCGCTGGCAGGCCCAGTCGGGCGCGCAGACGCGCGCGGGTGCGCGCGGTAGTGCGCGAGCGGGAGTGCGCCCGAGTGCCCGCGGGCGTGCGCGTGCTGGGGCGTGTGCGGGGTGCTGCGCAAGGGGTGCGGGCTGGGCGTGCAGTGCGCCCGGGCGCGCGCGAGCGTGCGCGTGTGTGCGGCAGCGCGTCTGGGCACGCGGGCAGACGTGCGGCAGTGCGCCGATGGTGCTGGGGTGCGTGAGTGCGTGCGCATTCGTGCGTGCGCGTGCGGGGGGTCATGCATGTGGCTGTCCGAGTGTTCGGGTAGGTGTCGGGGCACTCGGATTCGCGTGCGTACGTGCGTGCTCGCATGCGTGCGAGCCCGTATGCATGCTTGTCCGAGTATGGGGTATTTCTAATTATTTATGTGTGTAAATTGTGTTGTTTCTCACCAGTTCGATGCCCCTACCTTGCAGATCTCGTCGGATGGGATGCGCGAGGTTCCGGATCGTAAGGTGAGTGGTTTGATTCCAATCTCCCCCCCCCCCCCCTCTCTAGGGATGCGCCCCCTAACTAATATGTAGATATTTTGTATGCTAGGGATATGCACCCTTATATCATATATAGCGGCCTATGCATGCGTAGATACCAAGCCCCGAGCTATGCATGTTCCCATCTAGTTTAATCTAATTAAATCAGAATGTGAGCATGCCTTAGTGAATATTGTAACATTGTGGTTATGATATATGTCTCCCCGCATCTTAGGGTATTATGTGAGCATTTAGTTGCAAGCATGCCTTAGAGAATATTATAACCCAGTTGTTATAATATATGCTTTCCCCGCATCTTAGTTATGCGCCCTGGAGGAATTCTGAAGAATTCATGACATTAGAAATGTTAGGAAACGAATCCAAGAGGATCGCATGCGTGTGGGTAGGCTGTTTCTCTTTCCTTCGTTGGATCCGTGTAGGGACTTCTCAGCGTTAGATAGGCCGTCCTGACAGAGGGCTCCCATCAGTAGGCACCTCCTGATTTGGTTTCGGACTGTGCTGAATCGTGGGAGTAGACCAGGCGAGCTACGGTGTGGAGGAGAGGCTATCGGTGGACCAAGGGTGATTAACAGCCTAGTCAGTCCCAAAATACCATGTCACCCCTTTGAGGGTGAGGGTGTGGTGGGTCGGCGATGTAACGACCCACTGGATTGTGTGGTTGCTCCCGTTTAGAGACTATGACTACTTTGAGATTAATATGAGTGTATTGGTTGCTGTAATGCATGTGTGTGATATCGCGATGAGCGAGTATCGGGAGTGGTTGTTTTCCATTGGGTTTCGCTTTGCGAACATGGGATCGTTCTCCCCCTTCATTTGGATCCGATGTAGTGACATCCCCGGCGTTAGACAGGCCGTCCTGACAGAGGGCTCCCATCAGTAGGCACCTCCTGATTTGGTTTCGGACTGTGCTGAATTGTGGGAGTAGACCAGGCGAGCTACGGAGCGGGGAGAGGCTACCGGTGGACCAGGGGTGTAGAGCAGTCTAAGTCTCTCCCAAAGTCCCAAAATGTCTCCTTTCAGGAGTGAGGGTGTGGATGAGGCGAAGACGCGTCGCCTCGTGACACGTTGTTCAACCGTTCCCATAGATGTTGGGTCCGGTCTCGTGATGGATGTTGAAGGACATCGATGGGCGATTATCTAGATGTAGATGATCCAGTAGTGTTGAGTGGACCAGTAAATCCGGGTCTCTTCGACCGACGGCATGGTCTCTAGACCAGTAAATCCGGGTCTCTTCGACCGACGGTATGGTCTCTCCCCATAAGTCCCAAAAGACTCCCTCCGGGAGTGAGGGTGGGGGTGAGGTTGGTCGCGCCGCCGCGTGACCCAGTGATCCTTGGGTTTCTACCCATGTTTTTCCTTGAAAAAAGGGAACTAATTTATGTATTGATCTGTAGAATGGTGATTGGTTTCCAGCCACTCACTGAGCTTGTAGCTCACCCCTCGCATACTGTTTCTTTTCAGGGGCAGTGTTGGGCGTGGAGCTGGAGCTTTCCTGTGGCGTGGTCTTATGGGCGTGGAGCGTTCTTCCGGCGGATGGTGAGTGCGAGGCTGTCAGCATTCCTAGAGTCATTTTATGCTTTGTAAATCGTGCATGTGGCAAAGGTTGTATTTTCTTTGGTCTAGACTTGGCTTCCACAGGACATTGATTGTGTATTCGGGTCTGTAATAATGTTTTTGATTTACAGACATTGTTATATATTATGCTTCCGCTTTTCAGTCAGTTATCTTTATCTTGCTTTGACGCCTTGTGTATTGTTGTTGGTGTCCTTATTAACCTCAGGTATTGATAGCTTATATTAAACTTTATTATTGCCATGTCTCAGGGACTCCTGGGGCGTGACAGCTCATAAATTGAACAAATATATTTACGGATCAAGAAAATCGGAACGAAAGAGCCAGCTGATCTGTAATTTTTAGGTGTTCCAAGTCAAATTTGTGTATTACACTATTTGTGTGGTGTATCTGTCTAAGCCACCTTCAAGTTGTATTGAATAGTTTATGTACTCGACGTTTGTGTACCCCTTTATGTTCTTTTTCTAAATTCGTCACATTTATTTGGAGTGCAATCCAAAGAAAGAAAGTATGGTGTATAGGAGGCACCCCCAAATTCAAACACAGCATTAATTAACATTTTTTGGAATTCTGCACATACGGCATTCGAATGGGTACCTATCGTTCAAACAGGTCTCACAAGTCAAATAAATGCATTCTCTCGGAACGATCCCTGTTCGAACAGGATTCGTTCCCAGTGAGCAGTCCATGGGGGTGGCTGAGGCCCCGTTCGAACAAAATTTGAAGAGGGATTGTTCCCAGGGAGCAATGGGTTAACTTGATGTGTTCTTGTTCGAACGCCGTTCAAACGGTGTTTGTTTCTAGAACAATGGAAATGTGATGAGTAACTAGTTCAAACGGGTTAAGAACGCCATTCAAATGGACTATCTTACAAATGATAAACATGATTTCACACCCTTGTTTTCTTTCATTCTTATAATCACCCACCACAATGAAACAACTCATTCACACTTTAATAATCCATGAAGACAAAATAGCCACATGTCACAATAAAAATACTTATTCACACATTACAATAATACAACCCATCATTCCATTATTGCAAAAAAAAAAAAATCCAAACCAGAAAATTAAGTTTGAGAGTTATTTTCATACAGAAAATTAGATAGAACAAACTAACATTCCATGGTCAACAACCTACGGTTGAGTCTCATCCGTATCACACCCCTCTTCCATTTGTTGTTGCTCCATCTCGGAGTGAAATGGAAAATGAGGATCAGGAGGCATGGATGGCATAGTTCAATCTGAAGTCACATTCATCTTATTGAATACCCAATCCACGCCACCTTGAAGATCAGCTAACCCGTGTTCTTGAATGTCGAATCATGCGTTGAAGTTCACCTCCATAATATCCAACTGCGCTCACAACATGGATTACATATCATCATTGGTTCTTGGGGCCTTGTCGACTGTTGACATGTCCTCCTCATGGCTATCCAATCATACCACGCCCGATGAAGATGCACCAGCTCCAGCCCTCTTCTTCAGTTGTTCATCGCTCCTTTTAATTGTAACTGCGTTGATGAAAACCTTGGAGCTACCGCCCCGTTCGTCGATTGGTGGGTGAATGTTGACCTCTTGTATAAGTTGTGAGATCAATACACCTGTCACGCCCCAGGGCGGCCGTCCCTGAGACGTGGCAATATATATAATATCAGCTATCAATACCTGAGGTCAACAAAGACTCCAACAACGACATACAAGGTGTAAAGCAAAGATAAGTGATAGCTAACTGAAAAGCGAAAGCATAAAAATATCAATAAGTTTGTAAACCAAAACATTATTACAGACTCGAATACACAATCACTGTCTTATGAGAGCCAAGTCTAATCCAAATAAAATACATCATGTGCAACACGCACGATTAACAAATGCATGACTGTAGGACTACTAACATCCTCGCACTCGTCAACCGCCGGACGGAACGCTCCACGCACATAAGACCGCGCCACAGGGAAGCTCCAGCTCCACGCCCAACACCTCCCCTGTAAAAGAAACAGTACTTGAGGGGTGAACTACAAGCTCAGTGAATGGCTGAAAATCAAACACTATTACAACAATTCAATACTAAGGCAAATTTCTTTTGAAGAACAACATGGGTAGAAACCCAAAGGATAACAAAGTCACGCGACAGCGTGATCAACCTCACCCTCGCCCTCACTCCCAGAGGGAGGCTCTTAGGACATTCGGGGAGGAACAACTGTTAACAATAACACATGGTGTTTACTGGATAACAAGATACAACGAGTCTAACAACTATGAGGTAGAGATACACTACGATACCTCAAGCGTTAAACATAACATAGTACAACAAGTTCTTCCGCTATGAGATAGAGATATACTACGATACCTCAAGCGTTAGGTGTAACATACCCAGAGTATACTCAACGGGTGTAAGAGTCACGTGACGACATGACTTCAACTCATCCTCACTCTAGCCCCCGGAGGGGTGACCCTAGGGACTTTTGGGATAAATCTGTTTGCTCTACACCCTTTGTCATCCAATAACCCTCTTTCGGGTAGCCTCTACTTGGTATACTCTCATGATCAATACATCTTGTCGCATGCATCGATAGTACCTACAGGTGGGGGCCCTCTGTTAGAACAGCTACAACGCCAGGCAGCATCGACATGGATCCGATGAAAAGGAGAACGATTCCACGCTCACAATATCATTCGTTAGCCCTCTCTCGGGTAGCCTCTACCTGGTATACTCTCATGATCAGTACATCTTGTCGCATGCATCGATAGTACCTACAGGTGGGGGCCCTCTATCAGGACAGTTACAACGTGAGCCGCTTCAACACGGACGATATTGGGAGGAAATACTCCATGTTCGAAAAGCAAACACAATGGAAAAGTCAACTACTCTCGATAATCACATACCGATGATATCGAATACTCTTGAACTCCCACACAGATGCGTCGCTCGGACGTGAGAAGTTACCTCTGCTCTCGCGTATAAATAAGCCAAAGGCATATAACCCAACAAGCGGTTCATACACGCGCCTGGCACGGGTAGGCCTAATTTAATGCCATGGCCACCGATTTAACAAAACTGATACAATAATGAATTCTCATGAATTCCACATGAGTGCATCACATGGATGCAAGGGTGATTACATTGCTTGCGCTCTAACTAATAAGGTACAACTCGACTAAGGGTTATACCCACGCCCAGCACGGGTAGGCACAATTAGTCTAACATGCGCATAACATAATAGGAGAATTCTACCATAGTTATGTACATAAACCACATGCACGAAAACATAATAATTAATTATGGGGGTACGCCCTAACATGGATAAAAGCATAAACAACATATCATGCATTCATGGTATGGTCTAATTAAACATGCATACAAGGCCATTAGCATACAAGCATACAAGTATACCCTAACATGTGTTGGATATCACCAACTTAAAAGGGAAGGGTCAAGCGCAATCTCGCGTATTAACAGGTGCATACCAATATTCTCAAACGAACCTGAGTCATGTGGGAACCACATCTACTTACTCAGTTCGCACAAAGAGAGAGGGCGAGAGAGAGCTCATCATCTCTAGAATTGGTCATAGCTTTGCCCCATTAGCATAGGCGCAACAACTACACCACGCCCTCAAGTCTTATTATAAGGGAATATTATGCATGTGCATGTTTATTAACCCAAGCTTAATCATGCTGGATATTACTAATAATATGGTAGTATTACTAGAAGGGATTACGTAAGTCATGCCATATTCTATACACCCATATAAACACACAAGATACATGCAACCATGATCATTCACACATAAATACTATACATAGGCTAGTATAAAGTAGAATAAGAGGGTTCTACGCAATATACGAGCTATAATAACCTAGCATGCAAATAGCTAGCATATTATGGGTCAGACATGACCACACTACTTATCTAAAAAGGTAGTATAGTCAGGGTGCCCAACGGATGCGCGACGCACGACTACGTGCATCTAACGCTTCCCAAAGGGTTGGATTGAACCACTCACCGATACCCGGGTCATCGCGCATCCAACCGACGAGATCTACAAGGCAAGGGCATCAAAAGGGGTGAGTACCTCAAACAAAGACTACCTAACTCCCGATAGTTTCCACAACATGCATAACAACTCCTTGACACACAATCAAACTGTTATGCTTGTGTCATTTGGAGCCTTATTTTTCAATCGGAGTCGCTAAAATTTTAGCTTTTAGCTACCTGCAGGAGTTGGAGTGCTCTGATTGAAAATTTGGCTACATAATTTTTTCTCCTAGAAGTTATGCTTTTCTAATTTGGTATTTGGATTTAATTTTGTTAATATCCAAGATGAAGAGGTTTAAATATGATTTTATCATGAGATGCTCAGTTTTGAGTTAGCTTTCATACAAAAGTAGAATTAGATCAACTGGATATATGTAGTAAAAGTTATGGGTAGTTTTCCAAGTATACCCCGGGGATGAGAAAATTATGGCAGCAGCCCTGTTCAATGTTTAGCTTACATTTCGGAAAAGCTGGCACGATTATTGGATCTTGGCATAAACATGAAAGTTGTAGATAATCTTCTTGGCTTTCCAAATGATTTTGAATTGTGTAATTCAGAGCTATATCGTGGAAGTTATGGCTGTTCTAGTGAAGCCCGTCCAGAATTTCTGGTCAGAGATGATTTGGTCTTGTCCCCCCCCCCCCCCCACCAACTCACTTTAATTCCACTTAAAGCCCCCTTTGTGTGGAAATCTCTCTCACTCTCGTCTCCCTCTCCCTCTCCCTCTCTCTTTTTTTTTTGTGTGTGTGTTGTTAATGGAGGAAAAGATGAAGAAGAAGCACAAGAAAGAGTGAGAAAGGGTGAGTATGTGTTGTTGTTGTTGTTGTTTCTCTTCTCTCTATCCCCTTCTCATGCCCCCCTTGCACCCCAGTTTTTTCCATGAAGGGCTTGAGGAGATGCTGATGAGGTGGTGGTAGTGGTGGTGGTGGTTGAGGTGGTAGTGGGTGTGTCGAGAACCTCGCATCTCCCCATTTCCCTCCCCCTATTTTGGTAAGGCAGCACTCTGTATTTTAAAGATCTCAGTGAATCTAGTATTTAGAGGCACATTTTTAGGATTATGTCTTCATATGATATGATCATCTATGTGTCTAGTTGTTATATATGAAATTTGGGGTCATTATGATGTCTGTGGTGTAAGTTAGAACCTGTTTTGCATGGCCTGTCCAGATTCGAGTAGGAATTGACCTGCTTCTAGAAATAATTTATTTCGGGCTTGTAGAGACAAAATTAGGTTCTAATGTCTCCATGGATTATGATCCCAGCATATCAGAGAATGTGCATGATTTATTTCATAATTTTTGGAAGTGTATTGGGTGCTGTGGAGATCAATTAGTAGGGCTGGTTGCAGCAGGTTTGGCAGTTTTGCTCGGTTGTGTGTCAAGGAGTTGTTTGCATGTGTCTTGTGTGATAATATGGAAGTATCAGGAGTTAGGGTCTTCATGAAGTAGGCTTATATGTGTGATAGGAGGTTCCATATTTAATTGTGGATCATTGGTTGTGTTTTGCAGATCTCGTAGACCGGACGCGCGGCGATCCGGGTTGCGGTGAGTGGTTTGATCTAACCCTTTGGAAAGCATTGGATGCACGTAATCGTGTGTCGCGCATCCGTTGGACACCCTGACTATACTACTTAATTAGATAAGTAGTATGGTCATGTCTAACCCATAATATGCTAAGTATTTGCATGCTAGGTTAGTATAGCTTGTATATTGTGTAGAACCCCCCTTTTCTACCATATATTTGCATATGTATCATATTCATGTGTGAATTATTATGTTTGCATGCCCCCTTCGTGCATGGGCATGCGTGATGTGTGTTAATATGAATGTATAGAATATGCATGCCTTAGGTGGTCTCTATTTATAGTACTACCTCCCTATGTTATAATATCTAGCATGATTAAACTTGGGTTAATAACCGGGTGCATACTTAATATTCCTTGGTCATAAGACTGGAGGACGTCGTATGGCTGTTGCACCCATCTTGTTGGGGCAAACCTGTGACCAGCTTCCGAAGAGGATGAGACTTTCCCTCTCTCTCGCCCTCCCTCTTTGCGGGAACTGAGTAAGTAGATGCGATTTCCTACTCGACTCAGGTTCATTTGGGAATATTGGCATGCACCTATAAGTGCGCGAGATCGCGCTTGACCCTTCCCTTTTAAGTTGGTGATATCAACCGCATTTTAGGGTATATGCTTGAATGCTATTATGCTTGTATGAGGTATGCTTGAATGCTTACATGAGGTATGCTTGTAGGCTTGTATGCATATTATTTAGCCCATGCATGGTATATATATTGTTTATCCATGTTAGGGAGTATCCCTATAATTATTTGATAGGTTATCGTGCATGTAGTTCATGTACATAACTAAGATATAATTCTCCTGGATATATATGCGCATGTTAAAACTGATTAGGCCTATCTGAAATAGGCGTGGGTATGACCCGTTGTCGGGTTGTACCTTATTAGTTAGAGCGCTAGCGATGTAATCGCCCCCGTGCATCCGAGCGATGCACTCGTTTGGAATTAAGGAGAATTCATTATCTTATCGGTTTTGTTAAGCCGGTAGTTATGGCATTAAGCTAGGCCTACCCGTGCTAGGCGTGTGTATGAATCGCCTATTGGGTTATGTGCCTTGGGCTTATTTCTGCGTGAGAGAGGCAACCCCTTGTGTCCGAGCAACGCAACCGTGTGAGAGTACAATAGTATTCAATATCATCGATATGTGATTATCGAGCGTAGTTGACTTTCCATTGGGTTCGCTTTGTGAACATGGAGTATTTCCTCCCAATATCATCCGTGTTGAAGCGCCCCGAATTGTAGCTGTCCTAATAGAGGACCCCCAATCTGTAGGTACTATCAATGCATGCGGCAAGATGTACTGATCATGGGAGTATACCAGGTAGAGGCTACCCAGGAGAGGGCTAACGAATGATATTGCGAGCATGGAATTGTTCTCCTCTTCGTCGGATCTGTGTTGATGCTGCCCGGCGTTGTAGCTATCCTGACAGAGGGCCCTCACCTATAGGTACTATTGATGCATGCGGCAAGATATACTGATCATGGGAGTATACCAGGTAGAGGCTACTCGGGAGAGGGCTACCGGATGACGAAGAGTGTAGAACAAAATGTTTTCTTCCAACAATCCTGTGTCACCCTTAGGGGTGAGGGTGAGGATGAGGTGAAGTCACGTCGCAACGTGACCCATTCGTTTTTCATCCGTTTCCATAGTTGTTGGGTCCGGTTTCGTATCGATGTTCAGAGACATCGTTGGACAGTTATCTCGATGTAGATGATCTAGTAGTGTTGTGTAAACCAGTAATTCCGCGTCTCTTCGACCAACGGTATGGTCTCTCCCCAAGAGTCCCAAGAGTCTCCCTCTGGGAGTGAGGGTGAGGTTGGTCGCGCCGTCGCGTGACCTTGTTATCCATTGGGTTTCCACCCATGTTTTCCTTAAAAGGATATTGCCTTAACATTAAACTGTTGTAATGGTGATTGGTTTCCAGCCACTCACTGAGCTTGTAGCTCACCCCTCGCATACTGTTTCTTTTTAGGGGCAGTGTTGGGCGTGGAGCTGGAGCTTTCCGGTGGCGTGGTCTTGTGTGCATGGAACGTTCTGTCTGGCGGGTGGCGAGTGCGAGGCTGTCAGCAGTCCTAGAGTCATTTTATGTATTGTAAATCGTGCATGTGGCACATGTTGTATTTTTATTTGGACTAGACTTGGCTCTCACAGGACATTGATTGTGTATTCGAGTCTGTAATGATATTTTTGGTTTACAGACTTATTGATATTTTTATGCTTCCGCTTTTCAGTTGAGTTATCAGTTATCATTGGTTTGCCAGCTTGTGTGTTATTTATTGGAGTCATTATTGACCTCTTGTACTTGATAGCTGATATTTTATATATTGCCGCGTCTCGGGGATGGCCGCCTTGGGGCGTGACACAAGCAAAACTGATAAATCTGCTGCAACCAGCCCTACAATTTGATCTCCAAAGAACCAAATACACATCAAAAAATTATGCAATAAATTATACACCTTTACTGACATGTTGGGATCATAATCCATGAAGACATCATAATCTGATTTAATCTCTAAATGTTTGAAATAAAATATTTTCAGACACTGGTCAATTTCTACATGAATCTGGACAGTCCATGCAAAACAAGTCATAACTTACAACACAGATATCATATTGACACCAAATTTCATATATAGCATCTAGACATATAGATGATCATATCATATGGGGTCATAATCCTTATAATATGCCTCTAAATACTTGTTCCACAGGGATCTTAAGGAGATAAAAATCTGACTTACTTACAACACATAGCCACCACCATCCATGCATAAACACAAACACCTCATGTGCAGCAATTACACATAATAATACTCCCCCAACAGCACCCACACATACCCACATCATACACGCATCAACAGACAACCAAAAATAACACCCAACTCCATAAAATCCAACAACAATAACCACAACAGAAAAGGGACAGAGAGATCACCTATAGAGAGGAGAAGAGGATGTGAGGCTCACAAGCATACACACACCTACACCTTCTCCCATCACTTCCATCTCTAAATATCAATCTTCCATGATGGCTGAACCCATAGAGAGGAAGAGTGAGAGGGGAAGCTTGAAAGAGGGAGAAAGAGAGAGACCAACAATCAAAGCCTAGAAAGGCAATCACTCTTACCTTAACTTCCTTTTCACCTTTTTTTCTTTCTTTAAGACCCTTTTTGTTGCTGCTGAAATGGTGAGAGAGGGAGCTCCAAAGAGAGAGAAGAGGGAGTGAGGGACATTTGGGGGGCATTAAATAGCCAAAAGTTGGGTTCAAAGGACCAAATCGTCCATGACCAGAAATTCTGGGCATGCTTCACTAGAACAGCCATAACTTCCCCAATATGGCTCCGAATTGTACAATTCAAAATCCCTTGGAAATCCAAGAAGAGTATCTACAACTTTCATGTTTATGCTCAGATCAAATAACCCCTCCAGCTATTCCGTAATGTGAGCTATACATCGAACAGAGCAGCTGCCAGGAATTTCTCATCCTCGGGGTATAATTGGAAAAATACCCATAACCTTTGCTACATGAATCCAGTTGATCTAATTCTACTTTTTTATGAAAGTTAACTCAAAACTGAACATCTCATGATAAAATCATATTTAAACTACTCCATCTTGGGCATTAACAAAATTAAATCCGAATACCAATAGAAACTGCATAACTTCTAAAAAGACGACAAAATGCAACGAAAATTTACAGGTAGGCCAATGCCAGTACCAGGAGAACGATTATGCAGTCAGATTTTCAATCAGATCACCCCAACTCCCGCACATAGCTAAAAGCCAAAATTCCAGTGACTCCAATAAAAAAATAAGGCTCCAAATGACACAAACATAACAACACCAAATAGGAGAGACTTCATACTGGACGAAGAGGTCGAGGCATCAGCCATGATTTGTCAAATGATCCTACCAATATTGAAGGGTTCATCTTTACCAATCATGTATAGGAATTTTGTCCTATCCTCTGTGATATCACTTTTGTGTCCAATGGGGACAATGTTGTGGGTTATTTTGGTGTTTAGGAGACGGTATTTGGAACAATATGTAATGGTGAATGATGGATCAAATAGTACTATCCATACCACAACTCAGAACATAGAGATAGCCTGGACACATCATAGGCCCAATAATTGTCAGCTTTGGTAAACGAGGGACATTGAGGAGATGGACAACAATGTCTGCAGATACTACAAACGCAACACCCCAAATGAAGGTTTTGAATGAAATTTTTTTTATCTAAGCTATGAATGTTGGCATAATACCAATGGACAAATCTTGGATACGACTTATCCTTTAAACGAGTTATTTTATACCACAGATGAGAATGAAACATGCAAGGTACGTCTGAATACGGTGTGTCTCTAAAATTGTCAATGGTTATTTGCCGTTCAAGAAGTATGGGGCGACCGGCGAATGTCCTCTCGTGTTGATTCTGAGCCTTTTGATCAATTTTTTTTTTTCATGACAAGGTTTATGTTTTCTGATAGCCTCGAAGAACTAGCCCTATGAGCTAATGCTTTTTTTTTTTATAAGTCTCACATCCTCACCAACCATTAAAAACACCAAAGATAGGAACATTTTTAACCTATTCATGATTAGGGAGAAATGGGTGAATGCTATGGTGTTATAGGGTTTTAGTTGCTTTAATGGGTTTCAGATCTATACTTATATGGTGACTGGAAAAACTAAAGATTTTTAAGATTATTTGCAAAAGAGTTGAAACACGTGCACTATATGAAAATATTGAGTGGTGTTTTTGAGTTGAATAGTTGAATCTTTAAAAGAAAGAAATTTTTCTTGAGGAAGGTAGAAAATCATACCCAATACAAATAGGAACTTCATGATCCGTTTTATTTCGCTTCCGATTGCTAGGGAAATGAGATCCTTTTTCTTTGAATGCTTGGCGGGATGGTGTGATCTTAAGACCGGTCGAACACCTAGGGTTAAGGTTTGGGTGAAAATGAGGTTTCACTTGTATTTGGCTTTATAAAGGGTGTAGATTGTTCGAACGGACCGACTTCGTTTGAACGGTTTGAAGCATTAACATGCAGGAGGTGGAAGGGTAACCGTTGCCACTGAAAAGACACATACACAGTTCGAATGATCACTTCATAAAGCGTTCGAACGGCCAGTGGAAAGAAAGTATTACATGAGGGAACATATGGAGGGTTCAATAGACAATTTTCAGTTTTGAACCTAATCTGGTATATTCAGAATTGCTCACCTGTATTGCTAACCACATTAGAAAATTGCATGATTATCACATCTTTGAAAACCTATACCATTCATCATATACCCAAATAGTCTGGTATTTAGTGCATTCGATCTTCAAACACACAAACAACATTCAGGTCTTCAAACACAAACAACACAAACAATACAACTCCCTTTATGAAGTGAATTCGATCTTCAAACACACCTTTACATGTAGCCTCATTTCACCATTTACATCACACAACATCATATAGCATTTGAGGTCATCACCACCTTCAAAATTACTGTTCCATACATACATATTGCATCACCCCACCATTTACATCAGACTTTCATCTCAAAAAATTAGAATGTACACTGTCCACATAACCAGATATTTACAATACAAAAATTAGAATAATTTATAAATGCCTCATTTGTACTTTACAAGTTGAAGGCATTCCAAAAAATAAAGTCCAACTACAATCTCCTCATTGTCTAATGAGAGTAGCAATGGAAAGCATGAACTACATGACAATGAAGCACGTTAACTTATTCATATGCCAGTCGACCCAATGCTCTATCATCCCCAGCTTCTCATTCATATGCTGCATGAGCTGTGTGCGTTCCCTTTGAACTTCGACCTTGGAGATTCTCTCCTCCATGATTTCAAGTTTTGACAAAACAAGGTTTGTGACCGGTGAATTAGTCTCTGGATGTTGCCTTTGTTGAAGGTCTTGATCAAGCATCCGGATTATGCTGCTGACAGTTTTGATGCGACTCATCTCTTCCTGCCATTTAAAGTACTTGCAACCTCTGTTGTCTTTGTGTCTCTATTTGTAAGAAATTGGGAGGAGAAGAAAATAAACATAGAGCAGAACAACTATATGTTCGTTTCAACAAAAACTATACGCTAAGAGTTTTCCATGATACATTTTTATTTGGGCAAGTCCAGAACCATCTCCCAGGATTGGTGGATGTTTTTTTTTTTGCTTCAAAATAGCATTCCTTTCACAAAGGCATCTTATATATGTTGGTGGCCCCACATAAGATATACTATTAGACTGCTCCATGTTGTTGTACATATGAATTTAAATAACAATGACCTGTAAAATAGGTAACAATTAGTTACATGTATATAACAAAGAACAAATACCCTCCCTTACGTTTTCTCAATGTTGTTTGATAAACTGATGTAATGCTTCAGTAAATTGCCATGGATAACTCATAACAACCCTGCACCCAGCGAAGCAAGTTTCATACATCGAATGTTTAAAAATATCTTAAAATTTTCAATAATCACACTGATCATCATGTTAGCAAAAAGGATACAAGGACGACAGATTGTGATATAGAAAATATTATGTCTTCATACATATCTTAAAGTCAGGCTTTGGGTATGCCATCTTTAAAGTATTAATATGAAAGAAGGAAATGTTCAACAACAAGATAAAAGACATTCGTCTATCAAAATATTAACAATTGCAAGTGTAGAAATTAACATAATAGATCATGTTATACTAGTAAAATAGACAGACTTGTACAATGGGCCTTCACAACAATGGAAGCATAATTAACCTCAGGTATGTCATATGCCAAATATTGATAATGAATTGTTGAATGTTATTCAATCAACCATTTTCAATATTGACCTATCACTGTCAAGATAAAGATTTAGAATGTGTAAAGAAATGGTTCAGTTTTTATAGAGCCAAGCATTATAAACTATGCACACAATAATTCAACCTTATTAGTGGTGATGCATTTCCACAAACGAATGCTTTATTTGAGGAATTCTTTTTCAATACCCGTGTTTGTACCAATAGGACCTTGCGGGTTTAATACTATTCCTGAATTTGAAAGCCGTGTTCCACATATTGTATTTGTGTTTTACACCACGAGATAGCCTGTACCCCTATTAGATCTATCCTTTTGAGAAAATACTTGTTCTATCCAAAGTATAAGGACATGAAATGATTCTTTAGACTGACTCATCATGTGAAACATGGCAGAAATATTTGTTTTATCTGTCATATATAAATCAATAGTATAAAATTATCATTGTTAAATTTATAAAACTGGTCAACAGTTTATGTATGTAGTGGTACACACAGTGTTATATATGTGTCACTTTTAGCCTGCTGGTAACCGTTGGAGCGTTCTGGCAGTTTTTCATTTTTTTCGGTTTTCGATCGGAACCGCTAATTTTTGGACTGTTAGCTATCGTCATGAGTTAGAGAACTCCGATTGGAAATCTAACTGCATATTTGGTGTCCTGGTGCCATTTTAGGCCTCTCACGAAAATTTCATCGAATTCCGGTAACGTTTCTGAAATTTCACAGTTCCGGGGCGTATCCGGGTATTTTAAGTGACTCGCTATATAAGTGAGATCTAAAAATCTGATTGGCACTATTCATCATCTTCTTCCCTTAGCTTTCTCTCTCCCCTTCTCCATTTTTCAAGCTTTTGAGCCCCTTAGAGCCCTCAAAGCTTAAAACCTAAAGCATAGGAAGTGTAGATCGGGTCCCGATCTACACCCCGGTGTTTTCAAATTCGAATTCCGGTGAGTTTTGCCCCTCCATCCCCCCTCTTTTCTCCTCTGTTTTGGGCCAATTCGAGGGCCAAGGAAGATCCGGGCGTTGGAAGCCTTTTGGGAGAGGTTTCGGTGCGCGGAGAGCAACCGGACTTCCCTTCCTCCCCTTGGTAAGCCCTTTTTCCTCTCTTTTCATGCTTAGATGTATGTTAGGATGTTGGATTTGAGGTTGGGTGGTGGTCGGCGGCTGTGGGTGGCCGTTGGCGGCGGTGGGGTGGTGGTCGGAGGCCATTGGTGGCCGGAGGTGGGTGGTAGAGGTGTCCGGGCAGGTTGGGTGGCTGTCCCGGGAGGGTTGGCAGCGGGCGCAGCAGGCTGGGGCACCAGGTGGCCGGGCGCGCAAGTGCATGCGCGCAGGCGTGCGCGCGGCGTGCGCTCGGGTGGTGCTGCAGGCGTGCTGGGCGCTGGGTAGGACTAGCTCGGGTAGGCTGGGAGCAGGTGCACCAGTTGCCAGGCGCGCGAGCGCGTGCGCGCGGGTGCGCGCGCGGGCGTGCGCTCGGGGGGTGCAGGGGGAGGTGTGCGGAGCAGGCTGGCTGGGCTGTGTGCGCTGGCAGGCCGGGCAGGCAGGCTGGGCGCACAGGCGTGCTGGGCAGGAGGTGCTCGGGCCTCAGGCGAGCAGTACCCGGGCGTACAGGCGAGCGGTGCTCGGGCCACTCGGCGATGCGCGCAGGCAGGCAGCGCGGGCAGCAGCGCGGGCTGGCTGGCAGGCGCGCTGGGCGCGTGTTGCGCGGGCGTGCGCGTGGGCGCTGGGTGAGGGTCCCGGGTGCTGGGCGCTGAGCGCTGGGAGCTGGTCGCGGGTGCTGAGCGCTGCGGGGCGCTGGGCAGAGGCAGGCGTGCGCGCGGGTAGAGGCTGGTGGTGCGCGCGGAGTGCGCGCGGGTAGAGGCTGGCGGTGCGCGCGGGGTGCTCACGGGGCGAGGCGCTGGGCGCGCAGTGTGCTCGCGGGTTAGCGCAGGGCGTGCGGGGTACGCACGGGCTGCTGCGGCGGGGCGCAGTGGGCGCGCGGCGCACCGGGAGGCTAGGCGGCGTGTCCAGGCGGCGGGCAGGGGCCTGGCGGTGCGCTGGGTGCGCGGGCGGAGGCGCGGCGGTGCACCTGGGGGGTCGGGTGGCCGTGCGGGTGGTTGCCGGGGGTGCGGGTAGTTGCCGGGTTGCTCGGGCTACTGTGTGTGCGGGTCGTATGCACGTTTGCCCGAGTGTCGGGTGTTTGATTTGGGATTTTGGGTATTTAATTGTGTATTTTGGGTATGTTGTGGATTTTTACTCACCAAGTTGTTACCCTGTCTTGCAGATCTCGACGGACGGTCGCGCGTCGACCCGATCTCCGGTGAGTGGGACGATCCAACCCAGTAGGGAGGCGTTACATGCACTTGGGCGTGTACCGTCCTCCCCTGGGGCACCATAGTAAATATTAACCTGTTTAATATGAAAAGCTATGAAAGCATGATAATCTGTAGTATGCATGCCCCCTAGATTTGTATGCTAGGGACTTATACCCTTAGGACCCGTATAAGAGCCATGCACCCTGTTATCATGTTTCCATGCTAGGAAATCCCCGACCGATGCATGTTCCCATTTAGTTTATTTATTTAAATAAAATGCGAGCATGTGATTTTTAGCCTGTTTTAGTGAATATCATAGGGGAGGGGCCTCGTGAGGACAGCGGTGAGACCCGGGCTAGGGTACTCCGTGTTCTTTGTTTGGTTGTCGGGATGTCCTATATCGGGACCTCACGCTGCCCTCCCAAGGATTCTTTCCCCGTTAATATTCCAACCCTGTTATAACTATTATGCATGTTCCCCGCATCTTGGTTATGCGCCCTGGAGGAATTCTGAGGAATTCAGGACATTAGAGTTGTTAGGATGTGTTGTCTGCGGATCCGAGTGGATCATATGCGATGGATAGGCTGTTCTGTTCCCTTCGTTGGATCCGTGTAGAGACTATCCCGGCGTTGGAAAGGTCGTCCCGTGCAGGGGCTCCCATTAGTAGGCGCCTCCTGATTTGGTAGAAGGACTGTGCTGAATGTGGGAGTGGCCAAACGACCTACGGAGTGGGGAGAGACTATCGGTGGACCAAGGGTGACCAACAGCCTAGTCAGTCCCAAGAGCCTAGGTCACCTATTGAGGGTGAGGGTGAGGGTATGGTGGGCCGGCGATGTGGCGACCCACTGGATTGTAAGTCCCAATATCCTTGGTCACCCATTGAGGGTGAGGGTGAGGGTGTAGCGGGTGGCGGTAGCGACCCGCTGGTTTTGTGTAATTAGTCCCAATATCCTTGGTCACCCATTGAGAGGTGAGGGTGAGGGTGTAGTAGGTTGGCGGTAGCGACCCACTGGTTTGTGGAGTTGTTGCCATTTTGTGGCTTGAGTAATGTGATTGTGGATTAATAATATCTGGTTGTGGTTAATATAAGCTGTGATGCATGGGTTGTGCTGTTCACTGAGCGTGTGGCTCACCCCTCGCATAATATTTTTCTCCAGTGTCATCTGAGTCGGATCTGGAGGAGGAGCTCCCCGAGGGACTTCATCAGTAGCGGAGTAGCGCCACGTCCCGCGAGTATCAGAGGCTATCAGCATCCCTTTCGCTTGTATGTATTATATTCCGTGCTTGGGCACGTGTTTGTGTATTATTTGGATGTCTTTGTATATATTGGCTCTCACAGGACAGTTGATTATGTATCGAATCTGTAATATGTTTTGGATTACAGATTCAGTCTTTTAGCTTCCGCATTTGGTGTATATATTATGTCAGCCCTACTTTTATCTGTGTAGTCATTGTTAGTTGTTGGGTGAGTATGTTATTGAACTCCTGTTTACTGATATCATATATACACTTGCCGCGTCCCGGGGTCGGCCGGCCCTGGGGCGTGACACACAGAAAACCCAAACATTGTCCCAAATAATGTAAAGGAATCTAAACACATTAGTATCATAATGAACTGAACACATGTTGGTTCATGAATCGATACATGTGGAATTTACTCGAAGAAGAATAACCAAACATTTTACATGTCACTAAAAAAGGTAATCTATGTAGCTAATTTTGAAAGCTTTTAACAGACATATAACAAATTGAAGTGAAAAGTTAGTCCAACCCATACTCAAAGTCCTCAGAAGGAACATATTATCATACTCCTTTATGTTGCATCTCGAGGAAATGATGAGATGGACTGAAGTTGGTCATGCCTGTAGCTATATGTGTGACCTTAGGTAGGTCATCCCTAACGAAAGCAAATAGGTCATCACTGGACTACAATAGGTCTCTGGTATGACCTGAAGTAGGACATCTGTGAAGGGTATTTGTCAAATCCTTTCATAAATATATCAAAATGAAGTAGAGAGTTCTCCAAATCAGCCCATACTGAGAGGTCATATTTTTACATATTAAAATATGGTGTTGCATTTCTACTGTTATGCTTGTGTCATTTGGAGCTTTATATTTTTTTCAATCAGAGTCGTCAAAATTTTAGTTTTTAGCTACCTGCGAGAGTTGGAGTACTCTGATTAAAAATCTAACTGCTTATTATGGGTCCTAGTACCGTTTGGTACTACCCATAAAAAATTTCATCGAATTCCGGTAACGTTTTGAGAAATTATGCAGTTCCGAATCGTATCTAGGTTTTGGTCGATACTGGATTGTCAATTGGGGGGATTTGACTAAGTCAAAGTTGACCATTGACTGATCAACCACTTTTGTTTGGTAGCTTGGCTAGGTTGACCAAGGTCAAACCTCCACCAAACCCCTTTTTGGGCATTGATGGCCTCTCTCTCTCTCTCTTTTTCTCTCCTTCTCTCCCCCTCCCTTTGAGAAAACCCATCCGAGCCTCCCATTTTTGCTCCCCTTTCTTTTTGTGTGTTCTAAGTGGAAAAAGAAGGAGAAGTGAAAGATGAAGAAGAAGCACAAGAAAGAATGGAAAAAAGTTGAGTGTGTGTGTGTGTTGTTGTTGTTTCTCTTCTCTCTAGCTCTCTCTCATGCCCCTATTATCCCCTGTTTTCAGCCAAGGAGGGCTGGTGGAGTGGCTGATGAGGTGGTGGTAGTGGTTGTGGTGGTTGAGGTGGTCGTGGGTGTGTCGAGAACCCCGCATCTCCCCATTTCCCTCCCCCTGTTTTGATAAGACAGATCTCTGTCTCCTAAAGATCTCTGTGAATCTAGTAATTGGAGGCATATTTTTTGGATAATGTCTTCATGTGATATGATCATCTATGTGTCTAGTTGTTATATATGAAATTTGGGGTCATTATGATATCTGTGTTGTAAGTTAAAACCTGTTTTGCATGGCCTATTCAGATTCACGTGGGAATTGACCTACTTCTGAAATAATTTATTTTGGGCTTGTAGAAGCAAAATTAAGTTATAATGTCTTCTTAGATTATGATCCCAACATGTCATAGAATGTGTATGATTTATTTCATAATTGTGGGATGTGTATTTGGTGCTGTGGAGATCAAATAGTAGGGCTGGTTGCAGCAGGTTTAACAGTTTTGCTCGATTGCGTGTCAAAGAGTTGTTATGCATGTTGTGGAAAGTATCAGGAGTTAGGGTCTTCATGAAGTAGGCTTATATGTGTGTTAGGATGTTCCATATTTTAATTTTGGATCATTGGATGTGTTTTGCAGATCTTGTAGACAGGACGCGCGGCGATCCAAGTATCGGTGAGTGGTTCGATCCAACCCTTCGGGAAGCGTTGGATGCACGTAGTCGTGCGTCGCGCATCCGTTGAGCACCCTGACTATACTACTTATTTAGATAAGTAGTATGGTCATGTCTAACCTATAATATGCTAGATATTTGCATGCTAGGTTAGTATAGCTCGTATATTGTGTAGAACCCCCTTATTCTACCATATACTTGCCTGTGTTTCATATTCATGTGTGAATTATTATGTATGCATGCGCCCTTCATGTATGGGCATGTGTGATGTGTGTTTTCACGAATATATAGAATAAGCATGCCTTAGGTAGTCCCTATGAGTAATACTACCATATTAATTGGAATATCAAGCATGATTAAGTCTGGGTTAATAACGAGCACATGCCTAATATTCCCTTGCGATAAGACTCGAGGGCGTTGTGTAGTTGTTGCGCCCATGCTAATGGGGAAAAGCTATGACCAACTTCAAGAGATGATGAGCTCTCTCTCGCCCTCTCCCTTTGTACGAACTAAGTAAGTAGATGCGATTTTCTACTCTACTCAGGTTCGTTTGAAATATTGGCATGCACCTGTTAGTGCGCGAGATCGCGCTTGACCCTTCCCGTTTTAGTTGGTGATATCCAACGTATTTTAGGGTATACCTTGTATGCTTATATGCTTGCATGAGGTATGCTTGTATGCTAGGATGCTTGTATGAGGTATGCTTATATGCTTGCACGCTTGTATGCATATTATTTAACCATGCATGATATGTATGTTGTATATTAATATTTTTTATGCTTTCCATCCATGTTAGGGAGTATCCCTATAATTAATTGATATGTTATCGTGCATGTAGGTCATGTACATAACTAAGATATAATTCTCCTGTAATATATATGCGCATGTTAAAACTAATTAGGCCTATCTAAAATAGGCGTGAGTACGACCCGCTGTCAGGATGTACCTCATTAGTTAGTGCGCGAGTGATGTAATCGCCCCTACATCCGTGTGATGCACTTGAATGGAATTAAGGAGAATTCATTTGCTGTAACGGTTTTGTTAAACCGGTGGCTATGGCATTAAGTTAGGCCTACCCGTGCTAGGCGCGTATATGAACCGCCTGTTGGGTTATATGCCTTGGGCTTATTTCTGCGTGAGAGCAGAGGTAACCCCTCGTGTCTGAGCGACACACCCGTGTGGGAGTACAAGAGTATTCGATATCATCAATATGTGATTATCGAGCGTATTTGACTTTGCCATAGGGTTCACTTTGCGAACGTGGGGTGCTTTCTCCCGACATCGTCGTGCGTCGAAACACCCCAGTGTTGAAGCTGTCCTGTTTGGGTGCCACCACTTGTAGGTGCTACTGATGCGTATCACGGTACACATCTGGCTAATGTACCAATCGTGGAAGGCCGACAGGTAGAGGCTACGCGGGAGAGGACTACCGGATGATATTGCGAGCATGGAATCGTTCTCCCCTTCTTCAGATCTGCGTTGAAGCTACCCGACGTTAAAGTTGTCCTGACAGAGGACTCCCACCTGTAGGTACTACCGATGCGTTCGACAGATGTACTGATCATGGGAGTATACCAGATAGAGGCTACTCGGGAGAGGGCTATCGGATGATGAAGGGTGTAGAGCAAAAGGTTTTCTTCCAATAGTTCTGTGTCACCCTTAGGGGTGAGGATGAGGATGAGGATGAGGTGAAGTCACGTCGCCGCGTGACCCATTCGTTGTTCGTCCGTTTCCATAGTTGTTTTATCCGGTTACGTATCGATGTTCAAAGACATCGTTGGGCAGTTATCTCGATGTAGATGATCCAGTAGTGTTGTGTAGACCAGTAATTCCGCGTCTCTTCGACCAACAGTATGGTCTCTCCCCAAGAGTCCCAAGAGTCTTCCTCCGGGAGTGAGGGTGAGGGTGAGGTTGGTCGCGCCGCCGCGTGACCTTGTCATCACTTGGGTTTCCACCCATGTTTTCCTTGAAAGGAAATTGCCTTAACATTAAACTGTTGTATTGGTGATTGGTTTCCAGCCACTCACTGAGCTTGTAGCTCACCCCTTGCATACTGTTTCTTTTTCAGGGGCAGTGTTGGGCGTGGAGCTGGAGCTTCCCTGTGGCGTGGTCTTATGTGCGTGGAACGTTCTGTCTGGCGGGTGGCGAGTGCGAGGCTGTCAGCAGTCCTAGAGTCATTTTATGTATTGTAAATCGTGCATGTGGCACATGTTGTATTTTATTTGGACTAGACTTGGCTCTCGCAGGACAGTGATTGTGTATTCGAGTCTGTAATAATATTTTTGGTTTACAGACATTGTTGATATCTTATGCTTCCGCTTTTCAGTCAGTTATCATTTATCTTTGCCTTGCCACCTTGTGTGTTGTTGTTAGAGTTTTTGTTGATCTCAGGTATTGATAGTTGATACTTTATATATATTGCCGCGTCTCGGGGACGACCGCCCTAGGGTGTGATATCTACAATGTTACAAAAAAGAAAAATGTTGCATTTCTGTATGTACAATTTTCAAAGTGCAAATTACATATGGTGCATCTCGATAAATGCAAGTGTATATAAGTTCTGTCTAGCTCATATAGTAACGTGTTATTTCATACACATTAGTATAAGGAATGACAATGGTATACAAACATGGGTGGCATAAACATAGAGTAGTTTATGAGAACATGGTAACTTTGAACTAAAACCATAACAGTGACATTATTTCAAACTGAAGAAGAACATAACTACTTCAGTATAATCATATGTTTTTTAATTCCCTCATTCAGCTCAGCCTTCACAAACACTAATTGACAAGTAAAAATGCACAAACCTACCTCCATATGATGTAGGTACCGTTTTATAGATCAGATCATGCGGTCGGTCGATGGGATGGAGAAGAAAGTGTTGTGCGTAACAAAGAAAGATAGGCTATGTCACGCCCCAGGGCGGTCGTCCCCTAGACGTGGCAATAATGAAATATCAGCTATCAATACTTGAGCTCAATAAAGACTCCATTAACAACACACAAGGTGACAAAGCAAAGATAATGATAACTGACTGAAAAGCAGAAGCATAATATATAAACAATGTCTGTAAACCAAAAATATTATTACAGACTCAAATACACAATCACTGTCTTGTGAGAGCCAAGTCTAGTTCAAATAAAAATACAACCTGTGCCACATGCACGATTTATAATACATAAAATGACTCTAGGACTGCTGACAGCCTCGCACTCGCCACCCGCCGGAAGAACGCTCCACGCCCATAAGACCACGCCACAGGAAAGCTCCCGCTCCACGCCCAACACTACCCCTGAAAAGAAACAGTATGCGAGGGGTGAGCTACAAGCTCAGTGAGTGGCTGGAAACCAATCACCATACAACAGTTCAATGCTAACACAACTCCCTTTCAAGGAAAAACATGGGTAGAAACCCAATGGATAACAAGGTCACGCAGCGGCGCGACCAACCTCACCCTCACCCTCACTCCCGGAGGAAGACTCTTGGGACTTTTGGGGAGAGACCATACCGTTGGTCGAAGAGACGCGGAATTACTGGTCTACACCACTCTACTGGATCACCAACCTCATCCTCACCCTCACCCTCACTCCCGGAGGGAGACTCTTGGGACTTTTGGGGAGAGACCATACCGTTGGTCGAAGAGACGCGGAATTACTGGTCTACACAACACTACTGAATCATCTACATCGAGATAACTGCCCAACGATGTCTTTGAACATCGATACGCAACCGGACCCAACAACTATGGGAACAGTCGAACAACGAATGGGTCACGCGGCGACGTGTCTTCACCTCATCCTCACCCTCACCCTTTACAAGTGACATAGGAATTTTGGAGAGATTAGACTCCTCTACACCCTTGGTCCACCGGTAGCCCTTTCCCCGGGTAGTCACTACCTGGTATACTCCCACAATCAGTACGCTTCCGAACGCCTCGGTGGTACCTACGGATGGGAGCCCTCTGTCAGGACAGCTTTTCCAACGCCGGAAAGTTCCTACATCGGATCCAACGAAGGGGAGAACGATTCCACGCTCGCAATATCATTCGTTAGCCCTCTCCCGGGTAGCCTCTACCTGGTATACCCCCACGATCAGTACATCTTGCCGCATGCATCGATAGTACCTACAGGTGGGGGCCCTCTGTCAGGATAGCTACAACCTGGGCCGCTTCAACACGGACGACATTGGGAGGAAACACTCCATGTTCGCAAAGCGAACCCAATGGAAAAATAACTACTCTCGATAATCACATATCGATGATAGCGAACACTATTGTACTCCCACACGGTTGCATCGCTCGGACACAAGGGGGTTGCCTCTGCTCTCACGCAGAAATAATCCCAAGGCACATAACCCAACAGGCGGTTCATATACACGCCTAGCATGGGTAGGCCTAGCTTAATGCCCCAACTACTGGCTTAACAAAACCGATAAGATAATGAATTCTCCTGAATTCCAAACGAGTGCATCGCTCGGATGCACGGGGCGATTACATCGCTAGCGCTCTAACTAATAAGGTACAACCCGACAGCGGGTCATACCCACGCCTATTTCAGATAGGCCTATCAGTTTTAACATGCGCATATATATATATCCAGGAGAATTATATCTAGCTATGTGCATGAACCATATGCACAATCATCTAATAATTGACTATAAGGGTGACCCCTAACATGGATTTACATCATAAACAACAATTCATACATGGTACAGCCCACTTAAACATGCATACGTGACCATTAATCATATAAGCACACAAGGCATAACTTAAGCATGTGTTGGATATCACTAACTTAAAAGAAAGGGTCAAGTGCGATCTCGCGCACTAACAGGTGCATGCCAATATTTCAAACGAACCTGAGTCGAGTAGGAAATCGCATCTACTTACTCAGTTCGTTCAGAGGGAGAGGGCGAGAGAGATCATCATCTCATGAAGCTGGTCATAGCTTTGCCCCATTAGCATGGGCGCAACAACTACACCACGCCCTCGAGTCTTATCGCAAGGGAATATTAGGCAGGTGCCCGTTATTAACCCAGACTTAATCATACTGGATATTCCAATTAATATGGTGGGAGTAGTATTACAATACTACCTAAGGCATGCTATATTCTATACATCCATACACATTACAAAAATACATGCCCATACTAGAGGGGCGCATGCAACACAATCATTCATACATGGATACAATACATGTATATAAGCCTAGCATGCAAAATATCTAACATATTATAGTTTAAGCATGGCCATACTACTTATCTACACAAGTAGTATAGCTAGGGGGCCCCATCGATGCGCGACGCGCGACTACGCGCGTCGAGCGCATCCCGAGGGGGGGGGATTGGATCAAACCACTCACAGATACCCGGATCGTCGCGCGTCCGGTCTACGAGATCTGCAAAACACAACCAATGATCCACAATTAAAATATGGAACCTCCTATCACACATATAAGCCTACTTCATGAAGGCCCTAACCCCTGATACTTCCATATTATCACCCAAAACACATGCAAACAACTCCTTGACACTCAACCAAGCAAAACTGTCAAACCTGCTGCAACCAGCCCTACTAATTGGTCTCCACAACACCCAATACACTTTCAAAAATTATGAAATAAATCATGCACATTCTCTGATATGCTGGGATCATAATCCATGCAGACATTAGAACCTAATTTTGCCTCTACAAGCCCGAAACAAATTATTTCCAGAAGCAGGTCAATTCCTACGCGAATCTGGACAGGCCATACAAAACAGGTTCTAACTTACAACACAGATATCATAATGATCCCAAATTTCATATATAACATCTAGACACATAGCTGATCAAATCATAAGAAGACATAATCCTAAAAATATGCCTCTAAATACTAGATTCACTGAGATCTTTAAAAGACAGTGAGCTGCCTTACCGAAACAGGGGGAGGGAAATGGGGAGATGCGGGGTTATCGACACACCCACGACCACCTCAATCACCACCACCACTACCACCATCTCTTCAGCCTCTCCACCAGCCCTTCTTGGCAGAAAACAGGGGTGCAAGGGCATGAGAAGGGGATTGAGAGAAGAGAAACAACAACAACAACAACAACAACACATGCTCACCTTTTCTCACCCTTTCTCACTCTTTCTTGTGCTTCTTCTTCATCCTTTCCTCCATTAACAGCACACACAAAAAAAACAGAGAGGGAGAGGGAGACGAGAGTGAGAGAGAGTGAGAGATTTCCACCAAAAAAAGGGCTTTAAATGGAAATAAAGTGAGTTGGTGGGGGGAAACAAGACCAAATCGTCCCTGACTAGAAATTCTGGACGGGCTTCACTAGAACAGCCATAACTTCCCCGATATAGCTCCGAATTGCACAATTCAAAATCCTCTGGAAAGCCAAGAAGATTATCTACAACTTTCATGTTTATGCCAAGATCAAATAATCTCTCCAATTATTCCGAAATGAGAGCTAAACATTGAACAGGGCTGCTGCCAGAATTTTTCATCCCCGGGGTATACTTGGAAAAATACCCATAACTTTTACTACATGAATCCAGTTGATCTAATTCCACTTTTGTACGAAAGCTAACTCAAAACTGAGCATCTCATGATAAAATCATATTTAAACCTCTTCATCTTGAATTTTAACAAAATTAAATCCAAATACCAAATCGAAAATACATAACTTCTAAAAGAAAAATTGTGTAGCCTAATTTTCAATTAGAGCGCTCCAACTCCTGCAGGTGGCTAAAAGCTAAAATTTTAGCGACTCCGATCGAAAAATAAGGCTCCAAATGACACAGGCATAACAGGCTAAACACAAATCCTTATGATTATCACATCAAGAATATAAACATCATATATATATGAAGTCATGCATACTCTAAAATATATATAGTAAAAGCATGAAATAAAAGAGTAAGGATTAGAAAATGTATCCAAAAATGTGGAAGCAAGTGAAAGCACTCTGTCCTCGGTGAATAAGGCCCCCTCACGCACAGGGTTGAATTGCTCCTACTACTGAGAGATACGACCACAACTGGTTTTATTCTTCCGAAGTGTGAGCTACGAAAGAACCACGGTTAACAGACTACGATCTTTTCATACACCCATATAAAGGAATTGAATCAAACAACAAGGTGTTGGAGAGCTAGAGATTGGAGGAAAGATGAGGTTTTTCATAAAGTCTATAATATAGTGGGATCGGCTATATAGGCTAAAACACTACTATATTAAACATACACACATATGAGATTATTTATCTGATTATACACCTCTTATCCATGAGAGTTAGCCATGAAAATTTATAGGCACACCAGCACACATGAAAATGTATTTCATGCTTTAAATTCCAATGGACCATCACAATTAATTGTAACCTTTACATACTAATGAAACCGATTTGGAATAATGAAACATTGCAAGAGGTTACTGCAATCGTTTCAATATTACCCAATATTATGCATGGAAGGAGAATTAAAGGGACATGACAACCATGCACGTTTCAAGCAAGTGATGCAAGACCCAATGCATTTTTAGTCACTCTTAAACGTCTAAAATCCAATAGAAAGTGGGTTCCGTCCAAGTTGGCTGCACACCCACATCAATGGATGGGGAGGTAGAAGAAAGGGGTAACACTATAAGCTCTGTTGAGATGGAGTCGTTCGAAGGGACGACTAGGGTTTATATTGAAAATCTTGATATTCTTCTTATGGGGTCGATTGGGGGAGGGATCAATGTGAAATGTTTAGAATCTAGGGTTCATCCATGGAGGGGATGGAGAAAGGGTTAGGGTTTACCAAACATATTTCAGGTTTCATTTTCATCGAGGGATTAGGGAGAAAAGGATTAGTTTGACCGGTTTGGGTATTTCAAATGGGTGGACAGTTTGGGTATTTCACCACACTCAAATAATCCAACAGGTTTAAATACCAAACAAAAATCAGTTTTGTACCACTGATTTTATCATATGTTTGTCAATACCAAACATGATTCCCAAAAGTGGATCTACAATGAAACCCATTCCAAATTTCAATTCAAAACCAGCTTTTATCAAATCACAGTTTTTTAATCGCGCAACCAAATGAACCCTAAGAAATATATGTGTTTCAACGGTATACAAGGATGTAGATGTTTTTTTTTTTTGGATAATATTACGTACAACTCCATTTTCAGTATCAATTTTAGCCTATATGTTTTAAAAAATTTTAAATAGCGATACCTCATCTATTAAAATACATGTTTTTATAAAATTTGAAGCATATCCTCCAATGAATTTCATGATCAGTCAATAAACGCTCACTGACTGGGCGAGAGGAGTAAAAGACGCCCTCAAGAAATAGAGCAGCGAAGGGTGTGACAAAAAAAAAAGAGAGGAAAAGATGAAGCTGAGGTACACGATGGTGTGCTCGTCGAACCAGAACAGGAGCATGGAGGCTCACTCACTCCTGAAGAGGCACGGCTTCAAAGTCTCCTCCTACGGCACAGGCCAACACGTCAAGCTCCCTGGTCCCTCCCTCCGCGATCCCAACGTCTACGACTTCGGCACCCCTTACAAGCAAATGTTCGATGACCTTCGCCGCAAGGACCCTGACCTGTATGTATCTCTCCTCCTCACCCATTTGTTTTCTTTTCCAATTATTATTCAAACTCATCTTCTGATTGTTTTGTTAGGTACAAGCGCAACGGCATATTGCCGATGCTGAAGAGGAACTCCAGCGTGAAGCTCGTGCCTCAGCGGTGGTAGAACAGTGCCTCCGACGGGTGGTTTGATGTCCTGTTCAGCTTTGAGGAGAAGGTCTTTGATATGGTCCTCGAAGGTCCTTTCTTTCTTCTTCAATCTTTTGGTCATATACATTTATTGAAATTTTGCAATTTTTTTATTTATCAATGTTCTAAAAATCTCTTGTAGACTCCAATTAATCACCCGCCTAGTTGTTTTTCAATTGTCTGCAATTGACTAATGAGCTATTAAGTTACTTTATATATAATATATCTATTAAATATTTCTTTTATGCTATCCCTATTGTGTTTTCATGTTACTTGGTTATTATTTTGTAGATTAAAATTATTATATATATAATATGTATATTTATATGTATTACATTTATTATTCTAAAAAATGATTGATTAATCATTGATTAATCTCCGTCTAACCGATTAATCTTTAGTTCCTCCTCAACCTCTTGATTATAGCTTACCGCTTGTTACAACGTTGTTTTTTTTATCAGTTTTATTGTGGTGTGAATACCTCTCTGCCTGAGTATAATTAGAGATTAGGTTTTGTTGGATGAATTGATATGTTTGGCCCTGATACACTCTCGGTCATTCTTGATGTCACTTTTGCAGTCCCTTCCCCTAATCTAGTATATGCTAGTTTAGGTTGCAATATATTAAGCATACACAAAAGAGGCATGTATTCGATTCATTTGATTAGATTATATACTTCATTTTTTATTTTGGTAAAGCGACATTCTTTGTTAGACAAGAATATACCTTTGAATAAATTTAAAGATGTTGGGGGCTGCAAAAGGGGCTGAAGGAATGACTATCCCTAATATTTTTCTTTACATGTTAATTACTTGGTTAACTGTGTGTCTATGTGTTGTTTTTGCTATTGGTTGTTTGATGTGCTTTATCTTTGGTTTTTGTTATGGTTCGTGTAGAATTAGCAACGGATTACCAACAACCCGTCGGCCTTCAAGAATATGCCCAATAATCCTATTCCGCTATAATAACTCACATACTTTGCTTGGCAGATAAACCCTTTGCTTTGTGAGGCATTTTCACCCTTAGGTGTCCTTGAATTATAAGTGCTACTGGCCTGTGCTTGGATGTCTTTCATTATTAGGCTTTGAAATCTACACCATGTTGTCTTCCAAACCTTTTTCCGTCTTTGGCATTCACAAGCAAAGATAAAGCTTTCGAAAATCGAGAATTTCTTAATCATTCATGTCTCTCTCATGGTGGGTGATCAATTCATCTCCTTGTTAGACACCCCCTATCCCAGTGAATGCTTTGACTAAGTGATCTCTATGCACAGCAGCCCTGAATGATCTCTCTAGAATTACTTATTTACCCTATCCATCTATAGATCCATGCAATGTAATCTTTTCTCAATTACTTATTTAAGTGGTCATTGTGCTACTTCGGGGGACGATTCTTTGTCCAATATTATGTGGAACAAATGGTAAACGATTAACATTATATTGAGCTAAGGGTTACGGGAAGAGCCTTTTCCATGTTTTGAGTCTTTTTTTTCTTTTTGCTTTATTTGTTTTTATTTTCGTTCCTTTGTTCTTTTCTTTTGTTAGAGATACCTCATCTCCATTTTGTTCAAGGGGCATCATTTTTAAAATAAATGCTCCAATCACATTTTGAAAAAAGTGGTACGACTCAGCTTTTTAAAATGCATCACTAGAGATCAAACATTTTCTTATTTGAGGAGGTACTTTGTCTAAAAAACAAATAGTTGGTTCCCTTTATGATGAGTTTTAGAAATTTTGTTGCTGTACTCTTGGTGGAGATATATCCACACAGAAGCTTCCATCATTATCCCATTAAGAAAGAAAAGAATAAGTCGATTTATTTCTCCAAGATAGGATCATGATTGTAATGCCATTCACTCCAGTCTTCTTTAAAAATCAAGTTAGCTCTAAATGAAATTTTATGCTTTCATGCCTCAAAAGGTAACTCAACAAGAGGTATATGATTTTTATCGAGGCTATCCTAGGGGGCTTACAATTATAAGAACATATATCTTGTCTTTTGGGGCTTAAAGAGGCTTAGACTCCAGACTGCTTATGTACCTTGGGTTCAACATGACCTCTATCTGCAATCAGAGGCATAGCCAGGATTTAGCATAAGCGAGGGCTTGAACATAATTGACAAATGTGGAATTGTCAATCCGTCACTACTTTTTTACTTTATTTTTAATGAAAAACTGAATATAAAAACCTATTTTTATAGATATATATTGTCCAAAAGGTGATTACAAAATATTATTCATCAGTTAAAAAAAAAAAAGAACCTCTTTGTTTAATTGGCCCAACGAAAAAGAATATTTAAATCAAGGGTGAGAGAGTCGAGATAATATCTTGTTAGGGTTGGATCTCTCATTTTTAGTCAAGTCTCCAATGAGAGGCTCACAAATTTCCAAAATTAACACACAATTTCACATGTTAAACATGTGAGGTGACATGTGTCAACCCCTTGTTGAGTACTGACCAAAATTGATGTGATCCATTAAGTGTTGGATCCCATCCTGAGAGAATCATCACAATGACAATGGTGAAGTGTAAAATTGTGGTTGATTCCCCATCTAATCAAGCATGATGCTTGCTTAGGTTGTGTATTGTCTTAGCTAAAATACTTTAAATTAAACCACCGCCAGTCAAAGCATCTCAAGCACTTAATAGACTGATTGCCTTGGCAGATTAATGGAGGCTCAGTTAGCAATATGAATGAATCCATTGCCTTTTATTGAGCATTTTTTGCACTTAAAATTTGAACTATAATTATTATCCTTTGTTCCACCTAACTACCACCATTTTTCCCTGCAATCCATCCACAATTAATCTATTGATGCAGGTCACTGTTAACCCTCCTATCAGGCTAGTTGTTGTCATGCATCAGCTTTATGACACTTATAAGAGGTAGAAACAGAAAACAATGTTCATCCAATCTAATAAAGAAAATGCAAAAGATTTTTTTCCAGAGAAGTGGAAATCATACCTAGGATTAGTTAATACAAAATCCATTCGCATCATAGATCTGCTCTCTAGACTCAAAATGAAATATTTAAAATTAGACGAACACATGATAAATGAACTACTATTAAATTCATAAAAAATGAGATATGAGAATATCATATAATTTTTTAGTTTATGTAAATAGATAAGGCTAATTAGAAAAATATATTAGACGTCTGACCACTTAGCCTATACTTAATATACTCTATCTTTGCTGTTTCAGTAGATATGCTTGTGGGGATGGCATTAGCTGCTTTCTTTGTCCTGCCATTCTTCTCCCAGCCACACCTCACAATGTATATTTTGTGGGCTTGGTATCATTTTTATGAGCTTGATGCTTTGCGTTGGCATGTGTTACAAATTTATTTTTCTTAGCGTGCTGGTTTTTCATCAAGATTTTCACTCACTTCTCTGGGCCATAAAATTTCCTGAGTTCTCTGTCTTCCTCAACTCACTTCAGAAAAGAACTTCAGTTAATAAAGGTGGAGATTGGATCATGAGATATTAGCATTAAATGAATAGGGGTCAATGTGGAAGGTGAATGATTGTAAAATCCGTTTCATATAAGAGCTGAATCTCTATGCATACAAAGTGACCCTTAACCTTTCTTTGCTTGTATTTTGTTGTTTGCATCTCCACATATTGTCACGCCCCAGGGCAACCGTCCCCGTGACGTGGCAAATATATAATATCAACTATCAATAACGAGATCAATAAAGACTCTAACATGACATCCAAGGCGACAAAGCAATTAACAAGGATAGCTGTCATATATATGTAACAATATAGCGGAAGCTAAACGACTAAGTCTGAAATCCAAAAACATATTACAGACCAGATTACATAATCAACTGTCCTGTAAAAGCCAATATAAAACAAAGGACATCCATACACATATACTGTGTATAAGCATGAGTATCAATCCATACAAGGAAAAAGGGAGATGCTGATGGCCTCTCGCTCGCAAAATCCAAGACACGGACGCTGCACCACTGTTGATACTGCACCTAATGGAGCTCCTCCTTTGGATCTGACTCGACGACAACTGGAGGAAACAACATGTGGGGGGGGGGGTGAACCACATGCTCAGTGAATGGTACAATCCATGCAACACAACTCATATTAACATTCGAAGTAATTATGGTCCCAACAGATGGAAGCAACTACTTAAGCTGGTGGGTCGTGTAACAACCCGAGCCCACCGCACCCTCACCCTCACCGGGTGACAATAGGACTATTGGGAGAAAGTCGACCGTTCTACACCGTTCGTCATCCGGTAGCCCTCTCCCAGGTAGCCTCTACCTGGTGGCCTCTCATGACCGCTACCTCTACCATATGGGCGCACCAACAGAAGTCATGAGTAGTGTCTGGGAGCACCTCGCAGGACAGCTATAAGCCGGGCAGCTTCAACACGGAGCCGACGAAGGGGAGAACACTCGACACTCGCGTGTTAGAGGGGGAATGAAAGGGGGAGATTCGGGGGCCCTCGATGCTCCCACAACCACCTCAACCACCACTACCACCACCTCCCAAGCTCCTTCACTCCTATTAATGGCTGAAAAACAGGGGGGAGAAATCCATGAAAGCATGAGGGGGAGCTAAAGAGAAAGAATCAACAACAACAACAAAAACATACACGCACACTGTTTTAAATCGCGGACGATATATCGATATATCGTTTTCGCTGACGAAAACGATAATTCGCGGGGGATTCGCGAAGGATTATCGAAATCCCGCTGACGTCAGCATGACGTCAGCGATATATCGTCGATATATCGACTAGTCGGGTCGGGTGGCCAGCCCGACCCGACTGCGTTTTTTTTTTTTTTTTTTTTTTAAACGGCTATGAAGCCGTTGGGGCCCCAACGGCTATATAGGCGTTGGGCCCCAACGGCTATATAGCCGTTTGGGGGGTTTATTTGCATAAACCCCCCCATCAAATTTTTTTTTTTTTTTTGTCCTCTCCCCAATCCTATAAATACTCTCCCAAACCCTCCATTCTCACAACAACAACTCAATACACTCCTTCTCTACCATTCAATCACTCTCAATCTCTCATACAATCTCTAGTTCTCTACTCTCTCTTTTAGCAAACAATTTTTTTCCAAGATCCCTCAATCCCAAAAGAAACCAAAAATCCACAAAAAAAAATCCAAAAATCCATCAAAAATCCAAAAAATTCCTATCTTGGTGGAGATATTGGTGGACTACTTGGAGGACTTTGGTGGAGTTCTTGGAGGCTTTTGGTGGAGACTTTGAAGGCTTTTGGAGGAAAACTACTCCTCTTTCAATTTTTCTTCTATTTTTAGAGGTATTTATTCTTTGCACTTAGTAGAGGTTTTTTAGAAAGTAGTTAAAGTAGCATCATCCACTTAATTAAATAATTAATATTTAATTTTTTAAAACCTAAAAAAAAAATTTTAAAAAAAAAATGTCTTCTTCTGGAGCTAGTTCATCTAATCTAAGACCGGCTAATACAAAAGACCATGCATGGAAATATGGTGAATATAAAAGTGCTACTGAAAAACATATAGTCAAATGTTTACTTTGCTCACATCTATGTAGTGGTGGCATAACCAGACTCAAAGAACACATATTGCATTCACCAGGAGCTAATGCTAAACCTTGCCCTAGAACAACACCAGAAATTAGAAAAGAAATAGAAGAATTCATGAATAAAAAATCTGAGAGTAAATGTAGAAGAGGTTCATTTTATTCTGAAGATTTTGCTAGAGACATAGGAGATCAACAACCACATGTAGGTGATGATGATGTAATAGAAATTGGTGGTCCTAGTTCAAGGCCTCCTCCATCCAAACAAAGAAGGAAAAACACTAGAGGTCCTATGGATTTATTTTGTAGAGGTAATGTTGAAGATGTAGTTGATCAAAGATTAAGAGGAGGCAAACAACTTTAGAAAATAGATTAAAAAAAGAAGAAAGGAAAAATGCAATTCAAAAGATAGCTAGATGGGCAATCACTGCAGGTGTATCTTTTCATGCATTAACTTCACGTTCTTTTCATGTTGCATTAGAAGCAATAGGTAGATTTGGGTCTGGTTTAGCCCCACCATCAATGCATGAGATAAGTGAAACATGTTTCCAAGAAGAGGTAAGAGAAACTCATAAGATTTTAGAGATACATAAAAGACATTGAAAACTTATGGTTGTACATTAATATGTGATGGATGGACTGACAGAAGACAAAGATCATTAATTAACTTTTTAGCTAATTCTCCAAAAGGAACCATGTTTTTGAAATCCATTGATGCATCTGCACATTCACACACTGCAATATTTTTGTTTAAAGAAATAAATGATGTTATTGAAAATATTATTGGAAAAGAAAATGTTGTTCAAATTGTAACTGATAACGCTGTTAATTATAAAGCTGCATGGGAATTAGTGATAGAGAGACACCCCACAATATTTTGGACACCATGTGCTGCACATTGTATTGATTTAATTTTGGAAGACATTGGTAAATGCATATTAGAACTATTAGTTTAGCTAGAAGAATCACTGTTTTCATTTATGCACACACATAATTATTGCACTGCATGAGATTGTTTTGCAATGGAGATATTGTTAGGCTAGGACCCACTAGATTTGCCACATCATTCTTAACTTTGCAATCACTTTGGGAACATAAGAATGCACTTAGGACACTCATGGTAGCAGATGAATGGACCAAGAGCAAGTGGTGTAACCTTAGAACCGGAAAACAAACAGAAAGAACTATTCTTTCTGTTCAATTCTGGAAAGGTGTACAACGAGCCCTTCACGCTGGAATTCCCCTGGTCCATGTCTTGAGATTAGTTGATGGAGATGAAAAACCCTCTATGGGCTACTTATACAATGCAATGGATAGGGCCAAAGAAAAAATTAAGGAAAACTATCAGTACAGACCACTGCAATATGGCCCTGTTATGGAGGTAATCGAAGAAAGATGGAGTCGTCAGATGTCGTCTGACCTTTACCATGTAAGATTTGTCTTTAATCTCGAAGTATGGTTTAAGACCGTGGACCAGGACGCGGCAGTCCAAACACATATGCTTCGTTGTGTGCAGGCAATGGCGAAGATGGAGCCAGATCCGGAGGTGCAAGACAGACTGCAAAAACAACTGGATTATTATTTACAGGAAAGTGGACCGTTCAGTTGGGGAACCATCGTGAGAGCAAGGGACAACACAATCCCAGTCAATTGGTGGGATAAATACGGGGGCGAGGTACCAGAGTTGAGGAAGGTCGCCATCAAAATTCTTGGACTCACTTGTTCATCTTCTGGTTGTGAGAGAAACTGGAGTGCATTTGAAAATGTGAGTTGTCCTTACAAATTTATGAAATACGATTTTTAAAATTTATCTACTTTATAATATCTCACTTTAATTTTCTTGCTTTTAACAGTTACACACCAAGAAGAGGAATCGGTTGAAGCAAAAGAAGTTGAATGATTTGGTGTTCGTGCAATACAATCAAAAATTGCATGAGCGTTTCCTAAATCTTCAACGTAACCCAGCACATGAAGATCCAATCAATTTGGATTCATTGGAAGACGACAACGAGTGGATTATGGATGTCGACGGCCCAGTATTCCAAGGTGAAGACTTGACATGGTCTCAAGTGGAGCATCAAGCATACGGCGACGCCATAGAACATCAACGCCCGAGACGATCCACGCAGCAGACTCAACAATCTGAAGGTGCAAGACGACGTGGAAAACGGCCAATCATTGAGGAGCCTGAAGATGAGGATGACGACGATGATGAAGAAGACGAAGTCATCCCTGCAACACAATTTCAGGGCAAGAAGGAGTTGAATCATCAGATGAAACAAGAGATGTGGATAATGAAATTCAAGAGAAGACACTGATTCGGATGACAACAACGGTGGACATGGCGGCAACGATGGTGGTGGCACCTCTTATGGTTATGGCACACCATTAGGTGGAACCCAGGGAGGGGATTTTGTAACCAATGCAATGGATTATCTATTTAAATGAAATTTCTTCACTTTTATAGTTTTATGTTGTAATTAATTAGTTATGCATTTTTATTTCAAACCAAAACCATTGTAAAATTATTAATATCTTCATATGAAATTATTCTTATTCATTTTCATTATTTTCCACAATTTTTTTTTCATTTTTTTGCTTTTTTTTATTTTTTTCCATTTTTTCAAAAAAAAAAATAAAAAAATCGGCCAATCGATATATCGATATATCGATCGATATATCGATTGGAAGCCTAATCGATATATTGATTTAATCGATATTTATAACACTGTACACGCACACCTTGAGCTTTCTCTTGTGCTTCTTCTTCTTCCTTTCCTTCAATCAACACACACATAAAACCGAGAGGGAGAGGGAGAGGCGTGAGTGAGAGTGTGTGAGAGAGTGCAAAAGTTCTCTTTTGGGGGGGGGGGGTAATCCTAACCTACACTCACTCTCTAATACACAAAATAATCAAGAATTCCTTAGCTATTAAGCAAGAGGGGGGTGAGGTTACCAAAGGTCACCACATTCACCAAAATATCTTGACACTATGCCACCCACCAAACCAGTAATGCCCAATACCCTGATACGGTTCGGAACTGTATAATTTTTAAAACGTTATCAAAATTCGATGAAATTTTTATAGGCAGTACGAAATGGTACTAGGACCTATAAAATGCAGTTAGATTTTCAATAGGAGTACTTAAACTCACGCAGATAACTAAAAGTTAAAATTTTAGCAACTCTGATAAAAAAAAGAAATGGTCCAAATTTAAGATCATAGGCTCAAAGTGACACATATATAACACATGAGTTGATCAGTTATTGTATAATTTAGGTATTGTGTAACTGCTTCTTGTAGTGCAATATAAGAAGTAAGCTTGCACATCTATTTTTGTTGGATTTTTATTTTAAAATAAGTGGGAGGAACAATTTCCCTTTGGTACTAGTCTTGACTTGGGGAATCCTATACAATCAATTTGTCGAAGGTGAGATGTTTAACAATCACTAATTTTTCTAAATGTTAACATAAATTTGGGTCATTTTATTTCGTCAAGTAGGACTTGATGGAGATGATGTAGGTTTTTGAAATAAACATCTCCACCAGATGCTGTAGGTTGCATTGGCACACTTTTGTATAGATGCAAAGACCTAGAATATTAGGGGGATGGTTTGGGGGGGTTGAATACATACTTGTGCACAAATGGTCTATTTTCAAATTAGATCTATAATATCTAAATTCCAATCAGACCTAAGCAATGCAATATTAGATCAATGATGAAATCATAAAAACATTAGCAATTACAATGTACGACAGAAGATTTTTTTATGTGAAAACCAAGTGGACAAAATCATGAGACCTAGTAAAAAAAAACAATTCAATGTAAGATTCAATAGAGTTACAATCCAACACTACAATGATTCTGTTGCAAAAATAAAAATTAAAATATGGAGCTTTTGAGAGGGAAGACAAGCTTGCTCTGTTTTTTTAATAATTCATATGTTTCCACCATATTTGAATACAAAGCTAACAACCCCATTTATAGATGCTTACATGACTCTTTCATATTCCATAGGACTCTTGGATGACTAAACACTTCAATGACAATTTAAACTCCACATGACTCCTAGAACAACCCAAAGACACTTAGAAACACACACCAACATTACTACTTTAGATTAACTCACTAAGTAAATGCATACAACATCTATAACGTTCTAGAATGACCCTTGATTTTTCACATCCCTTCAACTCCGAATTTGACCATCTTTGATCTCATCTTTCCATGTAGGATGCCATGCAATCAAGTTTAATTTTCAACATCCTCCCTTAAACTTGATTTGACCAAACCGAGTAGATTTCGCAATAAGGAGAACAGTTCATGCTTCAATGGTTTTGTGAAAATATCCGCAACTTGATCTTGAGTCTTGACATAGAGGAGTTCAATCTTCTTATCCTTCACATGCTCTCTGATGAAGTGGTAACGAGTATCAATATGCTTGCTTCGTTCATGGAATACAGGATTCTTTGCTAGTGTGATGGCTGATTTGTTGTCAACATAGATCTTCGTGGGATCTTCTTGTATGACTTGAACTTCTTTGAGTAAGTTCCGCAGCCATATAGCTTGACAAACTCCTGAAGATGTAGCAACATACTCCGCTTCACATGTGGAAAGAGTGACGATAGCTTGCTTCTTCGAAGACCATGAGAACGCCGTGTTTCCCATGAAGAACACAAAACCGCTAGTGCTCTTTCATTCATCCAAGTCTCCTCCCCAGCCACTATCTGTATATCCCACAAGCTGAAATTCATTAGAAGATGAGTAAAATAAGCCATAATTTGATGTGCCTTTGATGTAGCGAAGGATCCTTTTTGCTGCTAATAGATGGGTGGACTTTGGTTCCTCCATATATCGACTAACAAGCCCAGTTCCATAGAGAATATCCGGTCTTGTACATGTAAGATAGCGAAGACTTCCAACCAAGCTCTTGAAATAAGTAGGATCCACATTGCTGCCTTCATCATACTTGGACAACTTGATGCCACAATCCACTAGTGTGCTAACCGGATTGCACTCCTCCATGTTAAACTTCTTGAGAATAGATTTTGCATAAGCTTCTTGTGTGATGAAGATGCCTTCCTCCGTTTGCTTCACTTCGATGCCAAGATAATAGGACATAAGCCCAATGTCCGTCATCTCAAATACTCGAATCATGGAGTCTTTGAACTCCTTGAACATGCTTGAATTATTCCCTGTGAAAATGAGATCATCCACATACAAACATACAAGAAAAAAATCTCCATTTTCAGCATTCTTTGTATACAAAGCATGCTCATATGGGCATTTGATAAACCCATTTGCTTGAAAATATGCATCAATTCTACTGTTCCATGCTCTAGGTGCTTGTTTTAGGCCATATAAAGCTTTTTTCAACCTTAGAACCTTTGCTTCGTGGCCTTTTTTCACATAACCCGTAGGTTGTTCAACATATACTTACATCCATTTGACAAATTTTCCATTTGTTTTGAGCAGCTATAGAAACAATCAATCTTATTGTTTCAAGTCGAGCAACGGGAGAAAATACCTCATCATAGTCGATTCCCGCTTTTTGCTTATACCCTTTTGCCACCAAACGAACCTTGTACCTCTCAACTTCTCCTTTCATGTTTTTCTTCGCCTTGTACACCCACTTGACTCTAATGGCTTTCTTTCCTTCCGGTAGCGAAGTGAGCTCCCATGTGCCATTCTTCTCAATGGACTTGATTTCCTCATCCATGGCTTCTTTCCATCTTTTATTTTGAATGGCTTCTTCGAAATCTAAAGGCTTACAATCGGCAAAGAGACAAAAGAGTGTGAGATTTTCATGATTTTCTGTTACCTCATACAACTCGGAGAGGGATCTTGTTTTATGTTTCACACAGGAAGAGGATGAACCCGATGGAGAGGAAGACTGTGATGTTGAACCACCATGAGAGGGAGATGATGGTGATGTTGGAGAACCACCAAGAGAGGGAGATGATGGAACATGTACTTCAGTCTCCCTCAGCTCTTCAACATCTTCTTCAAAGAATATACTTGGATCGTTCCATTTTTCTTGTGTTCTCCAATCCCACGTTTTTCCTTCATCAAACTCCACATCTCTACTCACCATAACTTTGCCGCTGATTGGATCATATAATTTGTAGCCTTTGGTCCTTGAATCATAGCCGATAAGAATGTGTTCTCCACTACGATCATCAAGTTTGGTTCTTCTTTGTTCCGGTACATGTGCATAGGCGATGCTCCCAAACACCCTTAGGTGTCCAACTCCAGGTTTCCTTCCACTCCATGCTTCTTGTGGCGTCATGTTCCACAAGCTTCTCATAGGACAACGGTTTAGAAGATAAACCGCACAATCCACCGCTTCGGCCCAGAACACTTTCGGCATCTTCTTGCTCTTCAACATGCTTCGCACCATATTGAGAATGGTCCGATTCTTCCACTCGGAGACTCTATTTTGCTGAGGCGTGTAGGGAGTAGTAAGGGAATGCCGAATCCCATGTTCTTCACAAAATGCTTCAAACTCCCTTGATGTGAACTCGCCACCTCTATCAGACCTCATAGATTTGAGAAAATAGCCACTTTCTTTTTCTACATGAGCTTTGAATATTTTAAATTTACTAAACACCTCAGATTTATTTGATAAAAAATAAACCCAAGTCTTTTGAGTATAATCATCGGTAAGGGTTAGAAAATACTTGTGATCTCCAAGAGAGTTTGGAGTTACCGGACCGCAAACATCCATATGAACAAGTTGTAGTGGCTTTGTTGCATGAGATGTAGCCTCCTTCAGGGGAAAGAATTCCGATGATGCTTGCCGAGTAGACAGCCCTCACAAAGTTGCTCCGGATGATTGATGAAAGGCAATCCTCTCACCATGTTTTGTTTCGACAACAACTTGAGACCGCCAAAATTTAGATGGCCAAATCTCAAGTGCCACAACCATGAAGTGTCTTTTACACATGCTTTCAAGCACTTTACATCACCCCCTTGAATGTTGAGAAGAAACATCCGATTTTTTATCATGTGGACTTTTGCAATTAATCTTTTTTTCTCATCTCTTATAAAGAGACTACAATCTGCCATATGAATTTCATAGCCCTTTTCCAACAATTGACCCAAGCTTAGAATATTATTTTTCATAGCTGGGACATAATAGACATTTGAAATGAATTGATGACTTCCATTTCTTTGACGAATAAGTATTTTACCTCTTCCCTTTACCGAAATCTTCGAAGAATCACCAAAAGTGACTTGGCCATCAATGGACTCATCTAAGTCCACGAACATGCTCTTCTTCCCACACATATGATTACTAGCTCCCGTATCAAGATACCACATTTCTTCTTTCTCTTCTCCTTTGAAAGCTAACAAAACAGCATGCTCTTCTTCTTTAATTTCAATATAATTGTTTTCTCCTTCAACTTGGTTAGTAGCAAGATACCAACAATCTGAGGAATAATGCCCAAATTTCTTGCAATTAAAACATTGAACTTGGGGTTTTCCATACCTTCCTCTTCCGGAAAATCTTCCTCTACCACGATTGTTTTGAAATTTTGGGTTTTGATCTCCATAATTTGTTGGAGAAAACCAGCCTCTTGCTCCTTGTCCGCGACCTCGGAATCCTCCACGACCTCGGAAAGTTCCTTGGCCACGACCTCCGCCTCGACTTCTATCTTCATGGCTTCTTTCTTTTGGGCCTTCTTTTGAGCCTTCTTTTAGGCTCAGCTTTGATTGCAAAGCTTTCTCCACTGGCTCTTTTCTCTCGTTCAACCTTTGTTCATGAGCTTGCAAGGAACCCATGAGTTCATCAATAGTCATGGCCTCCAAGTCTTTTGACTCTTCAATGGCCACAACGATATAATCATACTTCCGATCAAGAGATCGAAGTATCTTCTCCACCACACGAACATCTTCAATTTTTTCATTGTTTCGTCGAAGTTGATTAACAACTGACAAAACTCTTGTAAAGTAGTCAGAGACCACTTCCTTCTCTTTCATCTCCAGTTGTTCAAACTCCTTTCGGAGTGTTTGAAGCCGCACCTTCTTCGCCTTCTCTGCGCCTTTGTAGGAAGATTGGAGTATCTCCCATGCTTGTTTTGATGTAGTCGCATTGGCAATCTTCTCGAAAGAAGACTCATCTACACCTTGATAGATGAAGTAAAGAGCTTTCTTATCTTTTCTCTTCGATGCTCTAAGAACATCTCTTTGAGCATCAGTCAATGCTGCATCTTCTTGAGGCTCTTCATAGCCATTTTCTACGACGTCCCATGCGTCTTGAGAGCCCAACAAAGCCTTCATTTTAATACTCCAATTTTCATAATTTTCTTTTGTGAGTTGGGGAACGGTGAATTGCGTCATCCCGGTCGCCATCTCCTTTTTAGCTCTGATACCACTTTGTTGCAAAAATAAAATTAAAATATGGAGCTTTTGAGAGGGAAGACAAGCTTGCTCTGTTTTTTAATAATTCATATGCTTCCACTATATTTGAATACAGAGCTAACAACCCCATTTATAGATGCTTACATGACTCTTTCATATTCCATAGGACTCTTGGATGACTAAACACTTCAATGACACTTTAAACTCCACATGACTCCTAGAACAACCCAAAGACACTTAGAAACACACACCAACATTACTACTTTAGATTAACTCACTAAGTAAATGCATACAACATCTATAACATTCTAGAATGACCCTTGATTTTTCACATCCCTTCAACTCCGAATTTGACCATCTTTGACCTCATCTTTCCATGTAGGATGCCATGCAATCAAGTTTAATTTTCAATAGATTCTACCTGAATCTGTACACTAGGACACTTGTACCTGCATTCACAACCCTGTACAATCCCTTCAAAGTGATGTAATAAACTTGCGATCAATCACCTCGATGCACAAGATCCAGCTTCGCCTTTTTTTCCTCCCCAATAACATAGAATGATCCTACTCAAATCAAACCAACTCACTCTATATGTGTGGAGTGAAATGGAGATTTCAAATTTTTCCAATTCAAAAAGAAATCACAGAAGATATAGTGAAAATGAGGCTCTCTGAAATCTCGCATACATCTTTAGATGGGGTCAGACCTCATAAGATGGAGCATCTAGGAAGAATATTCCCTTGGAATTTCGGATTCATGTTCGATCACTCCTTCTGCTGTTAATCACAATTCACAAGATAAAAACCAATCCCTTTCAAATCAAATCTTGCTATGATTCAAATTTCAATGCGCTCGTCCAGAGTAAGGATTACATTGTCCATACCATGTAGTTGTTTGTCTTAAGGATCATGACCGTGATCAAAATAAACTTGAAAATCAGTTTGGAAGTTATATAAACGCTGATCATTTGGGCGACCTTCTTGATAATCTGGGTGTTCCAATTGTTTCTACAGTGGTTTAGATGGACATTCTTGGTTGTTAGTTAGCATGAAGCCTCATTCTTTTCACTAATATTTAGAGCATTAGAAATTCATATATGCAATTTTGACTATTTTAAGGTGTTGCAGAGGGTTACAAGTTCCCATCTTAATGAAAATGAATGGTGCTAGTCTTCTCACTCTTCCAAATCTTTCCAATTCTTCTGGTGGTCAAGGGTGTCTACTTATTGTCATATGCAACCGAATTTACTTGTTTCCTATCATCTCTCTTTAATCTGTACAAGTCTAATGTTTAACATCTTTTGCTCATTTTACAAATCACAGCTTTAGACTTTCCTGCAAATCAGCTATATCTTTTTTTTATATGAAGATGTGAATGAGATGTGTTAATAATTATATTCATTTTGGGTTGCACATTGGTAAAATAAGGCGGTGGAAGAATATCTTGTCAAGCTTGCACCAGCATATTGACCTTCCTGTGCACTGAGTAACGTGTGTGGAACATGCAGACCTGCATAACCGGGAACATGCATTGATGAAGAGCGTACTGGTAATTAATTTGGAAGTAAAGGATAACCATGAAGAGGCTGCTGCAGGGGCCAAGCTTACATTTGATTTGCGCCAAGAGGTGAGAGTTTTGTTTAAAATTTATGTATGTATTTTTCTGAAAACAGCACATGCATGAAAAGGAAGTTAGGGTACTAGGAAACGGAAGGATGAATATTTGGTATGCATATTTATGCATCAAAGTCAGCAAAGCCAGTTGTGAAGGTGATGTATTTCCTTAAACTGTTCAAAAAAGTAGGTGGAGTAATACCGTGTGAATACTAGAGTTGCCTGATCGGTGTGAATTTGAAAAAAAAAAAAAGGCACGATTGATGAGAACGATAAGCTGCATTTGTATGCACGCACTGTCTTTGTGGCTGTATGGTTTTTTTTTTTTCCTTTCGTTTGGTAGGCAATGATCAAGAGCTAAGAAGAATATTATAATAAAGAAGCTTTAAGTGGTTGTATAGTTAACATAGTTTTGTAAACATGTTCGATGATCAACCAGTTCAAATGACCTTAAATTTTCAAATCAACTATCACTAACAGAATTCATTTTGTATTTACATATATTTTTTTTTATCAAATATATATCATTTGTAATATATTATAGTGTAATTTTTAATTAAGAAGAAACCTGTTGGGCCCAGTTGAACTGGACTAGGCACTCCACTGGTTTCAAATTGATGGTCATTAGTGAGTCTCATTTCCATTTTTTCAGTTCATGAAATCAGGTGTTTAAGTGAGCTGACATTTGTTTATATTTCGTGAAGCTTGAAGCAGCTGAGTCGTGGGAGGATACAATTGATGACATCGTTGCTGCATTTGAGAGACAGCACAGGCGAAAGCTTCTGTATAGCATCTCATTCTATTGAAGATCCATGAAGTGTAACTTTAACTAAATATGTAACCGCTACTTTGGAATGCAGATATCAATGTTGTATTGTGTATCTGGACTAAAAGCCAGGATGACTGATGTCACCAGAAATTTTGTATGATATAAGGGAAGGCTCAACATAACATGTGATTCTATCAATTTTATCATTCAGTCTTTCCATCAACGGAATTCTTGGTCATGCAGTGTCGTTATCCATGGATTACAAAACACATAAAATGAATACACAGAATAGATGATTTACGTGTTCAAAAGCTCCAATTAAATCTTCCAGGATCTCTTGTTCAGTTGTTCTCGATTAGAATAATATGCATAGTTTGTGAGAATATTTACATGAAATGATCCCTCAGATTCACAACCCAATTGTCCCTCAAGTCTCTCTCTGTTTGGTTTCTCTCTGAATTCACACTTAACTGATCCATCTTGAAAGTCTTTGATATAGATCCAATGGGGTTGAGGAGTTATTATAACTGACTTGTGCAATTTGTAATTTCCATGCAGTTTCAGAGAGGATGTGACAACATCCTGTGGATGACCCTCCAGTTTAGTCTTCGTCATCTGACTTTCTTCATCTCTGCTGAATTTCATTCGAATTTCACTCTGGATTCCTCCGTATCCAGGCTTTGGAAGATAAACGCCGGAACAGATGTTAATGTAAATTGATGATGACAGTGTTTTATTGTTCAATTTTTTTATAGGGCCACATAGTCTATCTCCAAATTACACAAGAACATTTTGACAAAACAAAAAACCCAGAACATCACATTTGATTTTTTAGTGGCTAACCCCACCAGGGACATCTCTTCCCACCAAGAACTATATACTATTGCTGTTCCCACCTCCACCAATGAGAATAAAACACTCCAACATGTCTTGTTCTCTCTCCCGCCCATTTCTTTCACGGTCGACCGTGACATTCGCCCTCGACTTAGCGGCCAGAAACACACTCTCTGGTGACCACCACGACGACGCCACTGACCGTCCCTGACGATTCTCCACCAACTGATCGCGCCCTTTCTGACTCCCGCCCATTTTCTCCACGGTCAACCGCGACGTTCACCCTCGACCTGCCAGTTGGAACCAAGAACACCCTCCAGCGACCAACACGGTGCTACAGACCCTCTCCGACGACATTGCACCATTTCAAATTGATGCCCTAGTTCAGAACTCTTCATTTATGTGAGTATCTATTCATTTTTTTTTTGTTAAATTTTTTGTCATTCTGATGGATGTGGTGGCATTGATGATGCTTGTTATGAATGTGGTTCCAGTGGTGGTGGTTGAATTTGTTGGGTTTAGGATTGTGTTTTGTTTTGTGTATGATGGTGTAGTTCATTGTTATGTTGGTGGAGGTGATGGTGGTAGTGGTAATGACCATGGTTGTATGCGATTGTTGTAGTTTTTTTTTTGGGCTTCATATGTGATGTGTTTGTTGTGATGGTTGTGGTTGGGTGGTTCGTGGTTTGGGTTTGTGGAATGTGTCCTGGTAGATGTTATGTTAAAATGGATGGTGATCATGGTGTTGTAGGTTTTGGTGGTTGGTTTGATGATAAGTGTAGTCGTTAAGGCCATCTCCAGTCCTTACTCAAATCTATACCCAAATTATACTTAAAATTTGAGTAAAAGCTTGATTTGATATGATGTGTCTCCAATCACTTTGTGTTTTACTCAAATCTTTTAAAAATTTCATATCTTCTTCTAATTATTTCCTATAAACATTTTCAAAGTCTTTTCCTTAAACATTTTTACTACTCAATTTTTCTTTGCTTCAAAATATTTAAATTTAAAAATTATTATCATCAATTTTTTTTTAAAAAAGGTAAAAGTAATATTTTTTTATTGGAGTAAAAACAAGAAGTTAAAAAACAAAGATGAAACTTAAGAAAGAAGACTTTTTTTTTATTTCAAGAGATGGTGAAAATTTTGGGGGCTGGGAAAAAATCTAATATAATTAAACTAAAGGTGGAGTTGAAGGAAAAAAATGTTACATTGGAAGAAAATGTGGAGATAAAGAAAAAAAAAGATGTTAAAATTTGGGTAGTCTCCCTTGATTTGAGTAAAGATTTGAGTAAAAGCTTGATTTGGTATAGGTATGGGTAAATGATTGGAGAGGGTTTTGGGTGATTTTTACTCAAATTTAAGTTTGAGTAAATGTTTGAGTATAGGATTGGAGATGCTCTAAACATGTCATTGTGCATTTTTTTAGCAACCATGTGATTTTGTTTATCACCATTGTTCTTACAGGCATGGTCGGACACGGATATGATCAACCTTGAATTATAGAACCACCACAAGTGTTTGAAGCATGAGCAGTGAGGTTAGCATTTAGAATTCGTAATCTTACTTTATTTAGACCCAATGATGTATATGTAGTCATGACATATGTTAAATGTATATGCAGAGATCGATAATACCTTTCGTTCAAGATGTTGAGGAGCCTTTCCCTGAGGTGAGGGAGGCCATTTCCAATGACCCTATCACGAACATTGACACCACCGAGCATTTCTCTACATCCTTGGTAATATGAAGCCCTCAAACATTAATTTCATTTGTTGGTATATATGAGATGTCCAATGTATATATTTGATATTCTCATTGTTTCAGAGTTTCGACAATCGAACGGAACTAATTGACTGGGTCAAAAGAGTTGGTAGAAATATCGGAGTCATCGTTGTCATTGGGCGGTCAGAACATTCAAGGCCGAATAAATCAGCCCGAGTGGATCTAATATGTGAGAGGGGGGGTAAATATGATAGTCGACCAAGAAAGAAAGACATTGACAAGAAGGATAGAAAGAAGCGTCAGTCTGGTACGAAGAAGTGTGGTTGTCTCTTCAAGTTGCGCGCCATAGAGCATTCAGGGAGATGGACATTGAGAGTGTTATGTGGTTCACATAATCATCCCCTTATCATCAGCTTCGAGGGTCACTCTTTTGCTGGGAAGTTGCTGGAGGATGAATACACAGTGGTAGAAGGAATGTCAGTGAGTGGTATGCGGCCACGCGACATCCTAATGCACTTGAAGTGTAGAGATCCAACCAATGTCAGCTCAATGAAGACCATATACAATGCTCGGTTGAAAATGCGGGTCCTACAGACGTGTGGTCGCACACATATGCAACAATTGATGAAGTTAATCTATGATCACGGGTATATTGAGCGGCATCGAGTGCAAGAGAACGCTGAGGTTGTGTCAGAAATCTTTTTTGCGCATCCTAAGTCTATTCAGCTAGTCCACGCGTTTCCTTTGGTCTTCATGATGGACTGCACTTACAAGACCAACCAATATAGAATGCCATTACTGGAGATAGTGGGGGTGACTTCCACAGGCAAGACATTTGTTGCAGCCTTAGTTTATCTACGGGCGAAAAAGGAAGATAACTATGCTTGGGCGATGGAATGTTTTAAGTCACTCTTTGATGGTATCCCATGTTATATAAGTGTCACTTTTAACCTGCTGGTAACCGTTGGAGCGTTCTGGCAGTTTTTCAATTTTTTTTCGGTTTTCGATCGGAACCGCTAATTTTTGGACTGTTAGCTATCGTCCTGAGTTAGAGGACTCCGATTGGAAATCTAACTGCATATTTAGTGTCCTGGTGCCATTTTAGGCCTCTCACGAAAATTTCATCAAATTCCGGTAACGTTTCTGAAATTTCACAGTTTCGGGGCGTATCCGGGTATTTTAAGTCGCTCGCTATATATAGGTGTGATCTAATTTCGAAATCACTATTCATCATCCCTACCATTTGGATTTTCTCTCTCCCCTCTCTCCTTTTCTCACTTTTGAAGCCCTTAGACCCCTCAAACCCAAAAACCTAAAGCATAGGAAGTGTAGATCGGGTCCCGATCTACACCCCGGTGCTTTCAAATCCGGATTCCGGCGAGATTTGCCCCTCCGTCCCCCCTCTCTTCTCCTCTATTTTGGACCATTTCAAGGGCCAAGATAGATCCGGGTGGTGGAAGCCTTTTGGGAAAGGTTTCGGCGCGCGGAGAGCGTCCGGACTCCCCTTCCTCCCCTTGGTAAGCCTCTTTCCTCTCTTTTTCATGCTTAGATGCTTGTTAGGAGGTTGATTTTGGGGTTGGGAGGTGGTCGGCGGCGGTGGGTGGCCGTCGGAGGGCTGTGGAGGTGGTCGGAGGCCGGGGGGTGGCGGGTGGTGGAGGTTGGGTGGCTCGGTCTAGGAGTTGGGCTGTCCGGGTAGGTAGGGTGGCTGTTCCGAGAGGTTTGGCAGCAGGCGCAGCAAGCTGGGGCACCAGGTGCCGGGCGCGCATGCGCGTGCGCGCAGGCGTGCGCGTGGCGTGCGCGCGGGTGGTGCTGCAGGCGTGCTGGGCGAGCAAGGGTAGGGCTAGTGTGGAGCAGGATGGCTGCGGGCTGTGCGAGCAGGGCAGGCCGGCTGGGCAGGCCATGCTTGGGCAGCTGGCAGGGGGTGCTCGGGCATCAGGCGGGCAGCGGCTGGGCGTGCAAGGCGAACGGTGCTCGGGCCACTCGGTGACGCGCGCAGGCAGGCAGCGCGGGCAGCAGCGCGGGCATGCTGGCAGGCGCGTTGGGCGCGTGCTGCCAGGCGCGCTGGGCGCGTGTTGCGCGTGCGTGCGCGTGGGCGCTGGGTGAGGGTCCCGGGTGCTGGGCGTTGAGCGTCGGGTGCTGGGCCGCGGATACCGGGCGCTGGGCTGAGGCGCAGCGGTGCACCCGGGCGGTCGGATGGCCGTGCGGGTGGTTGCCGGCCGTGCGGGTGGTTGCCGGGGTGCTCGGGCTAGCGTGCGTGCGGGTCGTATGCACGTTTGCCCGAGTGTTGGTTGTTTGTTTGTGGGTTTTGAGAATTTTGATGTCTTTGGTAGTAGTTGTGGATTTTAACTCACCATATAAATGTCTGTCTTGCAGATCCTCACGGGCGGTCGCGCGACGACCCGATCTTCGGTGAGTGGGACAATCCAACCCAGTAGAGAGGCGTTATACGCATTTGTGCGTATACCGACCTCTCCTGGGGCACCATGGATGAATATTAACTGGCAGTAATATGTAATCCATGCTTGCATGATTTAAATGTAGAATGCATGCTACCCTAGTCTTTGTATGTTAGGGACTTGCACCCATAGGATAGGTGTAAGAGCCATGCACCATGCCCCCTATTTTCATGATAGGAAACCTCGGCCTATGCATGCGTCCTACTAGTTTATTTATTAAATTAAATGCTAGTGTATGTTAAATCGCATGCCTTAGATAATATTATAGGGAGGAGCCTTGCGAGGTCAACATTGAGACCCGTGTTAGGGTACTCCGTGTTCCTTGTTTGGTTGTCGGGATGTCCTGTATCGGGACCTCATGCTGCCCTCCCAAGGTTTCTAGTCCCAGTAATATTATAAGTAATGTTATATAACTGGTATGATTATTAGCACATTTAGTGAATATTATAGGGGAGGGGCCTTGCGAGGACAGCGGTGAGACCCGGGTTAGGGTACTCCGTGTTCCTTGTTTGGTTGTCGGGGTATCCTATATCGGGAACTCACGCCGCCCTCCCGAGTTCTTTCCCCCAATGATATTCCAACCTTGCTTTTATTGTACATGTTCCCCGCATCTTGGTTATGCGCCCTGGAGGAACTCTGAAGAGTTCATGACATTAGAGTTGTAGAGATGTGTTGTCGGCGGATCCGAGTGGATCATATGCGTATGGATGGGCTGTTCTGTTTCCCTTCGTTGGATCCGTGTAGAGACTGCCCCAGCGTGATAAGGTCGTCCCTTCCGAGGGCTCCCATCAGTAGGCGCCTCCCGATATTTGTGACGGACTGTGCTGAAGTTATGGGTGAAGGCCAACGGCCTACGGAGTGGAGGAGAGACTATCGGTGGACCAAGGGTGACCAACAGCCTAGTCAGTCCCAAAATCCTATGTCACCCGTGGTAGGGTGAGGGTGAGGGTGTAGTGGGTTGGCGATGAGCGACCCACTGGATTGTGGTTGGATGATTATCAGTCCCAATAGCCAATGTCACCCATTGATGGGTGAGGGTGAGGGTGTGGTGGTTCGGCGAGGTACGAACCACTGGATTATGTTGTTATGTCGCTTAGAGGCTGGATAAATAATGGAATTGTGGTAAATATTGTCTGTGATGCATGGGTTGTGCTGTTCACTGAGCGTGTGGCTCACCCCCTCGCATATGTTTTTCCCCAGTGGTCACTGAGCCTGAGCTGGAGCCGGAGCAGCAGCTGGAGCTTTCCGAGGGATTCCTTCAGTAGCGGAGCAGCGCCACGTTCCGCGAGTGCCAGAGGCTATCAGCATCCCTTCTTGGCTGTATGTATTTTATTTCCGTGCTTGGCGCGCGTTTGTATATATTCAGTTGTATTGGTGTATATTGGCTCTCAGAGGACAGATGATTGAGTATCGAGTCTGTAGTACGTTTATTTACAGATTCAGTCTTTTGCTTCCGCATTTGGTGTATATATCATGTCAGCCCCTTTGTTGTCTGTGTGTCATTCTGGTTGTTTGTGTATGATATATTATTGACCTCCTGTGTAGATTCTGATATTTTATATACACTTGCCGCGTCCCGGGAGCGGCCGCCCTGGGGCGTGACATCCCATTCCCGAAGGTAATCATAACCGACCATGAGCTCGGTTTGATGAAGGCTGTATCTATGGTGTTTCCTTCTACTGTCTGCCTACTTTGTCGTGTTCACATTGCAAAGAATGTCTTGAAAAACTGTAGAAAAGCATTCTCTGATCTAGAGACATGGGACAAGTTCAATGGAGCATGGTTTGGAGTGATGAGAGCATTAACGGAGGAAGAATTTTGTAGAAAATTGCAACTTCTGGAAGATGAGTTTCATGCATTTCCAAATGACCTTTCATACCTTCACAAGACTTGGGTGGTCAAGCATCGCGAAAGGTTCGTCCTTGCATGGATTGATAAACATCTACACCTTGGTAACACATCCACAAATCGAGTCGAAGGCCACCATGCAAAGCTGAAGCGACAATTGCAAACATCCATTGGCAACTTTGTGAGTTCCTGGCAAACGATCCACAATCTGTTGAAGTTGCAGATATCAGATCTAAGGGCTTCCTTTGAAGAGAGCCTTACAAGGATCCCCCATAGGTACAGAGGGTTTCTTTATTGGGAGCTCGTGGGCTTGGTCTCCATATATGCATTGCAGAAGATACATACAGAGTCATATGTAGCAGATGGGATTGGTCCAGATAGCAGCCTTTGTAATCATGTTTTGTATACCACTTGCGGATTACCATGTGCCCATATGATTGGGAAATACAAGCGAGAAGGTTGTGCCATACCTGTTGCTGCGATTCATCCATTTTGGCGTAAGCTTGGGATGACTCCTTTCATCGAGGATTTCACCGACGAGGTGGACATAGGCCCGGAGATTGAGATGCTTCTCGAACGCTTCAATCATGGGAGTATTGCCCAACAAAAAGAGATGAAAATTTGTTTAAAAAAGTTGAGTGATCCAACTTCCACCATTCTTCTAGAGCCCACCATTAAAGTAAACACCAAGGGTCGTAAGAAAAGTGGACGGAAAAGAGCAATAGCCCTTGCAGAGGAATCAACCAAAAGATGTCCAAGTGGTTTTGAATATGTACTTCAATCAGTGGAGGAATCAGTTGAAGTGGGGTCTGCTATTCCACCACAAGCCTCACATTCCCAGGGAGCCAAGCGTTCAAAACAATCGAAGATGAGCGTACAAAGAGGAAGAGTTAGTCAGAGTCGATCTGTCGGTGTTGAAAAATACATTGCTGAATTCCCCCCCTTCCTAACTCCGTTCATAAGTAACATATATGATGTTCCAGGGGACGGTCATTGTGGATTTCGGGTGGTTGCATCCTTTTTGGGTATGTCAAACAATGGATGGAGAGATGTTAGGACCGATCTACTCGCCGAGATCGAGCAACATCCGGACGAGTATAACCTTGTGTTCTATGGGTTGGCTCATGTGCAAGAGGTGAAAAGAATTCTGAATTGTCAATCTTCCACCGTCGGCAAGGAGCATTGGATGTCAATGCCAGATATGGGATTTGTGATTGCTTCTTGTTACAAGATCGTGGTGATACATATATCAAAACACCAATGTCTAACATTCTTCCCACTGAGGGATCCTCCACCGCCAGTCAGTGCCCACCGGATCCTATCGATTGGTTACGTTAATGGGTGTCATTTTGTCGGTTTGGAGTTCACCACGGACTCGCCGTTACCTCCCGCAGCAAGAACATGGGATCGATTCCGTCTTGATATGGCTAGCTCATGGGTGACACCCTACATTGAGAGGATTGATCGGTTCAGAGCCCTAGCAGGGACTGATGTTGCAGTGGCTGATGTGATCGATCTGGAGTAGTCAAGGTATAAAGGTCGCAATGTTATTATGTATAGGTGGTGTAGGTAGTCAGAGCGATGGTGTGAAAGTCAGAAAGTGATTCATTTTGTCTATGTACTGTAAGTCAAAATCCGTTGATGGTGTAAAGGTCACACAGTGATTTATTTTGTATATGTAGTATAGTTAGTCAAAATAGTCAAGGTATAAAGGGCATGATATGATTCATTTTGTATTTAGTCAAAGATCAGTAGTACTCTTGTAAATTTCACGAGTTCATTTTGTTCAATCTAGATGATGTTATTGTATAATTATTTTTCATGCTGCTCTCATTTGTTTATATATGGCTCATGAATGATTGATGAGTGAGAATGAATGATTGAGTCATTTGTTATTGTGAGAATGCTTTAGTGATTCATTTGTTTTGTAACCCCTAGACCACCGTTCGACAAAAACAAAGATATGTCCAGAAAGGTGCAGACCCCGTTCGACTCAACAAATGAAATTCACAACTCCCAAATCGACTACACGTAGGCGTCTCTGTAAGTTATGGGCGATCTATTTCAATCAAACCCAAAAAATAAAAAATCATACAAAGATTTAGTATAAACATACTCAATCCATTTAGTATAAAAAAAACCCCCGGTCGAGCATAATCCGTCGTACCTTTTGTCTATAATCGACTGAAACCGGTCGAACACTTCAAAACACAGGCATATGAAATGCAGACCGTTCGACCCGAATGAGTCGTAGGGTTATGGTATGGGCGACTGAAACCGGTCGAACACCTTCAAAACACAGGCATGTGAAATTCAGACCATTCGACCAGAATGAGTCGTAGTTTGTGGTATGGGCGACTGAAACCGGTCGAACACCTTCAAAACACAGGCATGTGAAATTCAGACCGTTCGACCCGAATCAGTCGTATGTTTATGATATGGGCGACTGAAACCGGTTGAACACATTTAAAACACAAGCATGTGAAATTCAGACCTTTTAACCCGAATGAGTCGTAGGGTTATGGTATGGGCGACTGAAACCGGTCGATCACCTTCAAAACACAGGCATGTGAAATTTAAACCGTTCGACCCGAATGAGTCGTAGGTTTATGATATGGGTGCATGAAACCGATCAAACACATTCAAAACACAGGCATGTGATATTTAGACCTTCGACCCGAATTAGTCGTAGGTTTATGGTATGGGCGACTGAAACCGGTCGAACACCTTCAAAACACAAGCATGTGAAATTCAGACAGTTCGACCCGAATGAGTCGTAGGGTTATGGTATGGGCGACTGAAACCGGTCGAACACCTTCAAAACACAGGCATGTGAAATTCAAACCGTTCGACCCGAATTAGTCGTATGTTTATGATATGGGCGACTGAAACCGGTCGAACACTTTCAAAACACAGGCATGTGAAATTCAGACCGTTCGACCCGAATCAGTCGTATGTTTATGGTATGGGAGACTGAAACCGGTCGAACACTTTCAAAACACAGGCATGTGAAATTCAGACCGATCGACCCGAAGCAGTCGTAGGTGTATGATATGGGCGACTGAAACCGGTCGAACACATTCAAAACACAGGCATTTGAAATTCACATCGTTCGACCCGAATTCGTCGTACGTTTAGGATATGGACGACTGAAAGTGGGCGAATACTTACGACCGGAATGAGTCGTATGTTTTGGTTAAGGAGGTCGAACCAGTGAAACAAGTCGAGTAAAAAACCAGTCTCACCCAGTTCGACCAGAATGAGTCGTAATCATTGGTTATGGGTGACCATTAGTGGTCGAACAAAGTCGAGGACCCACTAAACATTCGTGACAGTGATGTATGCAGAAGTAACATATTAAACCTAAAAAATATTGTGGCTTAAGAGAGGCTAAAACCATCAATGAAGAAATAATGTGAACCCTGTAAGCAAAGTCAAAGAAGCAAATTCATGTCATATTTAACTAGATGGACATCCAAAAAACACCCACTTTTGTCTACACAAAATAACAGGTTACATACTAGCTTTTGCTACAACATTCGACCATTGATGAAAATGCTTAAACCTGTCAAACTATCCAAAAAAAGTACATAAACAACCAAAACATGACACTGTTTTTTTTTCATCAACAAGCAATGTCAAATCCTGCGATCATGCTTCCTATGTTTGGACCTTCGCTCCAATACAAGTGAGTGAGGGAGGGGTGTCCCGTGTTGGAGGAAATTCATCGTGCCTTCAATAATAGGCCTTTGGACCGATGTGAAGGTGCTTCCCCTATCAAGTAAATCTTCAAGAAACTGACATGCAGTTGTGACACGCTGTATGAATGAAATATAGGGTCAGTTCTAAACATAACATTTCCAGGTTATGAGAAACCATCAATAAAATAAGTGAGAATTTATTACCGAGAGTAGGTCAGAAGAGGTACTGCCCCTGTTAAACAGTCTCTTGTTCTGGGGGTTTTGTAAGATTATATGACTGATCTTTGGAAACCACCCCAAGTAATCTGGGACTGCATCCCATGGCATTTTGGCACGGTCTCCCCTGGTGGCTGCACCTAGTAGGTAATCCTCCCATTGCTCAAGTACTTCCACGCTACCAGGATAATCAGCTTTGTAACTGGTAGCGCTACGATGCCTTCTCACATTTGAACGGGGTCGGATTGGTGCTCTGGGGATGCACTGAACATGGCCAAGCTGTCGAAGTACCCTGTCTGGCAGATAGGGTTCAAATATCACATTGACACAAAGACACCCCTTGAAGAAGGCGTAGTCCGGGAGCGGTCTACGTTCTTGGACTGATCGATATGGATCAAACTCTACCTGAATGAAATAAAAAAATGTGACTGCATTTTACAATTTAAGTATATAACAAATAGAAAAGAAGTAAAATATTACTTGCTCGGCTGTGGTCATATCTAGAATCTCCCGAATGATATCAACTGAATTATTCGGCAACCCAGGTGCATTACGACAGTTGGTCCATCGATTAGAACGAGGGGCATCTTCCGTATACTCTGGATTCGGTGCTGGACTGAGAAAGGCAAAGTGCTCGTACACCCATACCTACAAACCAGTCGTGAGAGTATAGTTTAGATATTTAAGCGAAAGGATCAACTAAACATGGAGGAGTAAATGAACTTACTTCCAAAAGTGTAAGAAATCCAGAAATCTGCCTGCACTTTGCACGGGATGCAATCCCTAATTGTCAATAATGATATGAATTCAGATGTACCTTTCCGTTCCAAACACGATACGCGATATGATGCCTGTAATCAACAAGAATTACGCCTGTTTCAGGTCCACCCGGGAAAGGACCATTTAGACTGTTTGGGTCTATGTCTGAATCTACAATTTTGAGTGTCGATTCGTCTTCTTCCACCTCCTCTCCCTCTACCTCAGGATCATCTACATCTGGTTGTTCCACATGTGGAACTACTGAACCAGACGATGCATGTTTGGCAAGTCTTTCTGATTGACGTCTTCAAAGCGAGGCGGTCGGTGGAATGCGAGGCTTTCGGGCCATACTGAAATGAATGTAGAATCATTATAATTTAGTAAACTTACAAACTGAAGCTACAATTTATTCACTACAATTCAGCGAAGGATTCAATTCATTCTCAATTTTAAAATATCACAAAATCAACCAAATAGAATTGACCATATTTGGTCATTAGCTACGTTTTATTCATTAATTGTTTTCACTCATTCATTTCTTTCATATCATTGAATCAACGAAGGACCTAAGCTATATAGATGGAAGGGAATTCAACAATTGAAGTAAAGCATCCACAATTTGCATTGACATGAGAGATGCCATTTTTAGTCTATCTATTTCTATATATGTATAAAAAGTTAAGAAATAATCATATATATGTATAGAAAGTTAAGAAATAGCACCATTATCACCCTTTGTGGAGCATTGATAGGATGATATTTTTTAATGAAAAAAACAAAACAACGGGGTTGCAAGAAAGGTTTTGAGAAAATTCACAGGAGAAAATATTGATTGGGGTTGTCTTGCACTCTATTGGGAAAATCATTTCTTAGGAGGACGGGGCAATTTCTTTTTCAAAAATCATGACCCTTCAAGGAACATCTATGAGTGAAAATCAAATCCATGAAATATATATTGAATTTTTTTTTCTTTCCAACCATATGCCTACATAACAAGGAGTTCATTTCAAAATGAACATAAACATAGTCAATGCAAAACTAAATCTATACCACTGTCCATTGAAAGCGGGTCAGTACAAAGATTTATTTAAGGTTTTACAGTTCAGGTGCAGAAGGGGTAGATGATGGACATAACCTAGTCTGTTTTTATTAGTATTTGTTCTTCTACTAAGAAACTTAGAAACAATCATCATTTTACTGTTCTAGTATGCACTTGTTTAAGTTAAGCATAAAATCTTCCTTCAAAGACTTGTTCTTATAAAAAGAAACCACAATCTGATGCATAATGGCATTTTCTTCATTTAAGAGCTTCACATTATAAATGGCCATTTTGTGAAAAATTTAGATATGGAACTTAAAAAATGTCATACATTTTCCTAACACCAAATAATATTGAAACAAAAGTTCTTAAATTAAAAAACTAACTTACAGCGACGCAGATATTGGTGTTGTCACTCCCCGGGCGTCCCCGAGACGCGGCAAGTGTATATAAAATATCAGAATCTACACAGGAGGTCAATAATATATCATACACAAGCAACCAGAATGACACACAGACAACAAAAGCAGGGCTGACATGATATATACACCAAATGCGGAAGCTAAAGACTGAATCTGTAATCGAAACACACTACAGACTCCATACATAATCACATGTCCTGTGAGAGCCAATATACATACCAAGACATCCAAATACAACACAAACGCGTGCCCAAGCACGGAAAATAATACATACAGGCACAAGGGATGCTGATAGCCTCTGAAACTCGCGGGACGTGGCGCTACTCCGCTACTGATGAAATCCCTCGGGGAGCTCCTCCTCCAGATCCGACTCAGATGACACTGAAGAAAAAATATTATGCGAGGGGTGAGCCACACGCTCAGTGAACGGCACAACCCATGCATCACAGACAATATTGACCACAACCAGATAATCTTTATAATCCACAATCATACTGCCCAAGCCATAAAATGATAACAACTCCGCAATCTAGTGGGTCGCTACCGCCAACCCACTACACCCTCACCCTCACCCTCAATGGGTGACCAAGGATATTGGGACTAATTGCACAGAACAAGCGGGTCGCTTCCGCCAACCCGCTACACCCTCAGCCTCACCCTCAAGGGGTGACCAAGGATATTGGGACTTACAATCCAGTGGGTCGCCACATCGCCGGCCCATCATACCCTCACCCTCACCCTCAACAGGTGACCTAGGCTCTTGGGACTGACTAGGCTGTTGGTCACCCTTGGTCCACCGATAGTCTCTCCTCACTCCGTAGGTCGTTTGGCCACTCCCACGTTCAGCACAGTCCTTCTACCAAATCAGGAGGCGCCTACTACTGGGAGCCCCTGCACGGGACAACCTGTCTAACGCTGAGGTAGTCTCTACACGGATCCAACGAAGGGAACATAACAGCCTATCCATCGCATATGATCCACTTGGATCCGCAGACAGCACATCCTAACAACTCTAATGTCCTGAATTCCTCAGAACACCACCAGGGCGCATAACTAAGATGCGGGGAACATGCATAACAGTTATAACAAGGGTGGAATATCATTGGGGGAAAGAAACTCGGGAGGGCAGCGTGAGTCCCCGTTATAGGGCACCCCGACAACCAAACAAGGAACACGGTGTACCCTAACCCGGGTCTCACCGCTGTCCTCGTAAGGCCCCTCCCCTATAATATTCACTATAACATGCAATTTAACATTTACTAGCATTTAATTTAATAAATAAACTAGTAGGGCACATGCATCGGTCGGGCTTCCTAGCATGGAAACAGGGGACATGGTGCACGGCTCATACACATATCCTAAGGGTGCAAGTCCCTAACATGCAAAGTCTAGGGTAACATGCATTCTACAATTAAATCATGCTCGCATGATATACACATTACAACATGTCAATATTCATCCATGGTGCCCCAGGAGAGCTCGGTATACGCCCAAGTGTGTATAACACCTCTCTACTGAGTTGGATTGTCCCACTCACCGAAATCCGGGTCGTCGCGCGACCGTCCGTCAAGATCTGCAAGACAGGCATTTATACGGTGAGTAAAATCCACAATTACCCCAAAATACCCAAAAATACATTAAACATACTCTAAAAATACCCCATACTCGGGCAAACGTACATACGGCACGTACGCACGCTAGCCCGAGCACTCTGGCTCACTCCCGCACCACCGGCAACCACCCGCACGGCCACCCGACCCCTCGGGTGCGCCGCCGCGCCTCAGCCCGCGCACCCAGGCGCCGTCGGGCCCCTGTCCGCCGCCCTGGACCCGCAGCCGAGCCACCCGGTGCACCGCGCCCACTGCGCCCCGCCGCAGCAGCCCGCGCGCACCCCCGCACACCCCGCGCACACCACGCGAGCACGCCGCACGCCCCGCGCGCACCCCGCGCGCACCGCCAGCTCCGCCCCGCGCGCACTCTGCGCGCACCACCAGCTCCCACACCGCGCGCACGCCTGCCTCTGCCCAGCGCCCCGCGCGCACGCCCCACAGCGGTGCCCAGCGCCCAGCGCCCCAGCGCCCAGCACCCTTGGCCAGCACCCGGTACCCGGACCCAGCGCCCAGCGCTCTGCGCCCAGCACCCGGGACCCTCACCCAGCGCGCCTGGCAGCACGAGCCTAGCGCGCCTGCCACCCTGCCCACGTTGCTGCCCGCATTGCCTGCCTGCGCGTGTCACCGAGTGGCCCGAGCACCGCTCGCCTACACGCCTGGGGCACTGCCCGCCGGATGCCCGAGCGCCCCTGCCCTGCTCGCCTGCGCGCCCTGCCTGCTCGCCCGGCCTGCCAGCGCGCACAGCCCAGCTAGCCTACCCGCACGCATCTCCCTGCACCCCCCGAGCGCACGCCCGCGCGCGCACCCGCGCGCACGCGCGCTCGCGCGCCCGGCAAACTAGTGCACTTGCTCCCAGCCTACCCGAGCTAGCCCTGCCAGCCTGCCCAGCGCGCACGCCCAGCCCTGCTGGCCCCCAGCGCCAGCCGAGCTCCCGCACGCCCAGCCCTGCTGGCCCCCAGCACCGCCCGAGCGCACGCACGCGCCAACCCCTGCGCCTGCACCACCCTGCGCTGCTGCCCTGCCCGAGACAGCAGCCAGCCAGCCCGAGCTGCACGCCAGCCAGCTCGAGCTCCTCTACCACCCACCTCCGAGCACCACCACAGCCTCCGACCACCTCCCACAGCCCTCCGACGGCCACCCACCGCCGCCGACCGCCACCCAACCCCATTTCCACCCTCCTAGCATACATCTAAGCAAGAAAGAGAGGAAAAAGAGGTTTCCCAAGGGGAGGAAAGGAAATCCGGTTGCTCTCCGAGCACCGAAACCTCTCCCAAAAGGTTTCCAACGCCCGGATCTACCCCCACCACCGAAATGGGCCAAAACAGAGGAGAAGAGAGGGCGGACGGAGGGGCAAATCTCGCCGGAAATGGGATTTGAAACCACCGGGCTACACTTCCTAGGTTTTGGGTTTTAAGCTTTGAGGGGTCTAGGGGGCTCAAAAGCAAGAAAAATGGAGAAGGGGAGAGAGAGAGCTCAAGGAAGGAGATGATGAATAGTGCCAAGCTATTTTTAGATTTCACTTTATATAGCAAGCGACTTAAAAACCCAGATACGCCCCGGAACTGTGAAATTTCAGAAACGTTACCGGAATTCAACGAAATTTTTGTGAGGCTTAAAATGGCACCAGGACACCAAATATGCAGTTAGATTTTCAATCGGAGTCCTCTAACTCGGGACGATAGCTAACAGTCCAAAAATTAGCGGTTCCGATCGAAAACCGAAAAAAAAAAACGAAAAACTGCCAGAATGCTCCGACGGTTACCAGCAGGCTAAAAGTGACACGAATATAACAGGTGTGGTAATTCTTTCTATTGCTTTCAAGCCCTCTTTTGAAATGCTGAGTTTTGTATGACAAGAATCAGGCCCCACCATAAAATTAAATTAACATGAAATTATCGTAAATTGCAAAAAAAACAGAGCACTTCTAATGACACCTTAAATACCTTACCATAATTTTAGTTTTTAATATATCCATGCAATTCTTTGGAGTATGTGCTTGATTTTTTATAAAATATATACTATTTGTAAAAAATCCAAAACACATGTAGGAATTGGGGCTGCACATAGCATGGATAAACTTGAATCATGAAGGCATTTGAGGAAGGGAAAACTGTATAAGTTAAACCCTGATAAATTAGAATAAAAATTTAATAGTCATATTTGAGGGAGGCGGTTATAGTTTTTTTTTTTTTTGAAAAATGAGATAGGTGGATCTGCCACTTCTTTGATTGCACAAAAGGAGTATAAGTCCAAAAACAGAGAAACCTAAGCACAAGTAAAAGAGCCTAGGAACAAGAGGAGCTAATAGACAAGCAGTGGTTATAGTTAATTGCACTTTACCAAACATAAAAAGTGAATAACCAAATGCTTAATCAAACAGATGTGTGAGGCAAGTGGGAAGCAATTGAGAATTTGTCTAGACAAGTTGTATATTTGCCTAATGTGTGTATATTAACAAACTGTGTACATAGTTTGTGTGTCACGCCCCAGGGCGGCCGTCCCCGGGACGCGGCAAGTGTATATAAAATATCAGAATCTACACAGGAGGTCAATAATATATCATACACAAACAACCAGAATGACACACAGATAACAAAGGGGCTGACATGATATATACACCAAATGCGGAAGCAAACGACTGAATCTGTAAATAAACATACTACAGACTCGATACTCAATCATCTATCCTGTGAGAGCCAATATACACCAATACAACTGAATATACACAGACGCGTGCCAAGCACGGAAATAAAATACATACAGTCAAGAAGGGATGCTGATAACCTCTGGTACTCGCGGAACGTGGCGCTGCTCCGCTACTGAAGGAATCCCTCGGAAAGCTCCAACTGCTGCTCTGGCTCCAGCTCAGGCTCAGTGGCAACTGGGCCACACGCTCAGTGAACGGCACAACCCATGCATCACAGACAATATTGACCACAATACCATTATTTACCCATCCTCTAAGTGACATAACAACATAATCCAGTGGTTCGTACACCGCCGACCACCACACCCTCACCCTCACCCATCAATGGGTGACATAGGCTATTGGGACTGATAATCACCCATAGACAAATCCAGCGGGTCGCTCATCGCCAACCCACTACACCCTCACCCTCACCCTACCACGGTGACATAGGATATTGGGACTGACTAGGCTGTTGGTCACCCTTGGTCCACCGATAGTCTCTCCTCCACTCCGTAGGCCGCTGGCCTTCACCCATAACTTCAGCACAGTCCGTCACAAATATCGGGAGGCGCCTACTGATGGGAGCCCTCGAAAGGGACGACCTTATCACGCTGGGGCAGTCTCTACACGGATCCAACGAAGGGAAACAGAACAGCCTATCCATACGCATATGATCCACTCGGATCCGCCGACAACACATCTCTACAACTCAAATGTCATGAACTCTTCAGAGTTCCTCCAGGGCGCATAACCAAGATGCGGGGAACATGTACAATAAAAGCAAGGTTGTAATATCATTGGGGAAAGGACACGGGAGGGTGGCGTGAGTTCCCGATATAGGATACCCCGACAACCAAACAAGGAACACGGAGTACCCTAACCCGGGTCTCACCGCTGTCCTCGAAGGCCCCTCCCCTATAATATTCACTAACATGCTAATAATCATACTAATCATACAACATTACATATAATAT